>JACEEZ010001279.1:50000-142500 GCA_016584305.1 Chionoecetes opilio
TCTCTCTCTCTTATGCATTACTCATTCCTCATAGACTTATGAAGATATATTATGCTTTAGTTTATTTAAGTTTAGTTCAGTTTCAGTTCAGTTTCACTTTCAGTTTCAGTTCAGTTTTTAGTTTAGTTCAGTTTTCTATATCATTTATTTGGTTTAGTTCATTTTAGTTTAGTTCATTTTCCTCATGTATGTATATTACGTTGTTGTTTTTCCTGTATACCTTCGAGTGAAAGTAAAATTATCATTATTATTATTGTTTCTTGTCCACTAAAATGAGACACCATATCAGGAAAACATGAGAGGTAATATATTGTGTCCATTCTTCCCTGTCCAGCAAAATTAGACACCATACCAGGAAAACATTAAAGGTCATTTATTATATATATTTATTACTTCTCCCTTTCCAGCAAAATTAGACACGTACCATATCAGGAAAACATAAGAGAAAAAAAAACATAAGAAAACCTAATTTATTGTATACATTCTTTCCTTTCCAGCAAAATTAGACCCCATATCAGGAAAACATAAGAGGTCATTTATTATATATATTTATTATTTCTTCCTTTTCCAGCAAAATGAGACGCCAGGAGACATAGCGAAACGGAAAGAATTCAACCAAATCCTGGAAATCCTTAAGAACCCTCCTCCCGTGGTGTCCCCGGAGGAGCGGCTGCTGATGGAGCAGGAGCAGAAGGCGAAGGAGGCCAAGAAGGAGGGGGAGGGGAAGGGGAAGGGGAAGGATCGAGGGAAGGGGGAGAAGAAGAGAGGGAAGACCAATGACAGCGGCACCTCCAGTAAAGACAGCAGTACGCGGGCCAAGGAGAAGAAAAAGGTAAAAGAGAGACGAAGGGAAGGTTGATGGATGGTCCCTTGAGACCCAGAACGTAATTTCCATTGTAATTTGGGTACCATTAGACGATTTCTAGTGACTATAAGCAATATTTTATAGATATGACCTGTTTAGTATCCTTATCCACTAACTAATTTGGTATATTCAGTTACTTTTCGTAGTTTTATGGCTCGACAACAGACAATTTTATATAGCAAAGGAAAGATCTGGGCGTGAAGGGGTTAAGGAAAGAGAAGGAAAGATGAAGGTAAAGGAAGAATGAAAGGAATGATGATGGGAAAGGAAAGATGGAAGGAAGGATGAAAGGAATGATGATGGTAAAGGAAGGTTGATGGTAAAGGAAGGAAGGATGGTAAAAGAAAGATGAAAGGAATGATGGAGGGAAAGATGATGGTAAAGGAATGGTAAAGGAAAGATGAAAGGAATGATGATGGGAAAGGAAGGATGAAAGGAATGATGGAAGGAAAGATGATAGTATTATGTTCTGATGTTCTTATGTTCGTATGTTCTTATGTTCTTATCTTCTTTTGTTCTTTTGTACTTATGTTCTTATGTTCTTATGTCTCGTGGCCTCTTGTAGCTTCCTTATTTTCTTATGTTATTTTGTTCTTATGTTCTTATGTCCTTATGTTCTCTGTAGCTTCCTTATGTTTTTATGTTCTTATGTTCTAATGTTCTTATGTCCTTATGTTCTCTGTAGCTTCCTTATGTTCTTATGTTCTTATGTTCTAATGTTTTTATGTCCTTATGTTCTCTGTAGCTTCCTTATGTTTTTATGTTCTTATGTTCTAATGTTCTTATGTCCTTATGTTCTCTGTAGCTTCCTTATGTTTTTATGTTCTTATGTTCTTATCTTCTTATGTTCTTATGTTCTCCGTATAGCACAAAGCGGAGCACAAGGACAAGCGGCGAGGAGGCAAGCATGTGCAGTGGTCGCCTTACGGGTGTCAGTATTACCCCACCCAGTCCCACCAAGACCTCGCCAAGCCCAACATTGACTCCCTACCCAAGGACCCGCTCAGCAAGGGCGAACAGTACTTCATCGACCTCGCGGGGAACATTAAGAAGGTAAGGAAGGCTCCATCAGGCATACCCAAAAATATCATCTAAAAAAAAAAAAAAAAATCTAAATAATTATTCTTTACAGGTTTGGATTATGACAGACAACTGTTAACATATGCCCTATTTAGGTGAAAGAAAGTTATTATTATTATTATTATTATTTGATGTGCAATAGCCTAATCTTAAATATGGCAATGGCAATAACCAATAGAGTTGAGGCTTTGTTGCTACTACAGAAACTACCACGTATAGGTCTCTCGGCCTCTTGTAGCTACCTTATTTTCTTATGTTCTTATGTTGTCCAATTATGTTGTTCTTATGTTCTTATGTTGCTCTTATGTTCTTATGTTGTCCAGTTATGTTGTTCTTATGTTCTTATGTTATCCCAGTTAAGTCCTTATGTTAAGATGGGCGTGAAGGCGTTAAGCAGCTTTCGTAACCCTTTAAAGTGCATACCCTAAGGTGAGATGTCTTGCAGGGGACTACTACTACTACTACTACTACTACTACTACTACTACTACTACTACTACTACTACTACTACTACTACTACTACTACTACTACTACTACAACTACTACAACCTACCTACAATCTACTACAATACCTACAACCTACTACTTACACCACCCTTTCCTTATGTTCTTATGTTCTTATGTTGTCCAGTTATGTTGTTCCAGTTATGTCCTTATGTTAAGATCTGGGCGTGAAGGGGTTAAGAAGCTTTCGTTACCCTTTTTTTTCTTATGTTCTTATGTTCTTTGATGTGCATACCCTAAGCCTAAGGTGTATTGCAGGGGCCTGTGGGCGTAGGCTACACCTGCTACTGTGCGCCCTTCTTCAAGAACGTGGAGGACAAGCTGGAGAAGGACAAGGTGGCGCTCATGGACCACATAGACGCCGCTCACGACAAGCTGGACGCCAAGATCACCAACCTGGAACACAAAACCAAGTCCCACATCCAGCACCTCAACGACAACGTCAAGCAGAAGGTTAGTGTTTGAGCCTTATTAAAGAGAGTACCGTTAACCTCTTGAACCTTATTAGACTTATTAGAGAGAGTACTGTTAGCCTCTTGAACCTTATTAGACTTATTAGAGAGAGTACTGTTAGCCTCTTGAACCTTATTAGACTTATTAGAGAGAGTACTGTTAGCCTCTTGAACCTTATTAGACTTATTAGAGAGAGTACTGTTAGCCTCTTTAAATTAGAGAGAATAGTACTGTTAGCCTCTTTATTTTTTATTCTACATCACAAAGGACTGGCCAAGAGCAAAAAAAAAAAGGTAACAAAAAGCCTGTTTAGTTGCAAAGATCATCATGTTCTGATTTTAATATTAATAATAATAATATGTTTTAAAGCCGTGTATTCACCATGGTCTGATTTTAATAATAGTAATAACATGTTTTAAAGCCCTGTATTCACCATGATCTGATTTTAATAATAGTAATAACATGTTTTAAAGCCGTGTATTCTTCATGATCTCATTTAAATAATAATGATAATATGTTTTAAAGCCGTGTATTCTTCATGATCTCATTTTAATAATAATGATAACATGTTTTAAGGCCCTGTATTCACCATGGTCTTATTTTAATAATAATGATAACATGTTTTAAGGCCCTGTATTCATCATGGTCTTATTTTGACAGCTGGCCGACGAGAAGGAGGAGTGTCGGCAGCGAGTGGAGAGAACCAAGGTAGTGAGGGAGACACAGGCAGAGTCTCGCCTGGGACAGCTGCAGCACTGGGTGGAGCGGCGCCTGGCCTCCAAGGACCCCCACCAGGCGCCCCAGATCCTCCAAAGGTCCTTCTTGTTCCGAGGCTCAATGCGGAGACCCAAAGAACCTCCGCCTGCCCACTACCCTCTCTCAAGGTCAGTCAGGTGTTACTCTTACCCTAGAAGTGGAAGTTTTACGAAGTACATTTTTTTCTAAGTGCATTTTTTTAAGTGGAATTTTTTTCGAAGTGCATTTTTTTCGAAGTGCATTTTTTTTGTATTCATATATTCTTATATTCATTATACTCATAAATAAATTGAAAATTATCCTGTAGAAATTTAAAGATCTCTTGGCTGGGCTAAGCTAAGCCCCCAATGTTTCAAGATCCTAAATACGCCCCTGCTCACGGCCTCTTGTAGCTTCCTTTTGTTCTTATGTTCTTAAGTGCAAAAGGTGAATTCTTATTTTTTTATGTATGCACAGATATTCTTTATATATTTTACCTTTATCTTATGACCATTAATTATAATTGCAGGTCTAAGTCCGAGGAGGCCATCTCAGAGTACCGTGAGGAGGGCGACAGTGACCGGGACTCCGTGTACAAGGGACTCCGAGTGCTGGATCACCCCACCTCCATGTACAACATTCCCCAGCGGCTGCGCGACGAACACCACGCCAGCATCTACGACGCACCCAAGGCCATGCCCTCCCTGGTGCCCGGGGGTCTCCGCTGCCCCTCGCCCTCCGACCACCCGTCCAGGAGTCAGTCTGCCAATACCCGGGGAATCCTGTCAGCGAGAAGAACACAGGGCAGACGCAGCCACTCCCTCGATGCCAGATGTGTTATTGAAACCTCTGATGATTTGCCCAATGGGACCACTGTAGGAAGAAGTGAAGAGTCTCCTGTTACTCTACCCATTAGGGATGCTCTTAACGAGTCTGCCAGCAGTGACCTGTCTGCCGGGGTGCGGGGAAGCAGGAGCAGCAGAGGTCTGAGCGGCTCCTCCCTCCACGGCTCCCCGGTGATACGCAGGATGGGTCGCTATTCACCCGTCCATCCCTCACCTCTACTAAGGCATCCTGACCTGACCACCCCAGCAGAGCCCCCAGCCCCCCCGCCCCCCAGACCCTCACCACTGCACCACACAGACCTTCCCCCCAGACCCTCTCCCCTTCACCACACAGACCACAACCCCAGACCCTCCCCCCTCCACCACACAGACCTCCCCCCTAGACCCTCGCCCCTCCACCACACAGACCCCCCCAGACCCTCCCCCCTCCACCACACAGACCTCCCCCCCAGACCCTCCCCCCTCCACCACACAGACGCCCCCCCAAGACCCTCCCCCCTCCACCACACAGACCTCAACCTAGCCGTGGACAACCTGAGAGTCTCGCAGTCTCACGCCGAGAATGGAGCCATACCAAAGACCACTCTGCGCCCCGAGGATCCTCACAGCGCCAGGCAGAGCGAGGCTACCCCGACGCAGCAACCCCAGGGCTGGAGTGGTTACAGCCGCTACGACTACCGCAACAACAACCCCTACATGCATGGTGATCTGCGGGGCCACGTCACACAACCTCCTCAACCCCAAGTGGCCACTGCCCCCACCAACCCCAACCCTGCCAAGGTGGGGACTGAGCCCTATATGCAGTACCCTCAGTACCCACCACCACCCGAGGAAGGACAAACAGCGGAACCTTACCAACCTCAAGCCACTAACACCTACCACACCCAAAATGCTGAGGCCTACCACACACAGAATTCTGAGGCCTACCACACACAGAATCAAGAGGCCTACCAGGGTCACAGCGCGGAGGCCTACCACACACAGAATTCTGAGGCCTACCACACACATAATTCTGAGGCCTACCACACACAGAATACAGAGGCCTACCAGGGTCACGGCGCTGAGGCCTACCACACACAGGTCCCAGAGGAGTACCACAACCACAGTGTGGAGACCTACCACGCCTACATGGCCCAGGCACAGGAGGAGTACGACGCGGCGACCTACCTGGATATGGACAGGTAAACTTCCTTCAGAATCCTTCACGGGTCTCTTCGCTCCTCCACGCATCCTACAGGAGTCATGGGAGGGCCTTTTTTTTAAGCCCGCTTAGTTGCCAGTCCCTATAAAGAAGACAGTAAGAGAATAAAATAAAAACAGAGGGGTAGGCCAATTTAGTTCGGTATAGTATAGAAGTCTCACAGGATTGCTAAAGTATTCCTAGGTTTTTATAAGTACTTTGACAAACGCATGGGTGGGTCAAATAGGGATTAATAATAATATTAGCTACTAATACTGGAAATAATAATACTGATCGTTGTATTGATATAATGATTAATCTAGCAATGCCTATCATATTTTTATGTCTTGTAGTAAGTTTTGTCTAATTTGGGGTTTTTAAGGAATATCTGAAAGTCTCATGTCATTGTGAATTGGCTGAAATAGGGACTTCTAATTATTGTAACTGAAAACTGACTCCAGATTCGTGTTCAGCATGCCTGAAAACTGCTAGGAACTCATTTTCAATTAAATCTATTTTTCAAAAAATATTGCAAATTTTGCAAGGGCAAGCAAATTTTTTAAAAATAGATTTGCTTGAAAATTAGTTCTTAGCAGTTTTCGGGCATGCTGAACACGAATCTGGAGTCAGTTTTCAGTTACAATAATTAGAAGTCCCTATTTCAGCCAATCCACAATGACATGATACTTCCAGATATTCCTTAAAACTCACAAATTAGACAAAACTTACTACAAGACATAGAAATATGATAGGCATTGCTAGATTAATCATTACTTCAATAATGAGAGAGAGGAATATAATTCAATCTGTGTGTGTGTGTGTGTGTGTGTGTAGGGAGGTATATGCTATGCAGGTAAGAACCCTGGTTAGTGTAGTTGACAGGAATAAGTATAATGTTTGTACCTGTTGTGTTTCAGGTACCGGATCCAGCAGGCGGTGAAGCGACTATACGACGGTTACCTGGCGGAGGGGCGGCTGGAGGCGGTGCGGGGCGGCGGCGGTGGTGGTGGTGGTGGACGCAACCCTCACGAGTCGTCCATTGAACACGACTCCCACAACGACTCTGGCTACTCCACCCGGCTGTGTACGGGCTCGCAGGGTCCCTCGCCAGCCCTCTCAGGTGAGTGTTGATGTATGTGGGTCATAGACCACTGGACTGCGCACGGAATATCGGACTGTTGCACATGGCCCTGAACTTGCCCTGAAGTCGGAGGGCCGCTCGGATTCATATATATATATAATATATATATATATATATATATATATATATATATATATATATATATATATATTATATATATATAATATATATATATATATATAAAATATATATATATATATATATAGATATATATATATATATATATATACGGATCATATAGACTGGTTTATCAATATATATGATATACTGTAATCTTCGTAAATGTTTGTTCTATAATATTATCAAATAAAAAACAGTAAAACACGCTAAAGAAATCCCATTACGAGACTCTGAAGAAATATGTATGAACTTAATATTCACTTCAACTCTTCGCCATTTAAAACTTTGCGAGTCAACTTTTATCATGAAGGGTATCAATAGAAGCGCAATTTTATTAGCTTTCCATTGCTATATTTCGTTATCTGCTAAATTAATTAGAACCATGCATAAATTAGCGTTAACTAAATAAATAAAATCATCAATCGGGTAATTTTCCCGATTGATGAGGTTATTTATTTAGTCAACGCTAATTTATACATGGTGCTAATTCATTTATCAGAAAACGAAATATATAAGTAAATAAATAACATCATCAATCGAGAAAATTACCCGATTGATGATTTTATTTGTTTATTTAACGCAAATTTATGCATGGTTCTAATTAATTTATCAGATAACGGAATATAGCAATGGAAAGCTAATAAAAGTGCGCTTCTATTGATACCCTTCATGATAAAAGTTGACTCGCAAAGTTTTAAATGGCGAAGAGTTGAAGTGAATATTAAGTTCATGTATATTTCTTCAAGAGTCTCGTAATGGCATTTCTTTAGCGTGTTTTACTGTTTTTTATTTGATAATATTATAGAACAAACATTTACGAAGATTACAGTATATCATATATACTGACTGATAAACCAGTCTATATGATAGTCCATAGACCACTATATCTCTTTGTCGGGCGCCCCGCAGGCCCTATGCAGCCCCGCAATTCAAAACATTGTCGCGTGAACAATCCAGGTATACAGTGGTCTATGATTGGGTGTATTAGCCTAAGCACCCCCACACACACGTACTCCGTAGTGTAGTGGTAGCGCGCTCGGCTCACAACCGAGAAGTCCCGGTTCGATCCCCGGGTGGAGCGAAGATAGACGGGCGTTCTTCTTAAAACCCGAGCCCCTGTGCACCCAGCAATGAATGGGTACCGGGTGTTAACCGGGGGCTTGTGACCCGCCTCCTGGGGTGGTGGCTTCCCCCAACACTAAGCACTAAGGATGAATGATAAGAATGTTGATATGGAGACGGGGCCATACGAGTGTAGCTCAGGCCCTGTAAAATACAACTAGATGAACTAGGTGAATACACACATACACACATACACACACCCTCTGAAGCCCATGAACCTCCTGCAGGTGGCCACGAAGTCCTCCTCTCAGAACACGACACGCGGCACCACGTGGGCGGCAACACTCCCGACGCCGTCCGCTGCAAACCCTTCAGGGACCCTCACAAGGACCTCACCAGGGGCACCGTCGGGGACCCAGGGAAGGCACCAGGGGCGGACGAGGGCTTCCCTGCGCCCCCTGTTCCCCGGTACAACAACGGCCTGCCTGTAGGGGCCGCCAAGCCTGTGCTCGACGCTGCCCCTAAGTTCTCTACACCTAATTTGAGTGACGACACGCTCATCATTGGGGAGTCGTCGCTGGTGTGAGAGGCTGCAGGCTGGTGTGGGAGGCTGCAGGCTGGTGTGGGAGGCTGCAGGCTGGTGTGGGAGGCTGCAGGCTGGTGTGAGAGGCTGCAGGCTGGTGTGGGAGGCTGCAGGCTGGTGTGGGAGGCTGCAGGGTGGTGTGGGAGGCTGCAGGCTGGTGTGGAGGCTGCAGGCTGGTGTGAGAGAGGAGAGACTTACTCCAGAAAGGTTGCTCATCAGTGGTACTCTATCTCATGTTAAGTCAGATGTGACACATATGGTTTACGACAGGCCATTAAGCCACCCAGAGATACAAATTAGCCTTACAGTCAGCCTTGCAGATACATATTACTCTCACAGTCTACGCTTTATTTTTGTATCTCATGTGAAGAAGTGCCTTATGTGGATGTGCCTTATATGGATCTGCCTTATGTGGATGTGCCTTATGATTGAACACGTGGATTCACTTAACTATTATCTGAAGTTCAATTTATAGATAGATATAGGAACAAGACATTACAGGAATCAACAGTGATGTACCAGTTGGCTCAAGGTAACAAACTATACTTCTGAGGAGCATTAATCCCTTCACTTATACCAGATCTTTCCTTTGCTATATGAAATCGTCTGTTGTTAGCTATAAAATTACGAAATACAACTGAATCTACCCAATTAGTTATCGACAAGGATACTAAACAGGTCATATCTATTAAATATTGCTTATATTCATTAAATACAACTGAATATACCAAATTTCTTAGTCGACAAGGACACTAAACAGGTCATATCTATTAAATATTGCTTATAGTCACTAAAAATCGTCAAATGGTACCCAAATTACAATGGAAATTACGTTCTGGGCCTCAAGGGGTTAAGATGGATACCGATGCTTGCGTACCAAAGGTTAGAGACAGTGGCTGGCTAAGGGGGGGTGCAGTCAGTTCGTACACAAGTTGTTACGTACACCAGTAGATTCGTACATCAAAAATGTGTTTCGTAGCCTATATGAAACCATAGTCGTTTCGTACACTCAGCTCAGAGTTGAACTTGACTACTAGAGTTACGAATCACCAGGTATGTACAAAAAAACTCAAAATCAATGTACGAAACAACTAACAAAACCTGGGTACGAAACAACTTGTGTACGAAACTCCCTGTAACCGCTAAGAGGCCCTGCTGTATAGGCTGACACCCTGTATAGCGGCGCATGGCCTCGGTGCTGCTCTCTGAACTGTACAGTGTAGATAAAAGTGACTTATTTTGTGTATAATTATATCATAGTGTAGGTATATGTCACTGTGTATATGTACAGCCTTAACATAAGTATGAAATATTATGAGTTTATGAATGATTTAATTTAGTAAGGTGTGTATGTATATTTTCAAGCTATCGTAGATAACACTAAAGTCGCCAGCTAGTGTTTATGTTCTGAGTGTCCTCCCGCCGTCGTCGTCGCCCGAAGAAAAAAAACGAGTAGTGAAATTTGAAACGGTATATACTTGCAGATACAAAGTATAAAACAACACTGAAACAGGGTAGATTATACAGTCATGATATAAACTACTGTGTATCATCTTGAGTGGCACATAAAAATCAGTAGTGATGCTATAATTCGTAATATATGGCGGCTGGCGACATTAGTGCAGGTGGCGACTAAAGTGTTATCTACGGTAGATAAATATTAAAACAGATCCTCATAGACAGAATACTCGTGTGACATACAGTGGCGTGTACAAAGCTATTCTTATCACCACAAATACTCATTGTAGACTAAGGAGCCTTCAACAAATTATGTATGAAATGTATACTGTATGTAGTAATGAATAGCTTGACTTTGCATTTATCTCTCTTAATAAACTCTGTATAGGAACTACCACGTGTAGGTCTCACAGCCTCTTGTAGCTTCCTTATTTCCTTGTGTTCTCAATTAACTCATTATATTCATCACAAATTGCATTCATCTAGTTGTGTTTTACAGGGCCTGAGCTACACTCGTATGGCCCCGTCTCCATAGCTACATTCTTAATTTGCTTCTATTCTGCCTTTCTCGCATTAGATTTAACCACTCCTCATTAACTATGCAGTGTTAAGGTCTAATTTATCCCTTGTTAATCCCCCAGTTTATCCTCCTTCCCTTCAATCTCTAAAGATATACCCAGATAAAACTTACTGAAGGGATTTGCTACACTCATATGGCCCCGTCTCCATAGCTACATTCTTAATTTGCTTCTATTCTGCATTTCTCGCATTAAATTTAACCATTCCTCATTAACTATGCAGTGTTAAGGTCTAATTTATCCCTTGTTAATCCCTCCTTCCTCCTTCCCTTTCAAACTCTAAAGATATTCATATTAAAATTTCTGAAGTGATACAGACATTCTATAATTTGCTTCCCTTGTGCCTTTATCGCATTAAATTTAACCAATCCTCATAACTGTTAAGGTCTATTTTGTGTCTATTAAGGTCCACTTTATCCCTTGTCTTGCCTCCTTCCCTTGCAATCTCTCTTAACCCCTTCACGTCCAGATAGATCTTTCCTTCGCTATATAAAATCGTCTGTTGTTAGCCATAAAATTACGAAAAGTAACTGAATATACCAAATTAGCTAGTGGACAAGGATACTAAACAGGTCATATCTATAAAACATTGCTTATATTCACTAAAAACTGTCTAATGGTACCCAAATTACAATGGAAATTACGTTCTGGGTCTCAAGGGGTTAAACTTACTGAAGGGATTTGCTATGCAGTTATACTCTTCATTATACCGTATGTTTGAGGCTCCTTGGTTGGTAGGTAACTGTGTATATTGTTCCTTGAGTTACCCACATCATGTATATGTATATAATAAATGATTGAAACATATATATTTGTGGTTGAAAGCTGGAGATTGTATTCAATGTAGAGTGAACTAAATCCCTTCACACGCCCCCTCTTTCCATTGCTATAAAAAAAATCGTCTGTTGATAGCCATAAAATTTAGAAAAGTAACTTGAATATACCAAATTAGTTAGTCTACAGGGTACTAAACAGGTCATATCTATAAAATATTGCTTATAGTCACTAAAAATCGTCTAAGGGTACACAAATTACAATGGAAATTATGCTCTGGGTCTCAAGGGGTTAGCATTACACGACCTCTTGTAGCTTCCTTATGTTCTTATGTTCCTATTACACATATTAGTGGTAGTTACAACATGATCACCTCATTATAGGCTATAGAAGTGTATTATATGTACTAATTATCTAATCTTACATTATAGAGAGTCTTACGAAGAACAGAAAAAAATATCACAAGATAATCAATTTAAATACCTACTCGCAACGACTCAAATTTCCCGCCAAAATTACCTCGACCTTTAAAAAACTCATACATTTAATAATACATCATTCCTGGGCATTCATATCATTCATATTACACTATTAACTATATTAATGCATCAATGATCTCTCTGTAATAGCCAAAATATGTTTAATAATGCAATGAGTAGAGGAGGTAATGAAGAAATGATGGAACCACCTGATGATGATGATGCTGATAGCTACGTGTGACAGGTTGGAGGGAGGCAGGTTGGTGTGTGGGCGTGATGGCGAGGCAAATGGGCGGTTTTATAGCTACCAGGACATACCAGGAAACATTTCACTATGCAGGTAAGTCCATTAAGGTGTTGTGGTAGTATTTGAGGCGGTAATAAGGCCGTATGAGAGAAGGGAGAGTCAGTATTGCCTTAAACCTAATCTTGTGTGTGTGAAGGGGGCGTGGTTAGTGTGTGTGTGTAGGGAGCGTGGTTATTGTGTGTGTGTGTGGGGGGGCGGGGAGGGGAGTGGCTGTGGTGGTGGCATTGTGGTAGGGTGGTAGAGGCTGTGGTTAATGTGGTAGGCTGTGTGGTTAGGGTGGTAGGCTGTGTAGTTAATGTGGTAGGCTGTGTGGTTAGTGTGGTAGGCTGTGTGGTTAGGGTGGTAGGCTGTGTGGTTAGGGTGGTAGGCTGTGTGGTTAGGGTGGTAGGCTGTGTAGTTAATATGGTAGGCTGTGTAGTTAATACGGTAGGCTGTGTAGTTAATGTGGTAGGCTGTGTAGTTAATGTGGTAGGCTGTGTAGTTAATGTGGTAGGCTGTGTAGTTAATGTGGTAGGCTGTGTAGTTAATGTGGTAGGCTGTGTAGTTAATGTGGTAGGCTGTGTAGTTAATGTGGTAGGCTGTGTAGTTAATGTGGTAGGTTGTGTAGTTAATGTGGTAGGCTGTGTAGTTAATGTGGTAGGCTGTGTAGTTAATGTGGTAGGCTGTGTAGTTAATGTGGTAGGCTGTGTAGTTAATGTGGTAGGTTGTGTAGTTAATGTGGTAGGTTGTGTAGTTAATGTGGTAGGCTGTGTAGTTAATGTGGTAGGCTGTGTAGTTAATGTGGTAGGCTGTGTAGTTAATGTGGTAGGCTGTGTAGTTAATGTGGTAGGCTGTGTAGTTAATGTGGTAGGCTGTGTAGTTAATATGGTAGGCTGTGTAGTTAATGTGGTAGGCTGTGTAGTTAATGTGGTAGGCTGTGTAGTTAATATGGTAGGCTGTGTAGTTAATGTGGTAGGCTGTGTAGTTAATGTGGTAGGCTGTGTAGTTAATATGGTAGGCTGTGTAGTTAATGTGGTAGGCTGTGTAGTTAATGTGGTAGGCTGTGTAGTTAATGTGGTAGGCTGTGTAGTTAATGTTGTAGGCTGTGTAGTTAATGTTGTAGGCTGTGTAGTTAATGTGGTAGGCTGTGTAGTTAATGTGGTAGGCTGTGTAGTTAATGTGGTAGGCTGTGTAGTTAATGTGGTAGGCTGTGTAGTTAATGTGGTAGGCTGTGTAGTTAATGTGGTAGGCTGTGTAATTAATGTGGTAGGGTGTGTGGTTAATGTGGTAGATGTTTACATGGTGGTGGTGCCCGGATACGGCGTTACGGGATACGGCATTTCACACATTGCCTTTAAAAATACTTATTGACTGCCTATTTGATATCGAAATAATACAGAAAATCTTCAAATATATCAAGAAACATAAATAGTTACCAATCCAAGCTTAGAGGCTAAATAAAAAAGCCGAATATATAATAAAACAAAACATATTAGGATGAAGCCAGACTCGAGCCTTGGACCGTGATACACGCATGATTAAAAAACATTACAGACATATTGGTTTAATTATGTAAAGGCGTATTTTGTGCGTCCCCTTGGAAGTAAAATTATACTTATTTAAGCTCCGCCCCTGCTTGCCATCACAAAATACGATTGTAGCGCTGCCAGACGCTTCTACAGACGGAGCCGAAGGAAAATGTATCGTACATTCACTGTGAGAGCCAGACAGACCTCGCTCTCACAACCTTGAAAAAATTACCAACTGTAATTCGAAGACGTACGGAATCATGGTACATCATGTTGCCATCATGGAAGACAGCAACAATTTATCATTTACATATATCACTTTTCCTCTCTTCTCTTTTCTTCCTTTCCCTTCCCTTTCCTTTCTTTTTCCATTTCTTTCCTTCTTTCTCTTCCCTTTTTTTCTCTTCTCCTCTTTTCTCTTTTCTGCTCCTGCCTCAAATCTCCAGGCGTTCGCCCTTTTCGGCAGACCGCTATAGGTTAGGTTAGGTTAGGTAAGGGTTTGGAGTTATCGAACTATGGTAACTTTGTGTGGGAATCACAATGAGGTTATTTTCAAGAAAATCCTGTGGTTAGTTTCGGAGCTACAGTCATGCGTAGAGGGCAGCCAGCTGCCGAAATCGGCGAACGCATGAGGAACCCTGAGAGCACCTCAGAGCACCTCACCTCGCCTCACTGGAGGACTGTGGAGGTGTTCGTATATCCATTATGTACATTTTTTGGGTGACATTCCTGTGTAAGTGATGACAAATGTACCAGTTACATTGCATTTAAAAATTAATTATAACTATTACTAAAGAGACTGTTTATTATTTTAGTGTATTATGGCCAAATTACAAGTTTTATCGTGCTAGCCACAAGTCTTAACAAGGGTTCGGACGCATTGAAAGATTGGAGGGAGTGGAAAAATTGTTCCCAGATGTCGCTGGAGAATATTAATATTTGTGACATCATTAACTGTTGAGTTGTTGTATATATCCGATCAACGTGTTGAACCTACTCCTAATTAAATACAGTATCCTTTGCATGTCGTGCGCATGTAATGAATGTTGAATTGGATGAGAATTAAAGGAAAAGAGAAACATTTACGGGAAGAGTTCTGAAGATTTTCTCATGAGCGCGATCTGATTGACCAGGCTCTTGAAACCACCACCCACACCCACGACTGTATAATTTTACAGGAAAAGAGTAAAATTCGCTGCCGGGACTGTCTCTGCTCAGTTTTCTGTACACGCAAGAGTAAAAAATAAGTGGTCGGAGCTTAAATAAGTAAAATTTTGCTTGCAAGGGGACGCACAAAATACGCCTTACCACAATTATTGCTTCAAACCCAAGAATTGAAAAAATTTGTTTTTTTTTGCGGAGAAATATTGTGAGTTGACAGAACATGAGTTGGAGCCTTCATGTAAATAGCCTCATAACACGCTTCACTAAGTACATTATCTATATGGAAATGTTAGATATAAATCAGACAAACAAGAAAAGCCTCCTAAACCTGGAATTGGCGGGAGAATTATCAAAATATACAGTATGTAGGGGGCGCCACCAGCGCCATATTTGTTCTAATTTTTATCGACTTTCTTATTAGCTTATTATAAATCATGGTAGATATATCAAAATTCATGATATGAAATGCCGATTCTAAAACTGTAATGAGATTCAAGATTGAACCAGTAATTAAAAAGTTTTTTTTGAAATGATTTACGTGGGCGGAGCCTGAGTGATTACGTCACAGCTGTGACGTCACCAGGATAGTCGCAGGGCCAGAAGCTTTCTGCTACCCTGCTACACCAGTGGCGTAGCTACGCACCCCCCCCACCCCCCTCCCATGAGAATGCGGTGCCCCCCCCCCACAGGTTTATGGGGCGTGGTAATGGGTGTGATGGCCGGGGTGGGCTTGTGTTTGTGTGTATGGGACAGTAATTGTGGATGGGTGTGATGGCTGGGGTGGTCGTGTGTGTGTGTATACCGTATGGGGCGGTGTGATGGCTGGGGAGGTCGTGTGTGTGTGTGCGGGGCGGGGGAATGGTGGGCGTGATGTCCAGGGAAGGCGTGTGTGTGTACGGGGCGGGGGAATGGTTGGTGTCATTGTGGTAGGTTGTGTAGTTAATATGGTAGGCTGTGTAGTTAATATGGTAGGTTGTGTAGTTAATATGGTAGGCTGTGTAGTTAATGTGGTAGGCTGTGTAGTTAATGTGGTAGGCTGTGTAGTTAATGTGGTAGGCTGTGTAGTTAATGTGGTAGGCTGTGTAGTTAATGTGGTAGGCTGTGTAGTTAATGTGGTAGGCTGTGTAGTTAATATGGTAGGTTGTGTAGTTAATATGGTAGGCTGTGTAGTTAATATGGTAGGCTGTGTAGTTAATGTGGTAGGCTGTGTAGTTAATGTGGTAGGCTGTGTAGTTAATGTGGTAGGCTGTGTAGTTAATGTGGTAGGCTGTGTAGTTAATGTGGTAGGCTGTGTAGTTAATATGGTAGGCTGTGTAGTTAATGTGGTAGGCTGTGTAGTTAATGTGGTAGGCTGTGTAGTTAATGTGGTAGGCTGTGTAGTTAATGTGGTAGGCTGTGTAGTTAATGTGGTAGGCTGTGTAGTTAATGTTGTAGGCTGTGTAGTTAATGTGGTAGGCTGTGTAGTTAATGTGGTAGGCTGTGTAGTTAATGTGGTAGGCTGTGTAGTTAATGTGGTAGGCTGTGTAATTAATGTGGTAGGGTGTGTGGTTAATGTGGTAGATGTTTACATGGTGGTGGTGCCCGGATACGGCGTTACGGGATACGGCATTTCACACATTGCCTTTAAAAATACTTATTGACTGCCTATTTGATATCGAAATAATACAGAAAATCTTCAAATATATCAAGAAACATAAATAGTTACCAATCCAAGCTTAGAGGCTAAATAAAAAAGCCGAATATATAATAAAACAAAACATATTAGGATGAATCCAGACTCGAGCCTTGGACCGTGATACACGCATGATTAAAAAACATTACAGACATATTGGTTTAATTATGTAACACAATTATTGCTTCAAACCCAAGAATTGAAAAAAATAGTTTTTTTTGGGGAGAAATATTGTTGAGTTGACAGAACATGAGTTGGAGCCTTCATGTAAATAGCCTCATAACACGCTTCACTAAGTACATTATCTATATGGAAATGTTAGATATAAATCAGACAAACAAGAAAAGCCTCCTAAACCTGGAGTTGGCGGGAGAATGATCAAAATATACAGAGTATGTAGGGGGCGCCACCAGCGCCATATTTGTTCTCATTTTTATCGACTTTCTTATTAGCTTATTATAAATCATGGTAGATATATCAAAATTCATGAAATGAAATGCCGATTCTAAAACTGTAATGAGATTCAAGATTGAACCAGTAATTAAAAAAAAAAAATTGAAATGATTTACGTGGACGGAGCCTGAATGATGACGTCACAGCTGTGACGTCACCGGGAGGGTCGCAGGGCCAGAAGCTTTCTGCTACCCAGGGCAGACATTCAGAAAGAGTTAAAGGGCACAGTGTTTAGCTAAACTAACTTCCTCTATTTGTACAACCCGGATGTCGCGGGGATTCTGGTACGAGATATGGCAGTGGCGCTACGGTGTCACTATGGGTGATCTTTTCCGCTTGATAATCTCTCTATTCGTAACTGGTCTTCCTGTCACTTGGGGGAAGCAACCACCCCAGGAGGCGGGTCACAAACCCCGGCTAACATCCGATACCCATCACGGCTGGATGGACAAGGGCTTGGGGTTTTATTAAGGAAAAGGGAGCCATTATACCTTCATTCTGATGCGTGGCGGTTAGTGGCAGCTACCCGCCGGTCTGGTGAAGCGAGGTGGTCTCGGTCAGGGTCTCGGTGAGGTGCCGCCGTTCACCACTCGGCTCATCACCCCATAACAAACTCATAATAAACTCACCACGAGGGTAGGAGATAGTTTTATGGCCTAATTTCATTTGTATACTTGCGCTGTTCAGTTCTTGAGTCAGAAAATATCATATATACTCAATTTATGAGTATTTTTATGTATATTGCGTGCTCTACGCCACCCCTACCGTGGTCGCTATGTTTTGACAGCTTAACGTCTTTAAGCACGTCATCCATCTGCCTGCAGAATGCCAAAAGTTGCCCAAAACAGCTGTTGGAAGTCGCTAGGTCGTGAAGACCGGAAGTTAGCCTCTCTGAATGTAGCCCCTGCTACACCAGTGGCGTAGCTACATCCCCCCCCACCCTCTCATGAGAATGCGGTGCCCCCCACTGTGTAGGGGCTACTAGGGGGCGATGCCCCCCATACAGGTTTATGGGGCGTGGAAATGGTGGGTTTGATATGGGTGGATAAAAAAATATATAAAATATAAAAATAAATGAGTTTCAAAAGGAGGCTAGACAGTGTAATGGATGGGGATGAGAGGTGGATGTAGGTTGTGTTAAGTAACGAGCTACTACGTGTAGGTCTCCCAGCCTCTTGTAGCTTCCATATGTTCTGTCTTTGCTTTGCAGGGTGGTG
Source organism: Chionoecetes opilio (assembly GCA_016584305.1). Taxonomy (NCBI): domain Eukaryota; kingdom Metazoa; phylum Arthropoda; class Malacostraca; order Decapoda; family Majidae; genus Chionoecetes; species Chionoecetes opilio. The sequence goes on from JACEEZ010001279.1 coordinate 68,179, forward strand.
CCCAAGGGTTGATGGAGGAAATAAGGTGACAAGAGCACCGCTGATCCTGCCACGTCCAGGGCAAGATGGCTTGAGACTCACCGCTACATGGCCGGGCGGCTGACCTTCACCAGACTCCTCAAGCCGGGACTACTGGTACGTATCACTCTGCCTCGGGTACTTTTCAAAATTTTAACCCCTTGAGACCCAGAACGTAATATCCATTATAATTTGTGTACCATTAGACTATTTTTAGTGAATATAAGCAATGTTTTATAGATATGACCGGCTTAGCATCCTTGGCAACTAACTAATTTGGCATATTAAGTTACTTTTCGTAATTTTATGGCTAACAACAGACGATTTCATATAGCAAAGGAAAGATCTGGGCCTCAAGGGGTTAAGATCATGAATTTCTTTAGTTGACAGTCCTCTTCTGTATTTGTTATAATTTTTTATTTCCTTAGATAAATACAGTTGGTAATGCGGACATTGGCAGAAAGGGTTCACCATCAGGTCACTTTTGCAATATACGCAGTCAAAGTCCATATATTTATTATTGTGTAAAGTATAAATAGTAAGTATAATTATATATTAAAGTATAATATATATTTTTTTATATTAGTATAAAGTCCACATTTTATTATGATATTTTTTATAGTCTAAATAAAGTCCATATATTTTACTATGCCTATCTTTTAGTTCATCAGTTTCACACTAAGGCCCGTATTTTTTTATATTTTTTATTTACATCTATTACATAATATATATACATATACACATGCACATACATACACATACATACACATACCAAGAGTCATGGTGAAGGTCCAGCGAGGAACGACTGAGGAAGGGTACCATAAAAGGGATATTTTGTGGAACGAAGAGCAGCGACGACGTACCCGTGTCTTGGTGCCGACCGTCATCGCTGCTCTCCGTTGCGAAAAATATCCCTTTTATGGTACCCTTCCTCAGTCGATCGTCGCTGGACCTTCATCATGACTCTTGGTACGGGCCTAAAAGTCTCCTGTAGCTACACGAGGGATTATATAGAGATGAGAGCAATTCAGTTACCCTGTAGTCCTGACACATTTGCTCGGTCTTTTCCCTTCACAAAAATACTCATATTTTCCATCTGCGTAAACATGATACTTCCACTTCAAGTCCAGTTGTGTCTTATCTACCCTCAACAACACTATAGTCGCCACTGCACTAATATTGCTGAGTGTATGTCTATATATGTCTAGCCTACATATACTGGCACGGTAACATTCTACCCTCAATAACACTATAGTCGCCATATATTACACATTTTAGCATCACTACAGATTTGTATGTGCCACTGAAGAGACATGCACAGTAGTTTTTATTATGTACATGTCTTCAGTGTCACATACAAGTCTGTAGTGATGCTAAAATGTGTAATATATGGCGCCTGGCGACATTAGTGCAGTGGCGACTATAGTGTTATTGATGGTAATTTGCACCGACACTTGTTTGGAACTCTCTCACGGTGGCTCCTCTCCATTAACTCTTAATAATCCCACATTGCCTCTTGTCAATGCCTTCTCTATATGCAGGATAATGTTAATCTTATATTGATCAACACTCCCTATTCTAAATCACTAATCCTTGCCATTTGTAAATTCTTGTACTCTTGATTAACATTCTACCCTATAATTTACCAGGTGTGCTCAGTACAATATTAATGAACATGTGTTTATGCATCATTTAGGCAGGTCAGACAAACTGGCTTTAGCATTATTCTTTTTATTTCAGGTGAACTGACTACAGCGTTGGTTGGCTGAGGCAGACAACACGTATGGAGCAGCCAGGACCGCAGCAGCCACCCTTCCAGACAACACGCATGGAGCCCAGGACGCATCCCTCCACACAACACTTGTCGAACCCAGCAGCAGCCACCCTTCCAGACAACACGAGTGGAGGAGCCAGGACCCAAGAACCAGCAGCAGTCACTCTACCCAGTCTTGACACAGATGCTCGGTAGGTTCCCCTTCACAAACATACTCATTATAGTAACTAATATGTACACATTTATGAACATGTGTTTAGGCAGGTCAGACAAACTGGCTTCAGCATTATTCTTTTTATTTCAGGTGAACTGACTACAGCGTTGGTTGGCGGACAACACGTATGGAGTCCTAACCCAGCAGTTTCGTCCAGACAACACTTGTGGAGAAGCCCCGGACGCAGCAGCAGCAGCGGCCACCCTTTCAGACAATACGTATGGAGCCCAGCAGCCATTCTTCCAGACAACACGTATGGACAGAGGAGCCAGGACCCAGCAGCCAGTCTACCCTGTACTGAGATACAAGCGGTGCTCCCTTCATTCCCTGGCGTGGAGGGGCCACCTTCCAACCTTCAGTCCTATACAATGGCCGTTTTTGCCAGACAATAAGATGTTAAATGAAGATTATAAGAGTTCGAGAGACTCTCCACATTGATGATTTATTGGTTTTTAATTTTTTTTTTTTTTTACTTTGTCTTAGATTTCACTTTGGAAACATTTCTGACAAATACAGCAATGTGAAAATACTTGTAATATGGGGTGTTATGATACAAATAAATATATCGACATGTTTACACCAATAACTTTCTATCCAAACTATATAGCCTGGCATATATCAAAATGGAAGCTCAATACTATTCGTGGACTTGGACTGTATTTCAGCAGGGACAAAGTGGTGTTGAATTACTTAAAATTCTTGAAGAGCAGTGAAGTAATGTTAAATGAAGAGGTCAAGAAAATAAGTATCTTTGTTGTGTCTTTTGTGTAAATCTGGGAGCAGTGAAGGGAGTCGTAAAGGGAAGGAAGTAGTGGGCCCTTTGGCTTGCATGATGAGAGGAAGGTACTCGACCATAAGAATAAAGAGTAGTGACAGTGGCATATGTCCCTGTCACTACTCTTATGCTTGAGTTCCTTCCTTACTCCCTGTCCTTCCTCTCATCATACAACACAAAGAGGCCACTACTTCCTCCCTGCACGACTCTTTAAATCTCCCCTTCAGTGCTCCCAGATTTACACAACGCACAGCAAAGATACTTATATTCTTTACCTCCTCCATTATCTGCTCATTTAACCCTTCACGCCAGATCTTTCCTTTGCTATATGATATCGTCTGTTATTAGCCATAAAACTGCGAAAAAGTAACTAAATAAACCAAACTAGCTAATGGATAATATTAAACGGGTTATATCTAAATAATGCTTATGTTCATTAAAATTGTCGAATGGTGGTTTATGTGGTTATGAAAATTACGTTCTGGGCTTCAAGGGGTTAACATTGCTTCTGGCTCTCAACTCAAATACTATACTGCTCTGCAAACTCAATTACTTCACACTCTCTTTTATCAACTAACACACGAGGCTCACCCAAGATGTGTTCCCGAAGTGACCCTACTGCCACAAGCTGACAGAAAGGGAATCAACTTGTCTGACATCACAGGCGCCACTTGTCAGCCGCCGCCACACACAAGCTGACAGGGTTGCAATGAACTTGTCATTGTCAGGCAGGATCTGGAAACACAGAAGTTGGTTTGTAAAGTTTTGTTTAACAATGGGTTGGGTGGACGCCATAATATTCTACACAAGCTTACATAGGACTGATTTTTCCTAAATGCAAACTGAATAATCCTACATATTGTTCAGGCCAAAATTAGATAGATATTCCATTATGATCGATAACTTGCCATCTCTAGTGGCAGTATGTAGTGTTATCATGTTAGTCAGACGATGCTGTAGTTGCCATCTCTAGTGCTAGTATATAGTGCTATATATGTTAACCCCTTGAGGCCCAGAACGTAATTTCCATTGCAATTTCGGTACCATTAGACGATTTTTAGTGAATATAAGCAATATTTAATAGCTATGACCTGTTTAGTATCCTTGTCCACGTTCTAATTTGGTATATTCAGTTACATTTCGTTATTTTATGGCTAACAAAACAGACAATTTTTTATAGCAAAGGAAAGATCTGGGCGTGAAGGGGTTAACTACATCATCGTCTGACTGTCAACAACTAAAACAATGACAGACGTGCATCCAGGCAGAATAATAACCTGCTACTGCTCCTATACATACTAATACATATAATAATAATATAACAACATACCACTACTGGCTTCTCACACCCATCGCTCCGTCACTGGTTTTGCTGCAGCGAGGCCCGAGTGAGCGCCTTGTGGGTTCTGGACAGGGCATCAAGGCGTAGGTGGAAGTCATCGATGGTGGAGGTGAGTAGTGAGCCCTGTGCCAAGACCGTAGACAGCTGGTGGTCCAGTTGGCGCCCTCGCTGCTGTAGCCTCCCGACCTCTCCCTCCAGGACATTGAGACGAACCTAGGGAGAGAGGATGGACTGTTATTCAACCTTTCCATTGTGATGGTTATAATAAAATGAAGAGTTGAATGACCGAATTACATTATAATTTACATTCATATTAACCCCTTGAGACCCAGAACGTTATTTCCATTGTAATTTGGGTACCATTAGACAATTTTTTAGTTTAATATAAGTAATATTTTATAGCCATGACCTGTTTAGTACCCTTGTCCACTAACTAATTTGGTATATTCAGTTACTTTTCGTAATTTTATGGCTAACAAGAGACGATTTTTTATATAGCAAAGAAAAGATCTGGGAGTGAAGGGGGGGGGTCTCTCTCTCTCTCTCTCTCTCTCTCTCTCTCTCTCTCTCTCTCTCTCTCTCTCTCTCTCTCTCTCTCTCTCTCTCTCTCTCTCTCTCTCTCTCTCTTTTAGATGGAGGTCAGTACAAATGTCTGTGTTTCGTGACGGAGCAATGGATGTAAGTGCAGTGGTTGTGGTCTTATTATCAATACATAACATCACAAACAAGCCAAACACATTAAAAAGCATCTCTTGTCAACAAACACTCTTGCGACGTTCGTGCTAGCGTTCTATCATTGCCCCGCCCCACCTCTGCCCCGCGTCATGGCTGGTAGGTCACTTACCTAGACACGCACGTAAACCTTTAATGTATTACTGGACAACGCTCTTCTCTCTGTCATGCCATCCTTTGCCTTGGAGTTAATTGCGATATAATGGATGTTGTTGCAGGTTTTCTTAAGTAGGGTTGCGCGTGAGAGAGAGAGAGAGAGAGAGAGAGAGAGAGAGAGAGAGAGAGAGAGAGAGAGAGAGAGAGAGAGAGAGAGAGAGAGAGAGAGAGAGAGGTGGTGACTATATTCTTGTCTTGCGCTACAACTAACAATAATAACATAAATAACCTTAAAAAAATAATAATAATGATGAAAATTATTACTATTGATGTTATTATTTACTGATATAATTACGAAGAGGAGGAGGAGGAGGACGAGGGAGAAGAGGAGGAGGAGGAAGAGAAGGAGGGAATTAGGAAGAATAGACTATAATAACAAGTCTTACGTAATATCAGTTATCTCAAAAGTACCATCGATCATTGTACTCGTATATCGTACCATTTGAACTAAGGAACGAGAGAGAGAGAGAGAGAGAGAGAGAGAGAGGAGAGAGAGAGAGAGAGAGAGAGAGAGAGAAGAGAGAGAGAGAGGAGAGAGAGAAGAGAGAGAGAGAGAGAGAGAGAGAGAGAGAGAGAGAGAGAGAGAGGAGAGAGAGAGAGAGAGAGAGAGAGAGAGAGAGAGAGAGAGAGAGAGAGAGAGAGAGAGAGAGAGAGAGAGAGAGAGAGAGAGAAAAAAAAGAAATTACCATGGTAGGAGAGGGTTGGGAGCACAGAGATTGGCGGAATTAACAAGCGAACAAGCAATTAATGATCGACCAGTCCTGCCTCGGAGCACCATTAGTCTATAATTAGCAAGGCACCGCAATGACCCCCTCCCCACCCCCTGGACTGCAGCGAGACGGAAAGGGCAAACAGCTCATGACCACACGCTCGCTGACTTAACTTGACCCAACTTAGCATAAAAAAACAAGAAACTTTAAATCTGCCTGCATAATTTTGAGGAGGCTAAATATCTCTGTTGCTGGCGATTTTAACGTTAACTTACTGGTGAATTCAACGTTAACTTAAGCTGTTGTTCACTTCTCGATAACCATAATAGTTTCTTGTCTCTAGTTAATATTACGTGAACAAATTTTTCGACGCTGCCAGAACGTTGTAATTTAAGTGAAACTGACGATAAACTGCAGCATTGAACTATCGCTAACAACCTCTCTTCCCCCCTACAAACACACACACACACACAGACATACATTTCCTACATACACGTAAGTAAATGGACTGAAACATTCTCTGGTAAGTGGACCTACACACACACACACACACACACAGTTAACTAGCATCTGTACTCATTTCAAGCTAAGTCTTCACCATAAAACACAAACATGTATCGTCAATAACACTATAGTCGCCACTGCACTAATGTCGCCAGGCGTCATATATTACGAATTTCAGCATCACTACAGACTTGTATGCCACTAAAGAGGCATGCACAGTAGTTTATATGATGTACGTGTCTTCAGTGACACATTAAAGTCTGTAGTGATGCTAAAATTCGTAATATTCGCCTATAAAATTTGCCTGGCGACATTAGTGCAGTGGCGACTATAGTGTTATTGACGGTAGAGAGCTCACGAGACAAAAAAAGTATAGATCTTACCTGAAGTCGGTCTGCCCTGTTGCCTGCAGAAAGGGTAACCAGCCGTGCCTCCCGCCCTCCCTGCCCCCGCCCGCCGCTGAACTCCGTCAACACCTCCTCCACCACCGACGTCGCCCTCCCCACCACACTTCTTCCCGTTTCACTGGGTCTCCTCTTCAAGGGCGTTTTAATGTGGGCGCTGCGGTTGTGTGGTAGCGGGCGCCCTGTGTCGGGTAGAGTGAGTTTTGGCAGTGTGTGGGTAGCCATAGCGGTCTCAGAGGCAACGGCCCTGGAAAAGCGTATAGTAGATTTATAAACAAAATAGGGAAAAACTGGTTCACAAATAGGGTGGTAAATATGATTGGCATGGACTTAGTAGACAGGTAGTTATTGCAGAGTTAATAGGAAGCTTTAAAAGGAGGCTGGATAAATTCATGGATGGGGATGAAAGGTGGATGTAGGTAGTGTTAAGTAACAGGAACTACCTCGTGTAGGTCTTGCAGCCTCTTGTAGCTTCCTTATTTTCTTATGTTCTTATGTTCTCACTCTTCAAGGGCGGGAAGGTTCAAGGTCATACTCCACACATCGCCTGAGGGAAACAACAAAACACTCATGTATAGCTGAACGCGAACGCATACACACAGACATAATGAGACATTTATTGTATTTGAGTTGCACACCTTCCCTATTGTATCTATTTTCATTAAGATTTACAGGAAACTACCTCGTGTAAGTCTCGCGGCCACTTGTAGCTTCCTTATTTTCTTATGTTCTTAAAATTAATAGCTACATTTCCCACTTAAGATTGTCCTGTAGTTTGACATTATAATGCATACAATCTAAAAAAAATGAGGCAGGGGGAGAACAATATGTACCAGCAGCCCTGCGTCCCGGGATAAAGATAGAAATTACATCTACATATAAATTTGTGTATACAGATTCAACACCACAAACTCTAGACGCCGAGGCTGCCAGACGCCCTGATGCAAAACGAAACTATGACAACTTATGATAATGCAAACTATGATGCAACTATGATACAACTTTTCCTTTTAACCTATTATTACGTTCGACAGGAAAACATATAACCTCGCGCGGGTACATAAAAATACCGAATTGGACCGAATCGGCCCGAATCGGGGTAGTAAACACCGAATCGGGGCTATAAAATGTCAATTTGCGGGACATAAAGCATTATTAGGAACTGGTAAGACACTTTTGTGGGGTTAATGCCCCTAATTATAACCATAATTACATCGAAAGTGATGCAAAGAAATATTTGTTTGGATGTGATTCCAAAAAATATTTTATTTGCAGTCGCCAGGAGGGCGAGGTTGAAGGTGAAGGTCAATCTTTTGTAGGGACCACATTCGAGTTTCTCTTTCTATTGTATTATATGTCTCTTCTCATTTCTTTATCGATGAACTAATCGTTTTATGTTTGCAGATAGAAGAAACTTTGAAGAATAGAAGCAGGCACGACATTCCACATTAGAAATAATTTATTGAAACATGCAAACATAAATTTCATGTGTTTAATTGGTGATGCATCACTTTCGATGTAATTATGGTTATAATTAGGGGCATTAACCCTACAAAAGTGTCTACCAGTTCCTAATAATGCTTTATGTCCCGCAAATTGACATTTTATAGCCCCGATTCGGTGTTTACTACCCCGATTCGGGCAGATTCGGTCCGATTCGGTATTTTTATGGACCGACCTCGCGCTGCTTACACCTGGCACATCACAGCAAACTAATGATAGGTAAATGGTAGGTAGGTCAAGGTAAAAAGTAAAATAGGTCAAATGATAGGTAGGTAGCTAAAGGTAAAAGGTAAAAAAACAAAATAGGTCAAATGATAGGTAGGTCAAGGTACAAGGTATAAATGTAAAATAGGTCAAAGATAGATCAACGATAAGTAAATGATACCCTGATACTTCATAAACACGAAAAAACAACGAATTCTTAACTTACGTATCTTTCTTAAGTTTCCTTCCACACCAAACTCAACCACAACTCTCCTACACCACACAGACAGGCAGTACCGACCGCTCTGCCCACCACCGCCACAACCACAGTCCCTACCACATCACTGACTCCCTACCACACCACTGACTGGCTACCGCGCGGGACGGAGGCAGAGGCGGAAAGGGGGTGTGGCGGGGACGGGATGCAGGGCGGAGGGATGACAAAGAGATGGTTTACTAGGATACAATAAGCGGGAGGGATGATTGATTGATTGATTTAATGCCAAAAAAGGTGAATGTGCCAGACATCAGAGGTCATATGGCACTATGGCAAAGCATATAAAGGGGTCAGGGTTATAGAAAAATAGCGAAACGGTGAGGGAAGGGGAAAGAATGTTATGTTACAGCAGGATGGTTAGATCAGATGCAGGATGTGGATTTGTTGGAGTAAGGAGGTTAAATTTTCCAGGGAGAAGGAGGGAGATTCCGGGAGAATGTCCGCAAGACAGGGAGGTCGGGAAAGGGAGGACAAATGAGGGAAGGCAGGAGGGATGAGAATGAAATGGTTTACTAGGATACACTAAGCATAATACAAGCCTCCTACACCCAATACCAAGCTAGAATAAGTATTGGCAAAGCAAGGAAGGGCTCTAGACCCGCCACTGCCCATTCCTTCCTTTCACTCCCTCTCTCCTATTCCCTCCCTTTCTCTCTCTCCTATTCCCTCCCTTTCTCTCTCTACTCCCTCCCTTTCTCTCTCTACTCCCTCCCTTTCTCTCTCTATTCCCTCCCTTTCTCTCTCTACTCCCTCCCTTTCTCTCTCTACTCCCTCCCTTTCTCTCTCTATTCCCTCCCTTTCTCTCTCTACTCCCTCCCTTTCTCTCTCTACTTCCCTCCCTTTCTCTCTCTATTACCTCCCTTCTCAATTACTCCATACCTGTTGTCTCTGACCACTCCCTCCCTTTCTCTCTCTATCCCTCCCTTTCCTCTCTACTCCCTCCCTTTCTCTCCTACTCCCTCCCTTTCCTCTCCTTTCCCCCCTTTCTCTCTCTATCCCTCCCTTTCTCCTTACTCCTCCCTCTCTCTTACTCCCTATCGCTCTCAACTCCTCCCTTCTCTCTACTCCCTCCCTTTTTCTCTTCTCCTCCTTTCTTCTCATTCCGACCCTGCACAAATATGAAAAGCAACAAAATAAAGTGTTGTTTGGAGCACACGTACCCTGCTTCCTCCTGCCCCCTGCCTGCCCTACACACACGTCTTCCCCCTCCCAGCTGCCTGCCCTGCACACACCCTGCCTGATCGCTGACGCTCCCTCCACTGTCGCTCTCTCCGGAATACTCAAGCAGCTCAACTCTGCTTCGAAACACTAAACCTATCCCTTATTTCCTTCCCACGCCCTTACCTGTTGACCTTTAACCAATAATTCTTGACCTGTAACGTTATCCAAGCCTTGAATGTTAGTAAATGTGAGTTAGTAATAGTGTTGGTATAGTTTTGTAGTTTGTTTAAAAAAATATATATTGAGAGGGTTCGTTAGTGCTTTGAACTCGTTAACTACCTCGCAGGGGATTGTGGGTAAGATTTTTTTTTTTTTTTTTTTGCAACGTAGTTTGTGGGTTTTTAAGGACTGTATTGCTTTGTTAGCAGTGGCGTAGCTAGGCATCCATCAATGGGGGGCACCTGGGGGGGCACAGCTGAGTATGGGGGCGGGGGGGGCACTATATACGTGAAATACAGGGCTTCTGTATTCGAATTCTGGGTTGCCGACCTCTGGCCTAGGAGAAGGTAGTTATTTTGTTATTGTCCGGATATCAGCTGGCTTTGTCAGTCATTCCGCCCTCAACTCGTTCGTCCTATAATCACGCGCAGACAGGGTGGACTTGCGACTTGTTTTCGTCTTAGCGTCACGGAGGAACAATTTGCAAAACCTCACGTGATGTCAAACCAGCGACAGTGTTGAAGATGCCACCCACTACGACTACTACAACAACTACTACTACTACTACTACTACTACTACTACTACTACTACTGCTACTACTACTACTACTACTACTGCTACTTCTACTTCTACTACTACTACTACTACTACTACTACTGCTACTACTACTACTACTACTACTACTACTACTACTACTACTACTACTACTACTACTGCTACTACTACTACTTCTACTTCTACTACTACTACTACTACTACTACTACTACTACTACTACTACTACTACCTTAATACTATAATGAGAATAATTAAACAACAAGAATACTCGTTAAAATCTTAAAACAGAGCTGTCACCTAGAGAGAAAGAGAGAGAGAGAAAGAGAGAAGGAAAAGGAGAGGAGATAATATGTGTGTGTGTGTGTGTGTGTGTGTGTGTGTGTGTGTGTGTGTGTGTGTGTGTGTGTGTGTGTGTGTGTGTGTGTGAGCCAACAGTCGATCATTTTATGGTAGACAAATGGGTCCCGTCACATCATAACACCTTTTTATGAACCGATACCAAACACGTTGGCGACACGATCACAACAAGAGAAAGAAAAAATGGATGGCAGAGCTCCACACGTTTTTCGTTTTGTCCTTTTTATATTATTTGTTCTATTTTGTTTAGTCTCTCTCTCTCTCTCTCTCTCTCTCTCTCTCTCTCTCTCTCTCTCTCTCTCTCTCTCTCTCTCTCTCTCTTCTCTCTCTCACATGTTTTTCGTTTCATATCTTTTTTTTTATTTGTTCTATTTTTTCTCTCTCTCTCTCTCTCTCTCTCTCTCTCTCTCTCTCTCTCTCTCTCCTCTCTCTCTCTCACATGTTTTTCGTTCATATCTTTTTTTTTATTGTTCTATTTTCTCTCTCTCTCTCTCTCTCTCTCTCTCTCTCTCTCCTCTCTCTCTCTCTCTCTCTCTCTCTCTCTCTCGTTTTTAATTTCATCTTATTTGATATTTGTTCTATTTTGCTTCGTTTTTTTTCTCGTTTTTTTTTCTCTCTCTCTCTCTCTCTCTCTCTCTCTCTCTCTCTCTCTCTCTCTCTCTCCTCTCTCTCTCTCTCTCAATCATAGCGATGGAAATCAAACAGTTAATTTCTGCCTAACGATACTCCTAAATCACTGACATAAACTAGCGGCGGGGCAAAAAATACGTTCCATAAGTCACGAAATAATTGTCTCATGATAAATGTGTTGCTAAATTAAACTCGTAACTCCCTTGTTTTTCCTTCCTCCCGCCATCTGCTCACTGTAATTTATTTTCACACAAACAGGGGAAAGGCAGGGCTATGACACACTAGTAGTTATAGACACGAAACGCCACATAATACAGTATAGTTGCATAATATAGTAGTAGTGTAGTATAGTTGCATAATATAGTAGTAGTGTAGTATAGTTGCATAATATAGTAGTAGTGTAGTATAGTTGCATAATATAGTAGTAGTGTAGTATAGTTGCATAATATAGTAGTAGTGTAGTATAGTTGCATAATATAGTAGTAGTGTAGTATAGTTGCATAATATAGTAGTAGTGTGGTATAGTTGCATAATATAGTAGTAGTGTGGTATAGTTGCATAATATAGTAGTAGTGTGGTATAGTTGCATAATATAGTAGTAGTGTAGTATAGTTGCATAATATAGTAGTAGTGTAGTATAGTTGCATAATATAGTAGTAGTGTAGTATAGTTGCATAATATAGTAGTAGTGTAGTATAGTTGCATAATATAGTAGTAGTGTAGTATAGTTGCATAATATAGTAGTAGTGTAGTATAGTTGCATAATATAGTAGTAGTGTAGTATAGTTGCATAATATAGTAGTAGTGTAGTATAGTTGCATAATATAGTAGTAGTGTAGTATAGTTGCATAATATAGTATACAGAGAAAAGCAAAATGAAGTATTCATACATATAGTCTTAACCCCTTGAGACCCATAACGTAATTTCCTTTGTAATTTGGATACCATTAGACGATTTTTTTATTGCATATAAGCAAAGTTTTAGAGATATGACCTGTTTAGTATCCTTGTCCACTAAAGACTACTAACTAATTTAGTATATTCAGTTACTTTTTGTAATTTTATGGCTAACAACAGCGGTTTTTTTTATAGTAAAAGAAAGATCTGGGTGTGAAGGAGTTAAGGGATGTATTGTATGCCTAAGAAACGTAAAGTGATAAATATAGGTTGTATAAGTATATAACCGTACCTATATTTACTTAGCATTGAACTAAAATCATATAATATACACGTAACTCTAATGCTTGAAAGACTACCGAATACACAGTCCTTTCTTCTCCCTTCTTCTCTCCAAGTCTCCCCTTCTGACTCAACTCCTATGCGGAAATTTCTTAGTTCATGTACACGCAAACTTTTTAATTGTCTGCTCTTGTCTCCCTCCTGTACCGTACTTCATAATCATCAAAGGAGTCGCCGGAATTACACCACTGAAGCTGACTGTGTTATTATAGTACTTGCACCCTTCCTTCCTTCCTTTCTTCCTCCCTTTGCCTCCTTTCTTTCCTTCCTTCCTTCCTTCCTCCTTCCTTCCTTCCTTCCTTCCTTCCTTCCTTCCTTCCTTCCTTCCTTCCTTCCTTCCTTCCTTCCTTCCTTCCTTCCTTCCTTCCTTTCTTCTTCCCTTCCTTCCTCCCTTCCTTCCTTCCTTCCATTCCTCCCTTCCTTCCTTCCTCATTCCTCCCTTCCTTCCTTCCTTTCTTCCTCCCTTTGCTTCCTTCCTCTCCCTTCCTTCCCCTTTCAGACATGCAATGAGTCCATGAATACAGTACGGATGCTTGGGGCGAATCTAATTTTAACCCTCTGTTGCTAAAAGGAGCTTTATACTATTATTTCATCCATTTAACCATTAATATACGATTTTTGTTTGCGTCTCTCCTACAGTGAACTCAAAAACCCGTGTATTCTTCCTACCAATACACAAAATATAATCATGAATTTAGCGAACCAGAGAGGCGTAAGAGACACTAGGGAGGAAATTTTGTTCTGGAAAAGGAAAAGAACAGAACTGCAGGCAGGCAGATCGCGTGTTGGGAGGAACCGAACGTAGTAATTATTGGGTGTAAAAAATAGACTATATCGTTATTTTCTGCGGCAATATATACAGTGGGAGCAAAGAAGGTCAACCCAGGTCAGGAGGTCAACCCAGCAAACATTGATTAACGCTGAATAGGTTAACTTGAAACACATAACTATAATCAATTTTTTTTTTACGAGGCGAAAAAAAAAAAAAAAATCATGCCCCCTTGCTGCTTATTGCCTGATATTTGATGCCAGGAGAAGGGAATACTATGCTTCTTCTAAATTTCAGTTGTATTTTATCATAGTTAACCATATTATCAGGTAAACATAGGCATAATTTTAACCATGAGATCTTAAGATAGAATGGAATTTTCGCCTCGTAAACAATAAATTGACTATAAATCTCCTATAAGTCGGTATATAAAGTAGAAAGGAGAGAAAGATTGGAAATAGAGACGGAGAAACCACAGAATTATAACCCTTACTTAACCCCTTCACCCCCAGATCTTTCCTTTGCTATATAAAATCATGTTGTTAGCCATAAAACTACGAAAAGTAGCTGAATATACCAAATTAGCTAGTGAACAAAAATACTAAACAGGTCATATCTATAAAAACATTGCTTATATTCACTGAAAATCACAATAATAGTGGTCAAAATACAATAGAAATTACGTTCTGGGCCTTAAGAGGTTATCACAAATTATCATGAGTTTCGTAATGCCCCTTAACGCACGCTTAGTGAGGAACGGGTGACAGGTGGTGTTGTTTACATTATGGCGTGACCTTGAGGCTGGGAGGCGGCAGGTGAAGGGGAGAGATAAGTGTGTGTGTACTTCATGTGATAGACCGAACGTGTGATGAGGGAGGCATAAACAGACGTATAAAGTGTCTCTTCATCGTTGTTGTTAATTAGTACACAAGTCGTGTTCTTATAGAGTTCTCGCCACGATCTCTTGGTGAGTTATACTACTACTTATTACAGGAACTACCTCGTGTAGGTCTCGCGGCCTCTTGTAGCTTCATTATTTTCTTATGTTCTTATAGTATATTGCTACCTTGTTTATTTTTTTGTCTGTTAACATGCTTTCTTTGCGCCTTTATCTTGTAGACTAAAAAATCCACTCCTTGTTTATTCTATTAATATCCTTGTTTTTTATATCTTCTGTCACTATTTTCATATCTTCTGTCATCTTCTGTCACAATTTTCATATCTTCTGTTACTGTTTTCAGGTTAATATGAGGCTCACGGTAATAACGCTGATGGTGGTGACAGCGGTGACGGGAGCGGCGATAGGTAAGGAGGCGGAGGATAGGCCGCTAGTGGAAGTGAGTGGCGGGAGGCTTCGAGGCGCCACTACCACGCTATACAACATTACGTTCTTAGAGTTCCTGGGTATTCCTTACGCTGAGCCGCCCCTTGGACCACTGAGATTTAAGGTAACGTACACAGACACACAGGGGGGGGGGAGGAGAGAGAGAGAGAGAGAGAGAGAGAGAGAGAGAGAGAGAGAGAGAGAGAGAGAGAGAGAGAGAGAGAGAGAGAGAGAGAGAGAGAGAGAGAGAGATCCACGAGTACTGAATATAAATCAAGCAAATGATCCAAATCCACAATATACATTTAGCGTCACGCAATATCACTATCTAGACGGGACCAAATACCAGAGTTGTTTATCGATGGAACAAATTACCAGCAAATGTTGTCGAAGCCAGCACAACAACTTCATTTAAAAACAGACTAGATCACGTGTAGCTACTGTAAAGTAAATGAGTTTTGATATTGCCCTGTGAATTACATACTATATCGTCTCCCGGATTGATTAGTGTTAGTGGTAGTTGATAGTTAGCATATTCATCATATCACTAAAGCCGCGGGTGTGGGGGGGCGCAGAACCCCATCCCAGCGGGGGCGTGGGAGGGGGAGCTGAACGCCACTTCGATGCCCGCGCCCTGCGACCAGCTGGTTCTGATGGGCCGCGAGGACTGTCTCTACCTCAACGTGTTCGCGCCAAAGGTGAGACGCACGTAAATACCATCAGGTTATTCTAGAGTCCGATAGAACACATCAACCTTAACCCTTCCGCCCAGATCTTTCCTTTGCTATAAAAAAAATGTATGTTGTCGAGCCATAAAATTACGAAAAATAACTGAATATACCAAATTAGTTAGTCGTCAAGGATACTAAACAGGTCATGTCTATTAAATATTGCTTATAATCACTAGAAATCGTCATATGGTACTACCCAAATTACAATGGAAAATATGTTCAGGGTCTCAAGGGGTTAATATTCTCCCCGTCATGTGTTCCCTTGCTCGTGTCTTTCAGCTCCATATCAATTTCTGTTCTGACACGCATTCTATAGATTTTCTCAAGTCTGCATCTTATAACAATCTCTCTCATGGTTAACACGGGACGCCCTCGCCGCCACCCACTACTAACTACCTAACCTAACTAACTATCTAAAACTACTAACTACTACCTAAACCTGTTCTTATGTTCTCGCGGTTACCACAGGACGCCCTCACATCCTACAGAACGACTAACCTACCTAACTACTATCTAACCTAACTACCTAAAATTACTAACCTACCTAACAAACTAAACTTAACTACCTAAAACTACTAACCTACCTAACTACTATCTAACCTAACTAACTAAACTAACTACCTAAAATTACTAACCTACCTAACAAACTAAACTTAACTACCTAAAACAACAAACCTACCTAACTAATACCAAACCTAACTAACTAAACTAACTACCTAAAACAACTAACTACTACCTAACCCTGTTCTTATGTTCTCACGGTTACCCCAGAACGCCCTCACCACCGCCAACCCTTGCTTAGTATTCTTCCCATCATGTGTTTGCTTTCTCTTATCTTTCGATTCCTTATCAATTAAAGTTCTTACACGTATTCTCTATAATATTCCTACGTCTGCATCAAGTAACAATCTCTCCCACGGTTACCACAGGACGCCCTCGCCGCCCCCCACCCTCTGCCCGTCATGATATATATACACGGGGGCGGCTACTACATGGGGGGCGCGTACAAAACTCACGGCTTCCAGGAGCTGCTGGTGCGCGGGGTGGTGGTGGTGACGCTGCAATACCGCCTCGGGCTCTTCGGTGAGGCTAAAAAATGTCTGCCTGTCTGTCTGTCTATCTGTCTTTCTGTCTCTCTATCTATTTTTCTGTCTGTCTGTCTGTTTATCTGTCTTTCTGTCTCTATCTGTTTTTCTGTCTGTCTGTCTTTCTATCTCTCATTCTCCCCCGCACACACTCTGTCTATCTGTCTGTCTATCTATCTTTCTGTCTGTCTGTCTATCTGCTGTCTGTCTATCTATCTTTCTGTCTGTCTGTCTATCTATCTGTCTATCTATTTTCCTGTCTGTCTGTCTATCTGTCTATCTCTCGCTCATTCTACCCTCCAAACACTCTGTCTCTCTTTCTGTCTGTCTATCTGTTTATCTTTCTCTCATTCTCCCCCCCACACACTCTGTCTATCTATCTGTCTATCTATCTCTCTCATTTCTCCCTTCCTCTCCTGTCTTGTCGCCAGGCAGTATTCCCAGAAAGGTTAAAAACGCTAGTAGAATATGGTTATGAAAATGTGAACTCTCTCTCTCTCTCATACCAATATGCGTCTGTTTCAGGATTCTTGTCCACCGAGGATGAAGCAGCACCGGGCAACCAGGGACTCAAGGACCAGACGCTCGCCCTCCAATGGGTCAAGGACAACATTGAAGCCTTCGGGGGTGACACTACCAGGTACTCACACACACTAGGTCATTTATAGAATATATATACGTACATGTTTATAAATGACGTTGTATAGACTTTGTAAATGATATTGACCTTGTAAATGACCTTGTACATTCTCGTACGATGTCCACGAATAGCTGCTACCAGTCTTTAGAAGTAGGCCTAATTCTAAAGGCTTTGCATACTACAGTCTTTAGGAATTAGGAAGTCTATAGTATGGTTTAACACGATAATGTATATATATTTTTAGGAAGTCTATATGGTTTAGGAATTAGCCTTTAGAATTAGGTTAAGGCTTTGCATAATACAATCTTTAGGAATTATGAAGTTGGCTAATAGAGACTGCAACATTAAGAACGTCCAGAAGTTTTGTCAGTGAACCCAATTATTACGTGACTCGTGTGTGATTTGGGGTTTTTTCATAGTTATATTTATGCTTTTCGGAATCTTATGTTATATATATATACAGTATACCTATTCTGTTACTATATACCTATTTTATCCTATATACCTATCCTGTGACCTATTCTCTCACCATACTCTGCAGTTACGTATTCTCTCACCATACTCTGCAGTTACCTATTCTCTCACCATATTCTGCAGTTACATATTCTCTCACCATACTCTGCAGTTACGTATTCTCTCACCATACTCTGCTGTTACGTATTCTCTCACCATACTCTGCTGTTACCTATTCTTTCACCATACTCTGCAGTTATGTATTCTTTCACCATACTCTGCAGTTATGTATTCTCTCACCATACTCTGCTGTGACCTATTCATTCACCATACTCCGCCACTACACAATGCTCTCATCTCACTTCTAATCTCATGTTTTTTCATCCCCATGTCTACAGAATCACCATCTTCGGATCAAGTGCTGGGTCCACGTCAGTTCACTTCCAGATGTTGGCGCCGTCTGCTGCAGGTATTATGTTATTGCCCGCTGTATTACTCTAGGACATTTCACTCCACTTTTCACCAAACAAAAAGTAACCTGCATTAACGAATTACCACCTACCTAATTCACTGTCTTTATTCATCTTTAACTCTTCCCATAGATTTCTAAGGCTCACTTTTACCAAGACACCCCTTTTGACTTAAGACGACACCCTTTTTAAGACACCCCTTTTGACTTAAGACGACACCCTTTTTAAGACACCCCTTTTGACTTAAGACTTATACTTCAAGGAATTAATTATTAAGAAATGTACTACAACCAGCAATGTAGTCACTCGCGCATGTATTATCGTTAGCAGGAGGGATTTTAAGGTCATTGCTTTGATGTCGTTGCAGGGCTATTCACCGGGGCCATTATGCAGAGCGGCACGGCACTGAGTCCTTGGGCGCTGGGGAGGGACTTTCTGGCCACCGCTCAAGCCGTCGCCAAGAGGTTAGTCATGCCATGTTTACGAGGGAGAGGTCGGACTCCCACTAGTAAGGCTAAGGATAATTCAAACTTGCTCAAATTATGGAAAGCTATTGAAAAATTCGAATTAGCCTGAAACAAGGTCGAATTATCTGAGGTTTGAATTATACAGGTTCGATTTAGAGAGTGTTTACTGTATCTTGAAGCTTGATCCTCCCATCATTGCAGGTTTGAATGCCCAGCCCTACCCACAGACGCCCTAGTTTCCTGTCTGCAAAATGTTGGCGCTCATCTTTTCGACATGTCTTACTTCACGCTCTATGTGAGGATTATTATAGCGTTCCATATCATCACTAACTATATGTCTCACTCTTCCCAGCATATCAATATCATCACTAACTATACATGTCTCACTCTTCCCAGCATATCAATATCATCACTAACTATACATGGCTTACTATTCCCAGCATATCAATATCATCACTAACTAACTATATGTCTTCACTATTCCCAGCATATCATAAATAAACAAATGACTGGAAAAGGACAAAGGTAGAGCTGGGAACCCTTTCGGTGGATATTTTGTATATTTTTTAAGAATCTAGTCTCTTATCCTCTTAAAGTGCACCAGCTTGATGCATTTAAATATTAAAGGCGTGCCCCCGGACCACCTTAGAGGGCTTGGAATCCCCCCATAATAGTTTTAAAATATAGGGCCCATAAACAGCATTTCCCATAGGGCCCCAAAAGGCTAGAAACGGCACTAGTTCTTCCTATCCTAATAACCTAATCCTATCCTATCCTTCCTTCCTATCTAATCCTTCCTATCCTAATATCCTAATAATTATAATAACACTATTTTTTTTACTTTTTCACCCCACCTTTTCCTCGTCCCCACAAAGGAATGGAATCTACAACCGTTCTATATCGGCCCGCGTGTGGACGGCGACTACCTGCCTGAGGAACCGGCCGTCCTGCTGCAGAGGGACGACTACTACCACGTCCCGGCCATCATGGGAGTCAACCGGGACGAGATGGCCATGGAGACTGTCGGTAAATGTCGTCCAACTGACTTTTTTTTTCTCTTCTTTTTACATCTGTGCCTATAGCGCCTATAGGCAGTGATCTCCAGGGCTCGATGGTAGGCTCTGGAGGTTCACTTGAGGGCTGTGATGGTTGGTCCTCGCCCGTGGTGGCGCAGGCAGAATTTTTATAGTGACGCCTGTAATTAGAGGCTCATGTCGCCCCCTGTGTCCTCCAATGCACTCGGAATCCAAGGTAGAGTTAATGGGCAGCATGTGGGTGTTCTTAGGCCACTCGACGGTGCAGAAAGATTTTAAGTGGATTTATGGGTCTCACTCAGGATTGAACTCGGGTCTTCGAGAACACCACCCGTTGACGCTAACCACTCTGCTACCGCCTCCCCAAACACTTAACCCCTTCACACCCAGATCTTTCCTTTGCTATACAAGATCGTATGATGTCGAGCCATAAAATTACGAAAAGCCTCGTTAAAAAAAATTGACTCTAGGTGAACACAAGGGGTAATCTCCCTCTCCCTGCCTCCCTCAGAGATGTACACACTGTCCAGCCTCATCAACAGCCTCCTAGGGAACTTCAGCATCAACGGGCCGGCGAGTCTCCACCTTCACCCCGACGAGGAGCCGGTCAACACCACCACCACTACCTACAACCACTACCTGGGCGGCCTCAACATCACCAAGGAAGACGCCGACAACCTTACACAGGTGATGATGTGGTTATACCCTTTGTACTATATGCACTTTGGTACTATGTGCTCTAATGTACTCATGCCATGTGCCTTTATTATGTATATTTTGCTCTAGTACTTCAGTTAACTCTTTGTCTTGTTGTTGTTGCTTTTTTGACTGTATGCCTCCGGGTGATATTAAAATTATTATTATTATTATTATTATTAAAGGGATACAATACAGGAGATGTAGGAAAAGTTCTTAGGGCTAGTAATCAGGGTAGAACAAGAAGTAACAGATTCAAACTGGAAAAGTGTAGATTTAAAAAGAAATAAGGAGAAACTGGTTCACAAATAGGGTGGTGAATGATTGGAATGGACTCAGTCGTCTGGTAGTTAGTGCGAAGTCAATAGGGAGCTTTAAAATGAGGCTAGACAGTGTTATGGATGGGAATGAAAGGTGGATGTAGGTAGTATTAAGTAACAGGAACTACCACGTGTAGGTCTCGCGGCCTCTTGTAGCTTCCTTATTTTCTTAGGTTCCTTCCTTTTTTTCTTATGTTCTCTCCTCTATCCATCTTTAATCATTGTTTTATCCTACACAGATGTATACGGACCACCTGTTCCTGGTGCCGCATGACTGGACGACCCGTGTGATGAGCGCCACGAACCGGGTCTTCACGTACGAGCTGCACCACCGCGGAGAGTACAGCCTATGCAACCAGTTCCTCAATGCTGGCCTGGATCTGCCTCAAGCCCTCAACTGTGAGTCTCTTTCCTCCTCTCATTAACACCTTTGCACCCAGATCTTTCCTTTGCTATAAAACTAATACTAAAACTAATAACCTACTTCTTCGTCCTCTAATTCAGCCACTGATGCTCCTTAACTCAATCTGACTCATCCCATTCATCACTTTCCACAATGATCCCTTCAAAACACTTCTTATGACATGCTCCAATCACATCACTGTACAAATATCACATCACAGACATGAATACTGCCATCAGCTACCATAAAATGAGCCTTTGTATCCTTATAAAAGTTATGGGAAACTGATGATGAGCAGAAGTATTTATTTTAAGTATATTTCTAAGTTTAAGTTTAAGTATGCCTACGGTTGACTTTAGAATATCAAATAATGTAATAAATCTTTAATACCACTGCTGTTGTTGCTTCAGACATTGCCCACGGAGACAACAACCAGTACCTCGCATACCCCAAGTATGGCAACCTGCACACAGAGGGCGACAAGGCTGTGGGGGAATACTTTGTCAACATGTGGGCCAATTTTGCCACCACTGGGTAAGCGCTTTCAATCCTCCCTTCTTATGAGATGTTCTAATCTTACACTGTACTAAATAAAGCTCTCTAGTTCTTTAAGTTACCAATTTTCATAAGAATTGGTCCTGACTAGCACTCAATCCTCCCTCCATTTGAGATGTTACCATGAGATAACATTCTTATAAATAAACCTCTTAATAGTATTTTTTTTTTTAGCGAGGCAAAAATTCCATTCTATCATAAGGTCTCATGCTTCAAGTTATGTCTATGTTTACCTGATAATATGGTTAACTATGATAAAATACAACTGAAATTTAGAAGAAGCGTAGTATTCCCTTCTCCTGGCATCAAATATCAGTCGGTAAGCAGCAAGGGGGCAGGATTTTTCTCCTCTTAAAAAAACAACTGACTATAGTTCAAGTTACCATTTTTCATAAGTAATCCTGACTGTCATGCCTTATGTTCTTATGTTCTAATTCCGACTGTCATAACTCCAGGGACCCGACACCCGATGACTCCTTGGGTTTCACATGGGAGATGACAGAACCCACAAGCCTGCCTCACCTCAACCTGCAGCCTCACCCCTTCATGGAGACAGACCAGAGAGCACAGACGAGAGCCTTCTGGGAGTCTCTACCTCTCAGAATCAACAACCTCCTCAACCATTAAAAAAAATCCATCATCATCTTTTTCATCATAAATTCTGTCACAACGCTTGAATGAATAAAAACACTTCTATAGACCTTGTTGTTGCTCTATCATCTTTCTGTTTAACGTCAGATTTTCCCGTATTGTCTTATGAGGTTAGACGGTCGATGATACGCTTCCAATTCTATTCCTCCAGCATTAAAAAAATCATCTGTTTCGTTATCAACTCTGTCGCTACGCTTGAAAAATAAACACTTCTACAGACCTTTTTGTTGCTATATGTAGGCAGAAACCCATCTCAACTTCACCCTTGAGGCCCAGAATGTAATTTTCATTGTAATTTGGGTACCATTAGACAATTTTTAGTGACTGTAAGCAATATTTTATAGATATAACCTGTTTTGTATCCTTGTCCACTAGCTAATTTGGTACATATATTCAGTTACTTTTCGTTATTTCATGGCTAACAACGGACAATTTTATATAGCCAAGGAAAGATCTGGGCGTGAAGGGGTTAATGTTTTGATACAAGAATCTAGTGTTTTAGTTACCATATCATCCTGACCAAAGCAGATTCTAAGGCATCACTAAGGCAAGAAAGTTGTGTACATTTGTTAAAGATCTTGGTAGTGCTCAGCCATCTCCATCACACCCTTTACACACTAATTTAATGGATACTTTAATGGATAATTTAATAGCGCAAATTTAATGGATCAAGTTGTTACTATCGAGAGCTTTACAGGGAAGCTTGAGATTAGATACAAAAGTACGATGGCAAACTCTGGCACACAAACTAAGACATAAACATGAAGCTTTTTATTTTTTATCGAGCACTGAAGTCATATACAATAAAGCAATACATGATGGAGGAGGGGGGGGGGGGGGGGGAGAGAGAGAGAGAGAGAGAGAGAGAGGAGAGAGAGAGAGAGAGAGAGAGAGAGAGAGAGAGAGAGAGAGAGAGAGAGGAGAGAGAGAGAGAGAGAGAGAGAGAGAGAGAGAGAGAGAGAGAGAGATGATATCCACAACAGTCCATGAACCACAATGCTCTTTTCCATATCTTAATGATCACAGAAATGAAGGATCTCAGTATAAACATTATACTGAATTATAATTTATTAAATTACTGTGGCATAAAACACTTCATGGGGCATCGCTGGGATGATTACGTGTCAAAGCAGCGATTGCACCGTGAGACTGAATCGAGGCCTATTACCTGCATAGTTCATCAGCGCCAACTTCGGCTATATGGGCATGTGGCACGCTACCCTGAAACCGATCATTCTCATCGGGTTTTATCTGTAAGGGACAATCCGGCATGGAGGAGGCCAAGGGGGCGCCCACAAGGCTCGTGGCTGGGGCAAGTTGATGTTTCTTGTCGAGAGCTGCTTGGTATGGGAAAGGAGCCTGCATGGGGACTCGCGCTTGGTGACCCCCGGGAGTGGCGTCGTAGGGTGGGCGAGGCGACGCACCCCCAATGATTGATTGATGATAACACACTTCATCAAAAATACATTTACACTGTCACAATGACTTCTCAGAATGACATTGGATGATTGTGGCGAAGAACACGAGGCGTCTGATCTGTGGCGGGGCATCACCAGAATCCCCGGATCTTCCTATTGGGAACATTTTCCTCTTGTTGCAATCTTTGCATGAGCTGCTGATGGATCTTAACCCCCAAGGCCGACGCACTCTGTGGGTCAAGAAATAGTGCCTTAGAGCAAAGACTTACGATTAATCTTATCGCTTAGTTAGTGTTAGTGATTACAGGCTCGGACAGAGGCAGGCAGGCTGTGGCGGCAACACTGTCACTTATTACTGTATTTTCTTCTCCGCAAAACAGAGAACTTAAGACAGTTTCTTTTTTTTTTCCTCGTTCTTTTCAAACCAGTATTAATTAAATCTTTTTTTTTCTTTCTTTTGTTCTTACTTAATACAGTGGGTGTGAGAGGACAGTGTTGAGTCGCTTAAGGGGGGAGAGATGGAAGAGAGAGGGATGAAGTGCGTAGGAGTAGTGGTAGTGGATGCATAGGTGTAAATGGAGACCTTCACTGTGGCCGACCCAAGAATTCTAAGGAAGGACTTCAGAGTATATCACATCAGACATTAGGAGTAGAGAAAAACCATAGTCTTAGAAAAGTAATAGTAAGATAAATGTAGAGCAATGTAAATGTATCTTAGTAAAGATAATGGTATTGGAAGAACAGAATTCAGGAAGGGATAGGATTCTGAATGAGTAAGAAGAAATGCAATGATAAATAATAAAATAATAAAATAATGCAATTATAAAAACAACACTTACTTTGAAGGAGTCGGCGAGTGTCTGTGGTGCAAAAGTGCCGGCCCCGAACTGCTGCGTGGCCGTGATGAGGCCCTTGGGATTGACCCCGACCACCACCTGCACGGGGCCACAACACTCCTCCTCGGGGCTCGGGTCAACGATGGTCAGGTTCTCCGTTATCTGTAGGAGGTGAATGAATGTTATTACCGAGGGTTAAGGGTTAAGAATTACTTATAAAGCATCAGGTATCAGGCAGAGGTACCTTCCTAAGTAACGCATTATATTACCCAGTGTTGGAATGACTCATAAAGCATCAGGGGAAAGCATATAGGGGAGGCGGTAGCAGAGTGGTTAGCGTCACCGAGTGGCGTTCTTGAAGACCCGAGTTCGATCCCGAGTGAGACCCATAAATCCACTTTAAATCTTTCTGCACCGTCGAGTGGCCTAAGAACACCCACATGCCCTGCCCAATAACTCTACCCTCGATTGCGAGTGCATCGGAGGACACAGGGGGGCAGCATGAGCCTCTAATTACAGGCGTCGCTATAACAATCCTGCCTGCGCCACCACGGGCGAGGGCCAACCATCACAGCCCTCAAGTGAGCCTCCAGGGCCTACCATCCCACCCCTGGAGGTCACTGCCTACAGGCGCTATAGGCTAAGATGTATTAAAAAATAAATAAATAAATATAAAAAAATCAGATATCAGGCAGAGGTACCTTCCTAAGTAATGCATTATACTATCCTAGCATTGGCATTACATATAAGATCATCAGGTATCAGGCCAAGTAACTCACCCTCAAGTGTGTGATGAGTATCGGGGCGTTGGACACATCTACTCGGTCCACCTCCTGAGGGTTCTCGGAGACCATGAACTCCATCTCCCCGCCATCCTCCCCGGTGATGTAGATCTTGGGCATCCGGGTGGCATACAGCGCCGCCTTCACCCCCAGGCTCACCGTGTCGAACAAGCTGCCACCGCACTCCAGAATCTGGGAGGAAGTATTGTAAGATTAGTATTTGGGCTCTTTGTATTCTCTTACTGTCTTTTTAATAGGAACTGGCAACTTAGCAGGCTTTTTGTTACTTTTTATATTTTTGTCCTTGGCCAGTCCTTAGTGATGTAAAAAAAAAAAAAAAAGTGTATAAGTGTACAAAGTGACTATACAAACCACTCACTTCCACATAACACTTAAGAGTAGTTAGTTATATTACAGAGCATTAATCAGAAGCAAAATGAAGGTAATACAAACATTAATAACAAGAGAGTATACAGTTACTATAAGTTCTCATAAGTATACAAAGTTACTATAAGTTCTCATAAGTATACAAAGTTACTATACAAACCACTCACTTCCACATCCACATAAAGGACCTTCACATATTTTCCCGGCACCACACACAGGCGGCTTCTATCCAGGGACATTGGGGAGGCATAGAGGCCGTCCAGCATGGCACTCAGACTGGTGGCCAGGTCCTCGCCACCCCGGCCCTCAAACTCCGGCGCTGCGTTGGCCGAACTGACGACAAAACACACCAGTTAGACAATTTATAAGAACATAAGGAAGCTATAGGACTTATGCAGCATAACCAAATATATATATATCCTTTTTATATATAGCTATGCATATATATGTACGTATATGGGGAGGCGGTAACAGAGTGGTTAGCGTCACCGGGTGGCGTTCTTGAAGTCCCGAGTTCGATCCCGAGTGAGACCCATAAATTCCCTTAAAATCTTTCTGCACCGTCGAGTGGCCTAAGAACACCCACATGCTGCCCATTAACTCTACCTTCGATTGCGAGTGCATCGGAGGACACAGGGGGGCAGCATGAGCCTCTATATCACAGGCGTCACTATAAAAATCCTGCCTGCGCCACCACGGGCGAGGGCCAACCATCACAGCCCTCAAGTGAACCTCCAGGGCCTACCATCCCACCCCTGGAGGTCACTGCCTACAGGCGCTATAGACAGATATAAAATTAAAAAAAGAAGCTATGCATATATATGTACGTACACCTTCCTTCATGTCTGTATGTATGCATATTGGATAGTAAATGGCAACTGAGATAAAAACATAAGAACATAAGGAAGTTGCCATACCAGTTGACGAAGAAGTTGATGAGTCCATCTTTGGGTTGGTGCGTCGGTGGGGGTTCCATCTCCATCTTGACGGTGACCAGGACGTCGGTGCAGCCGTGGCGCAGTCTGGCGGAGCCGTTAGCCGTGGACACCAGGCCCGTCTCTATCTCCATGTGCTGGTAGTCAAGCCTCTCCCGCCCGTCCACACGAAGGCCCAGCTGCGATAGGATAACAGAGAAAGATTTTCACCAATACTACGGCAGTGAGAAGCGGGGCAAGGTTTGCAGGGCGGGGATCCCCACACATGTCAACAAAAATTTATTTCCGACAAAAACGAGTGCCAGATTCATTCCATACACATCAAAACTATTCAGGAAAACTAAGTTCGAAATCGTTAAAAAGCCCACTACCGAAATTTTACCAAAAAAGTATTCGCTCGAATCGTCCAGACACCATAGTGACAGTCCCACACCCTTACATAGCCTTGAATATTGCAAGGGAACCCGTAAATTGAGGTAAACAGCAGAAGAAAATGAAATATATAAGATAAGCGAAGTCAGAAATACCCAGTGTTTACCCATTTATCGTGCATATATTGTCTTTGTCAATGGGTAATATCATGCAATACAGCCCCACACCCTTTCTTACCCCTTACATAGCCTTGAATATTGCACAGGAACCCGTAAATTAAGGTAAACAGCTGAAGAAAATAAGAGAAATAAGATACGTGAAGCCAGAAATACCCAGTGTTTACCTATTTATCGTGCATATATTGCCTCTGCTTGGGTGTTATATCATGAAATACAGCCCCGCACCCTTTCTTAACCCTTACATAACCTTGAATATTGCACGGGAACCCGTAAATTGAGGTAAACAGCAGAAGAAAATAAGAGAAATAAGATACGTGAAGTCAGAAATACCCAGTGTTTACCTATTTATCGTGCATATATTGTCTTTGTCAATGGTAATATCATGCAATACAGCCCCA
The DNA here is from genome assembly GCA_016584305.1 of Chionoecetes opilio. Taxonomy (NCBI): domain Eukaryota; kingdom Metazoa; phylum Arthropoda; class Malacostraca; order Decapoda; family Majidae; genus Chionoecetes; species Chionoecetes opilio. Next base: position 95,861 of record JACEEZ010001279.1, read on the forward strand.
CGCCCTTTCTTACCCCTTAAATAGCCTTGAATATTGCAAGGGAACCCATAAATTAAGGTAAACAGCTGAAGAAAATAAGATAAGTGAAGCCAGAAATACCCCATTTTTACCCATTTAGCGTACATATATTGCCTCTGCTTGGGTGTTATATCATGCAATACAGCCCCACACCCTTTCTTAACCCTTACATAGCCTTGAATATTGCAAGGGAACCCGTAAATTGAGGTAAACAGCAGAAGAAAATAAGAGAAATAAGATACGTGAAGCCAGAAATACCCACTTTTTACCTATTTATCGTGCATATATTGTCTTTGTCAATGGGTAATATCATGCAATACAGCCCACACGCTGTCTTACCCCTTACATAGTCTTGAATATTGCACGGGGAGGCGTAAATTGAGGTAAAAATATAAGAATAAGGATATTTTTCCAATATGGCCGCTGTGACGTCATTATGAGGATTTTTGACTTGATCTTGACTGGAGGATCAGAGCTCTTCTTGATCTTGACATGCAACTCGAGTCTACAACTATTCCCTTCATAATCAAATTACATCAAATAATGAATAAATCAACGCGGATAAAGTAAAATAATGATAACTAGGACTCAATATGCCTAAAAAAACAAAGAAATAACGAGGAATTAATGAAATATCGAGTTTCAAAAAATTGACGAAAAAACTCAAAATTCACCATAACAATAATCGACTTTTTAACCCAGCTCTTATAATTCGTGAAAAAATATGGGCAAATAGTATATGACGTGTGTATCTTATAACCAGTAACAGATCCTCGTTTAGTGTTATCAGCAGGGAGCAATATATGTTTTGTTTTTCCGATAATTTGACCCCTTAAACATCTGAGTCAGATGTATTTCTCCAGTAAACACGTGAAAAACACGTCCCATAGGCACCCACAAACACACTGCGCCTGTGGGCATAGCTAATCACACACAAATAACCTCACAGCTTTACTAGAATGAAGAATAAGATAGGACGGCAAAGTGTAAACAAAACACCCCAAAAACAAATCAACAAAATACACCCATCAAGCTCGTGATTAATATATAAAATAATGCGGAAATATAGAAATATATTAAAACACACAAAAAGTCACCTATATTTAGTGTAAAAAAAGAATTATCAACAAAAATCAGTAAAATTTAGGGTGTTACTAACTGATTGAGTCATATTTCTTTTACGAAGGCCATAAAACTCAGAGACTTTTATATGAAAAGTCATGAAAAACGCTGGGGATTTCAATAAGGTAATGCAATTCTATATCGGTGCACGAATAAAAAAGTGATTATTCGTTTTAAAAATACGTAATTGGCACCTCGTAACTTAGCCGCGACCCAGGTTTCCCAAGAACCAATCAGCGGCCTCGCTACCTTGACAGCCAATCAGAGGCCTGGCTACATCTGTCAACCAATCAACGTCCAGGAACCAACATGGCGGCAATGTTTACTGTTTATTCACGGTATATATAGTATTTAATAAGAAATAAGGCGAGTTTTACCCTTAAATACCTTATTTATGGCATATTGGTGACAATAGCAGTATTGTTATAGATATATATATAGGCGAGACGATAATACATTACTGCCATATTAGCTTTTCACCGTAATATTCTCCCTGAAATAAATGACTGATCCTATTTTGAGCCGGTATAAGGAATATGTTGACGTGTTTTCGCTAAGTGTCTCCCGCTGAATACTACAGAGACATACCCAGGGTCAATACCGGTGGGTTGATCCCAGGTTCGAGTCCGCGTGCCCGAGAGTAGCTTGTTATGGACCAATATATACCCCCGCCGTACCTACAGTCGCGGCTGTACGGGGCTCACGCCAGTAAAAATGGACGAGGACTGCGCGGTCCTTTTCTGAGACACTGACTGACCTTCATTAATCAAATAAATCAAATAATGAATAAAGCAACACGGATAAAGTAAAATATTGATAAATAAGACACCATAAGCCTAAAAAAACAGTTTCCTAAAAAATTGTTTCGTCTACCAAAATGAATTCGGTGTTCATCTGGAAATTTACCAGGAAAGGACTTTACCGTAGATAACACTAGAGTCGCCAGTCACTTGCCACTGCACTAATGTCACCAGGCACAAAATATTACGAATTTTAGCATCACTACTGAATTTTATGTGCCACTGAAGACATGTAGTGTGATGTACATAATATAAACTACTGTGCACGCGTCTTCAGTGGCACATAATAGTCTGCAGTGATGCTAAAATTCGTAATATATTGTGCCTGGCGACATTAGTGCAGTGACAAGTGACTGGCGACTATAGTGTTATCTACGGTAGTAACAGTGAAGCAAAAATAACATATATGGTCTTTTATTATTACTAAACCCAATATGAATCAATTTTAAACTCTTGAGTTATGATATAGAAGAGATTGGTGCAGTCAGTTCGTACACCAGTAGATTCGCACACCAGTAGTTGTTTCGTAGTCTATATGAAACCGTAGTCGTTTCGTACACACGGCTTAGAGTTGAACTTAATTACTAGTTACGAATCGACACCAGGTATGTACGAAAAACTCAAAATCAGTGTACGAAACAACTAACAAATCTTGGGTACGAAACAACTTGTGTACGAAACTCCCTGTAACCGATATGGAAGAGAATGTCGGGTGGAAATGAAGGGTTATCTTTTAATTACCTTTACTCCATCCACGATATATCTCTTTTCCGACTCGCTGAGGGTTATATCTGCCATGCCTACACCTTCCCAAGCAGTAGTAGTTGTAGTAGAAGTAGTAGTAGCAGTAGAAGTAGCAGGGGTGGTTACTGTCAGCCTCGGTACACGCGGTCTCTCTACAATAACAAACGCTCTATCGGAGACACATTGAACTAAAAGTTGGCGCCAAATTTGAAATACGGACATGTAAGTTAGCTTACAAGTTAGTTAGCAAGTTACGGTCTTGGAAGCATGGCAGGCCTTCATGTGGTGCTTCCTTTAATACACATACATTAATTACATCCATCTATCATTTCTATCCAGGAACTACCTCATGTAGGTCTCACGGCCTCTTATAGCTTCCTTATTTTCTTTTGTTCTTATCCATAAATTAGTTTAGTCTTCTCTTAAAGCTCCATATATGAGTCTATTCCCATCATACAGCCTCTTGTAGCTTCCTTATTTTTTTATGTTCTTATACATCATGTTGATTTAATGCCAAATAAAGTGGAAATGTGCCTCTACATCATCTTATTTCTGAACCTCTCTCTCCCTAACTCCTTTATACAAGCCACTTGAAGATCCGGATCTTTGTCCTCCAGCACAGGTACCGACAATGCCAAATACTCCTGCTGAGCGAGTCCATAACAGAGTGGGCTATGCCAATCCACCGTAAGACTTCTTGACGTGACCCGCCGTCATTATGGACTGCGCTACTAAGGTACGTAAAACTTTCCAAGATCTCAATGTCCTCGCCGCACGCATAAACAGACTGTACTGTTTCATCTAGTAAGTCTCCAAACACCTGGACCTTGGTCTTGAGCCAGGAGACCTCAAGTCCCAAAGGCTTTGTCTCCTCGTGCAGCGCCTCGAGAGCCATCACCAGGACCTGCAGCGACTCGGCAAAGATTACTGCATCATCGGCAAAAACAAGATCAGTGATCTTGGTGTTGCCGAGGGATGCTCCACAATCACTTTGATCTACAACTTTGCCCAATACCCAGTCCATACCAGTGTTGAAAAGTCATTATCATAAATAATGTTCAAAGTAAAAAAAAATTTCATGTAAAATATTTATTTTGCTAAGTTTTTGCACAAGTAGCAGAATATCAAAACTTTCAGTCACACACACTGGCAGGGCGCTACAGCCTACAGCGTCACGTTCCAGGCCCTACAGTACCTATGGATTTGCCTATATTGTATGTGATGGAACTCTCTCTCTCTATCTTATGACAGTCCTCACGGCGCGGCTGATGCCTGCATGACCACCGCGCAGTCTTGAATATAAGATATACAACAGGGACTATAGCTTGAAAGGAGACATGGCTAAATGGTCTCCACTTGAATGAGTTGAACTTGCATTCTCTCAGACCTCAAGGATCTCTGTTATGAGCTGTGCGTGCTAATCACTACATTTCCAGGCCACCCCTAGCATAGCACCTTACCATATTATTATATTACTGCATTAAGTCTAGACTGGCTGGTTAGTGAAGGTCCCTATAGTTAGAGTTCTCTTTATTATATGTATATGTACAACAATTACTCACTTTAACATATATACACATCACTTCATTCACGTCTTTTTCAAGAAATTTTTAGTTTTGCAGATGGAAAAACACAATTACAGTGATTACATCTGAGGATAAGTTAGCTTCCTAACACAAATAAAGCTTCCATCTAATATATCCTGTGAGGTCCTAAATATTATATAAGGGTATGAGAATCTTTTGCTGCAACAAACCATCGGAAGAATTACATAAACACCAATTGTCTCCAGCTATCTACATATGTACATAGAAATATGAAGCAGAACAACCAATAAGTTTATAAAATTACTGCTTATAAATTCATTCATCTAATGTGAAGTCACACAGAAACACGCTGGCGCATACGGTACACACACCCACCCACACCCACCCACCCACCCACCCACACACCCACACCCACCCACACCCACCCAAACCCACACACCCACCCACCCACACCCACCCACCCACCCACACCACCCACCCACACCCACCCACACACACCCACACACACCCACCCACACCCACCCACCCACACCCACACACACACCCACCCACACCCACCCACACCCACCCACACCCACACACACATATATGCATGCATGTACAACACCGGATGCACATTGGGTGTAGATCATATTCACTACTAGTAAAAAAAAATCCTTGCATATAGAATGTATCCACTCTGTATGCATCAGAATACAGTTTTGAGATTTTACAGAATAGGAAAACTAAAAATTTCCCTCCATGGATATAGCAGACACTAATATGGATGAGACTAGTTTCAGGAGGACCAAGGGAACGAGTGGATTGAGGAACAAGGCAGGAGTGGTTAGAACATCGACAGTTTAAAGCACCTTTGCCTTCACTGCTCCAGATGTCACTCCTCATGGATTGAGTTGTCACCTAAGATGTCACTAATCAACAAAGACACAGCAAGTAGGCAATTTTGTTTTTTGTACAGACAAGCGATATCTGAACACCTTGGATGAAGCCTTTGTGAATAATATTAATTTTTGAGCTTATGTCAGGGTTAGAAGGAAGAAATTACAGAGGTACCACCATTACAAGGTTTAGGTAAACAAGCCACATAAATGAAAACTGTTTAAAGGTGCCCTAAGATCTATCATAATATGGGGAATTTGTGGTTTGGTTAAGATATTAAAAAAAAATGAAAAGTTTGTATCAGACTGCATTCACAATATCTGGTTTCTTCCCATGATTCTCAAAGTCACTAGAGAAGTATTCTTGAAGTATAGAGAAGTATATTGATGGTGATGACTATAACTGAATCAAAGGCAAACATTTACTGTGCAAATGTCGAACGTACAACTTGGGGTTCCTGCATAATTATATGAAAAGCATAAATGAAGAATGGGTACTTGTTGGACACTGTAATTAAAGTGGCACACAACTCTGCAATGGGTTGTGATATCTAATGCTTGTATGGTGCCTATACTGTGGCTTAAATATGGAAGTTAAACAAATGCTTCATCACATCAGGCGTTCCATGATAATGTCACTTTCACTCATATACAGTAATCGTCTTGACTAAGTTTTTAAGTTATATTTTTATCCCCATATACAAAACTAGACATTTCATTAAGTAATTAAATAAATCTTATCTAAAGTCACTCGTGGGTCATCTCCCCGAGTCTCAGGGTCGGAACAATACGAAAGTGAAGGGAGGCAGTTTGGCTTTTTTTTTTTTTTTTTTTTTTTTTTTTTTTTTTTTTTTTAGAGGTACTGCAGGCGTGGCAGATTTAAGCACACAATCATTTGTTAATTTGTTAACTTTAATTTTGAGGAAATAACTGTTTGTGTAAGTCCTCTACGACCTCTAAGGCTGGCAATTACACTGGTTTGGTTACTGTTGCCTTCACAGCTCTGACGTGGCGGCCCTTTGTATAGTCAATAACCTTGTAGTTGGTACTTGCAAAGGGTCTAGATAGGAAAAATCTTATCTTGATCATTTCCTCTCACTTTCCACACGTGAAAAGTGTTTTAAAATATCAAAAGAATAATTATAGCCATGTTATGTTAGCTACCAAACAGCAGACCATTAGTGTTCAGGCCCTGAGACTGCCGGACAGGGGAGGCTCACCTAAACCTTGCACCTCTAGTAGCAGTAGCAGGTAACAGCGGCAGCAACAACAGCACATATATCACTCTAGCCCCATCAAACACTTATCCAAGCATTACATAAAATAGTTACAAAATCTGTACAAAAGCTTAGTCAAGTAATATATTTCATGTGAAAATAAAATTTCATTCATCACTTCTCTTTCCAGAAACTCACACTACCTGACATGCAATATTTCAGGAAATAAGCTCTTTTTCTTGGCATTCAGTACACTATACATACACCTAGGTTAATGCCTTCATTGTTGAGTGTTGAAGGCACGGGAAACATCACAGTCATGGCACAGCAGCAGCGACACAGGTTTAGTGGCAGTCACGTACAACCAGAAAGGCCGGAGGGTCAGTCAACTTTCACAGATTAAGTGGCTGTGGAGGACAACTTATACAAAAGCTAAATGTTTTGTGACAGAAATTCAGGTTCAGTTGAAATAAAGAAGACTGCCCACTTTCCACGCAGACACTAGAAAGCACTTACAAAATATACACGATATATTATATATACCTATATCTTTTGTGTCGGAAATATAGCATATATTTATGTCCCTACCATACTCTTTCATTATTTTAGAATTGGCACATTCACATTAACATACGTACATCAAATGACTAATTTATAAAATAAATTAACTAGTATCCATTAGCATCCCTATTCAGATTTCCTGAAAGCGTTGGATCAGGTCTCCTCCTCTCAAAGAATCCAAGTTTCCATAAGATTAGTACAATGATTATGAGCACCAGAATACCGGCAAATATAGACACTAATATCACCCACAGCGGGACTTCCTCGGGCGGCAGCTGATCCAGCAGGTTCGGGTACGCCTGTGTCTCGGCGAAGTCTGTGTCGTCGTCCTGGTTCTGGTCCTTGCGGATGTCTTCTGGCAGGATGAGAGTTGCCTTGGACTTGATGCTGACGCTGCTGACGCGTGGATAATCCTCCACCAGTGTGGCATTCCACAGCCGTGACTTAATTTGGATGCTTGCTGTCCTCTCTACTGCCAAGTTGCGGATGTTGCATCGGAAGGTGAAACATTTTGCTGTTGCCGGCCCGTCACAGCTCTGGGAAATGAAGGTGTTTATGTAGTGCTTGTTATCTTGTTAGTCTTTTATTCTTTGCATAACTCGCTTTTTTCTTTAAAGATGGAAAAAACTTTTAAGAAAATATGATTTAGCAACTTTTAAGTGTGTAACTTGCTCTGAAGAGTTGCCCTTTTGATCTCAAATTCTCTAAAAAATACAGTTCTGTTAGTTACTGTAAGATGAAAAATATTTTAAACTTCGATTTTGCCTGCCCTCCAGACAACTATGATTACACTAGCATTTTATGGTTGATAAATAATACATATAAAGGTAATGCAATAACACCAATGCCTTTATGAATTATGAAGACCAACCTTGAGCAGAAAGAGCTTTGGCTATCAGTATGAACACCTTGTTCTATCTTGCCCTGTAATGCTCCTTAATATCACATACCTATGTACTAATAGGCAGGTGATATAATAGACACTCTGTAATACATTCATGTCACTTACCAGATGAACAACTTGCATAGTTTTTCCTGTTATTTCATCCGTCACTGCTTGAGGCTTGATGATTAGTTCCTGTTCACGCTTTGTCCTTGTACTTCTCTGGTTGTTAGACGACTCTTGTTCCTCTTCTCCGTGCAGAAACGTTGAGTCCCTTGTGTCCCAGTGGTGATTAGTGTTGGTGGGCCACTTGTCAATCTTCCTGGTGTATGTTTTTGTCTCGCCTGTCCTGGGGTCCACTTCAACGCGGGTATATGTACCATTAACTCCTGAACCATCAGACTCAACGTGGGTCAAGTGTTGCCTTGAGGAAGCTCCTGCATGGCTATCATAGTTGTCACCAAGATCTTGGTCGTGATGTGACCTGCCCCTACCTCCATCCCCTGAGCTGGATTGCCTGAAAGATGTTCGGGATTCACTATGACTTCCCTGCCCTGCATTACTGCTGTAAGTGTGTTCACCACCACCATAATTTCCCTGGTATGTCCCATCTCTTCCTGCATTGTCCTGCTCAGGTCTTCTCTGTCCTCGGTACTCCCTATCACCACCTTCATGCCTTCTGTTTGTGTTCTCAGACTGCCATCTTCTGTCGTCATCTCTTCCTCTTGATCTGTCATAGTTGCTCGAGTACGTCCCTGTATCTTGCCCTTCATTGTGTCTTCTTTCATCATATCTATCCTGGTGGCTTCTGGAGCCTTGACCACTGGAATATCTGTCATCATAACCGCCTTCAAAGTCCCTATTATCATGTGTTCCAGTCGATCTGCCACCATCATATCTCTGGCTGCTTGAGGATCTGTCATCATACCGAGTGTGGGTCCGCTGGCTGCTTGAAGAAGCTCTTTCATATCCATCATCATCAAAACCTGGGTGTTGGTCACTTCCTGTTCTCTCAGAGTTATGATCCTCAGTTTTGTGTGTTCTATCTTCATAGTATCTTCCTTCTCTATTTCTACTTTCTGTTTCCCTATCATATGGTGTTTTCTCAGTCTGGCCAGACCACACAAACCTCTCCCTGTCATCTCTGCTGTCCTGACCCCGTTCTTGGGTCCTCCGGTTGCCACCGGTCGAGTAAGAGTCGTCACGGCCAAATGTTTGAGTCACGGCTCCTCCCTCATGAGTCCTTGAGTAGCCATCTTCTCCAAATTGCCCGGGTTGAGTCCTCCTTGTGTTGGAGTCAGCACTATGAGTTCTGCTGTGCTCCCTCCTGCTCTCTTCTCTCCTTTCATAGGTGCCTGATGAGCCAGAGTCATTCCCTCGGTTATCACTGTCTTGTCCTGTGGGATGAGTTTGGCGAGTCTCCCAACGTGTGCGAGTCCCCTCAGGTTCACCATCAAAAGTTCTGCTTGAGGAACGGCTTTCTGTGCTGGTACGTTTGTAACCCCCCCCTTGACCCCACCTGCCACCTGGTACATTGTCAGTGTTGGTGTTCTCGCTGACAGTGACTTTCCTGCTTTCATGTCTAGTTTCTTGGAAACTTGACTTTCCGTCTGGAGACGAGCCAGAGGTGTGGTGTGTTCTGTCATATTCGTTGATGATGCGGCCATTTTCGTCTCTGTCCTCCTTGTTGGTTTCCCCGCCTAAGTCATTGTCGTCATATCTTGACCCGTCTGAAGAGGAATAGACTCTCCGGCTGACGCGAGAGTGAGTCCTCCCATGCACCCGACTCCCATGTTCCCCATCGCCACTGCCCTCCACATTATCACCATGACCATCAAAGCCTGAATGTGATGATGATGATGATGATGAGGAGGAGGAGGAAGAGCCACCGGATGATGACGATGATGATGATCCTGTGCCACTGGTCGTTTTAGAGAATTCCTTTTCTGATGATGTCTTTGTAGATGTCTTCTTAATGGTAGTGGTTTTCTTAACTGTAGTAGTTTGTGTGACCTTGGTGCCCGAGCCACTAAGACCACCGCCTGCACCTGTGGGCGTCTCTGTGGGGGGTCTCACGCCGTCTGTGGACTCTGCTTCAAGGTCCACCTCATGGCCTGTGAAGGTGTCTGGGTAAATCTTTGACCTTCGTAGATTCAAGGGGTTGATATAGCTTGGATCAATCTCGCATTCCCCGTCACCTGAAAGTGAAAAAAAAAAAAATGCATGTGAAATGAGGTTGAAAATAGATCTATGCCCGGCCTACCATTTCCTGGCATAATCAGTTTGATGTTGAGTTGACCGGTCTATGAAAACAGTAATGATAAAGATTCTTAATTACCCTGATTTTTGACATTTACTAATTGCACCAATAATGAGAATGATATTTCCTTGGCCAAATGTACAAGAGGTAAAAGATAAGTAATATTCTTCCTGCCGCAAATGCCATCAGTCATGCCACAATATAGGTGAACAGGCAGCATAATGTCCTCCACGAACCAGTTTAACCCCTTGAGACCCAGAACGTAATTCCACTGTAATTTGGGTACCATTAGGCGGTTTTTTAGTGAATATAAGCAAAGTTTTTATAGATATGACCTATTTAGTATCCTTTTCGACTAGCTAATGTGGTATATTTAGTTATTTTTCGTTATTTTATGGCTCGACTACATAATTTTTGATAACAAAGGAAAGATCTGGGCGTGAAGGGGTTAATCGGAAAGCTGGTTAACAAGGGGCATTTGCAAAGACACTACTATTCTTTTATAAATTCCAGCCATCTAGAGATTGCATAAGAGCAAAAATCTAGTAAATATATTCATTACTAAATTGTTATGCTTATGGTAACTATAGGATTAGTGTTTAATGTATAATGCCTAGGTACGAACTGGTGCAAAATACCTGCATAGCATAAATACCCACTGCGTAGACCAACTGCATGCTGCTAGGAGTGTTGACTAATGTATACAATTTTACATTCCTGAGAGATTGATGCCGACTTACCATCAACTGTGGGATGTTCTGTCATGTAGAGCAGCCACTTTCCCTTCTCCTTGCCGTTCTCCACCTGGTAAGGCCACATCACCACCACCTGCAGCTCATCCACCCGCCACGGCCCTCGGTTGTCCACCACGTACTTGTGGATGACTTCCATTCCAATCTCATCTAAGTGCTTGATGGCAGACTCTCCAACAACCTCGCCACCATAGAAGACTTGCTCTGGAGTTGCATCACTAAGAGGAAGGCATTCATAACAGGTGGGATACATACACTGCATAAGGAGTATAGATTCTATCACCACCATGTATTGTATTCTATGGCCATTACATGTACTAAAAAAACCTTCCAAAACATACCCTATGATAGATATTTCAGCTCTCTTAATGACTTCCACTTCAAAGTGCAGAGGTTCTTGAGGTGTGAGCTCAATGGAGGAAGAGTTGGCTTGCACAGAGAAATATATGTATCTTGAATCAAACACTCCAGATACTTTGAAACCAAGTCTAAGCGTTCCTGTTGTGTTCATAAGAGGGTTGCCAACTCCACACTTGATGACCCCGAGTGACTGCGTGGAGCACTCATACGTTCCAATCTGAAAAGTGGAATCATCTTAATGCAGTGCTAGAAACAAAGTGGGTCAAGAGAAAGCATTAAATTAACATAAATTAAAACTGAACAACCATGGATCAAATGCCTTGTTTGCCCAAAGCAGTCATTAGTCCTTCACTTTCAATGTCCAAGTTTAAAGAGAACAGAAATAAGAGACAGTATTAGTTTTTCTTATATAAGTATTTCATCTCTGAAAGTCTAACCAATACATTAAAAACTGGGAAAATGAGCAACTTACCTCGGATTCAGTTGCGTCAAAGAAAAGCGCCTCGCTGTGGTTGATGAGGAGGGTGGACTCGTAGGCCGGCTCCTTGCTGTTGGTCACCTCCACCAGCAGCGGCACTGTGTCCTGCTCGCCAAGCTTCAACAAGTAGTGCTTCCTGGTGGCATGGCGGTCTAGGGCGAGCTGGCCAGTCATGTGCAGGTCACTCATACAGATGTCGTCATCACCACACTCCTTGGCAAATGTTCCCTCAAAGTACCTAAAAAGAATTTTAAATCATTCATGTTAACTTACCATCTATAGGTCAACATGCTCTTGGATAAAAAGCTACATAAGAGCTTGAGAAGTTTTCATCAATTTAATTAATTAAAACTAGCACCTGGGAGCCATTGCCCTCGTAGAGACAATTCCTAAACAAGCACAAATCAGGAAGGAGTGCGTGCATGCGTGTGGATGTGACCAGCGTGATGGGAGATGTGAGATAGGTGACAATGTGTGAAAGGAATCCAAATGTAATGGCACTCACTGAAACCAAGCTAAAAGGCAGACTAGAGGAAGCATTTCAAAGGGCAGAGAATCGTGGAATGAAGTTAAACAAATGGTCAAGGGGGGCGGGGAGAGAGAGAGAGAGAGAGCAAGAGAGAGAGAGAGGAGAGAGAGAGAGAGAGAGAGAGAGAGAGGAGAGAGAGAGAGAGAGAGAGAGAGAGAGGGGAGAGGAGAGAGAGAGAGAGAGAGAGAGAGAGAGAGAGAGAGAGGAGAGAGAGAGAGAGAGAGAGAGAGAGAGAGAGAGAGAGAGAGAGAGAGAGAGAGAGAGAGAGGAGAGAGAGGAGAGCGAGAGAGAGAGAGAGAGAGAGAGAGAGAGAGAGAGAGAAGAGAGAGAGAGAGAGGAGAGAGAGAGAGAGAGAGAGAGAGAGAGAATCAGTATCTGCAGAGAAGGGAGGATATAAGGTGGGAGAGTACGACAGTAGAGAAGTGAAGAGGAAGGTTCAGAAAAAAAACAGAAGGGCTGATAAAAAATTATAACAATTATATGAATTATTATGATATGATGTGAACCCTTGTCACTTATTAGCATGACAACTGGTAGTGCTTTTTATGAGCATACTAGCCGCAAAGCCGCCCTCCGGGCGGACTTTTTGGCTAGCTCCTGCGGAGGGCTATTGGTGGGCCTTCGGCCCACCACCTGTGTTTGGTGGGCAGATTTTGGTGTTTTTTTTGGTCCACCAAACACGGACTCTCCAGATAGCCCCTTCTAACTTTCCTGAAATCATGGATGTAGAAATGTATGTATTCCCCCACCCATTCACTCACCCATTACCCATCACCCCCCACCCATTCACTCACCCATCACCCATTCACTCACCCATTACCCATCACCACACATCCATTCACTCACCCATTACCCATCACCCCCCACCTATTCCCTCACCCATCACCCATCACCCCCCACCCATTCACTCACCCATCACCCCACACCCATTACCCATCACCCCACCCATTCACTCACCCATTACCCATTACCCTACATCAAGGTTTCCTCAATTCTGGCAACCCACTTTTTTTTTCACAATTCTCGCTAATAGGCTGTTAAAAAAAAGAAAAAAAAGTGATCGGATCATCTCATAAGTGGGCTTAAAACCTTCCCCTGGTCGACCTGGTTCCAAAAATGTGCCATATGAGGTGATTGCGCCACGGGGGGCGGAACCTATACCACACACACACACACACACACACACACAGACAGACAGACACTTTCGCTTATATTATTATAGATTGCGGGTATCTGCAAAGTGTATGGCACTGATATTGAATTACCTGAGCGCCCCCTTCTGGTTGAGAATTGGATACTCGTTGATGTCAGGCAGACGGGCTCCTTCCACCACAGGTCTTGGCTCCTTCTGGATGATCACGTAGGACAGCTTGAATCTCAGAGGACGCAGGATGTCACGAGATCCTTCCTGTATATGGAAAGGAGAACTCGTGGAATAGAAGTGACATGAAGCAACTTTATCTTATTTGTCTACATAAAAATTGAATACGATGAAAAGACTTGAAAAGCAGAAACTCGGGTACTTACCAAGAGATAGACAGTTTCTGAAGAGCACTGGAAGCTGCCCATGTTTTGTGGTCTGAGGGTGATGTTGCGGTGCACCTCGCTGGGCTGGTCCGGAACACTCTGGGCAAACCGCACCCTTGCCAGTGGCCGGTCCTGGTACGGCTGCTCCTCGATGGTGTAGTGCAGCCTCAGGCCTGTCCGTGTGCCGGCGTCGTTGTCCATCTTGAAGCAAGCTTTGAACGAGAAGCTGCAACACAAGGGTGTGTTTAATAGTACTGAGAGGCCTCTACAAACTAAATCAACAATGAACAAACAGGTGAGATTTTCAAGATTTTTCTCAAACAAGTATAAAATACAAATACTCATGCAGTAAAAGAAAGTATACTGAGATTTCAAAATTTGTTGAGCTATGTATCAACAGAAATTTGACTGGCCTTCCTGAGGCCAACTGGAGGGTGAAGAATTCAACTAATGAGTTCAGATGATCTGTATCAATGAGAAAAGTGTCCACAGAGATCAGGTAATGCAACACTGTGGCTGATGGTGAAGGAGTAAAGATGATCCTGAATGTCATGGGAGAAAATTGCATGGAAAAATTTATAAGTAAACACAGAGCCAATCTGTGCCTCATTAAAACTCACCAAGTTTCTGTGGCTATGACATCTTCCCGGCAGCCTTTCTTGCTGGGATCAATGTTGCTGAGCTGGCCTCTAGATTGCACTTTGGTTTCAATGTCAATGATAGGTCGAGCCCTGAAAAGTGAAAATATCTATTTTAGCACATGAATGCATTCATGAATACTTTTCATTGAAGAATAACTTATTGATGGAGCTTGGCATAGCATTGTACCAAATTTAACAACCCAGTCGTCGTCCACTGGCAAGTGACAACCGAGTCACCCTCCAGACGCCGCCCGGCCGCTGCCACAGCCTGCAATCCTGTACTGTACACGTCCACCCAGGAAGCTACAGTTGTAAGGAACAGCGACTCTTGTTATTTCTGATAGCAATTGATTATCTTCAATTTCGGCAGTACAAAACTTTTCCCAAGTAGTCGAATCGAATGAGTAATATTTGATTTCTAATAACATTATTCAATTGATACACCCAATCTGTATTGGAATGAGATAATACACCAAATACTGTTTTAGAATGAAACTATTCTAATACCATACTGATTTGATGTAATTTCGAATACACCCAATACTGATTGAATGTACGTTTGCATACCAATACTGTTTGAATTCCATATTTCAATACACCCAATCTGTATTGGAAGTGTACATATCGAAACACCCAATCGTATGAGTACTATCTAATACACCCAAATACTGTATTTGAATGTACATATCGAAAACACCCAAATACGTATTTGAATGACAATCTATACACCCAAGACGATTTGAATGTACTATTCGAATACACCCAAATACGTATTGATGTAAGTATTCGAATACACCAAATACTATTTGACCTGTACATTCGAATAACCCAAATACTGTATTTGAGTACTTTCTAATACACCAAATATGTATTGACTGTAATATCGAATACACCCAAATACTGTATTTGAATGTACATATTCGAATACACCCAAATACTGTATTTGAATGTACATATTCGAATACACCCAAATACTGTATTTGAATGTACATATTCGAATACACCCAAATACTGTATTTGAATGTACGTATTCGAATACACCCAAATACTGTATTTGAATGTACGTATTCGAATACACCCAAATACTGTATTTGAATGTACATATTCGAATACACCCAAATACTGTATTTGAATGTACGTATTCGAATACACCCAAATACTGTATTTGAATGTACGTATTCGAATACACCCAAATACTGTATTTGAATGTACGTATTCGAATACAAATACCGAATACGAATACTCCATCCCTGTTTCTCACTGCACAAGAAAAGGGAATACATAAAAAAGGCCTCGACCAAGGTCAATATCAACACATCCAGTGTCAATAAGTCAAGAGAAGCTTACCTGAGGAGGACAACTCTGTCACTGCAGAATGAGGACGTCAGGAGGTCAGGGTAGCCATTGTTGTCAAGATCCATGCCACCGCTCAGAGCATAGCCAAATGCATTGTAGGGTGTGCCTGCTATGTCTTCAGCACGAATTACCTATAAGAATAAATGTTACAGTAATGGATCTGTGACACTTTGCCTCGATAATTAAATTAAATCTGATAGTATATGACAACGTATTTTCAATGCAAGGCTCACGAACAAATGGCCTTATGAGTTACCTCCTGAAACTGAGGGGACTACAGTGGTGCAAACAGTTTCAGTTGCTTTCAAACTGAACATCAGCTTTGGTAGATAATTATTATATTACCTACTTAATTATCTAACTTTTTTTCCCTTGCATGACACATCTTTAGTAATGTATTAATATTTTAGGTCTGAGTACAGTGCATCAGTTCAAGAGTACAATCACATGGGAGAGGCTGGACAGACCTGTGAAGGCACAGTAGAAAGTCCCTCACTGGTGCCAAGGAAGATGTAGACGGCTCCTCGCCCCTCGTACGGCGCACCCACAGCAACATCCAGGAAGCCATCGCGGTTTAAGTCTCCCAGTGATGTCATTGAAGACCCAAATCGGCTTTCTCCCGGAGCACCTGCCCAGGGTTAGGACCATTAGTGTTGATGTTAAGGTTCGGTGAAAGCTTTGGTGATCTGAAGTGTTGTGTGTACTACTGTGTTGTGTGTACTACTGTGTTGTGTGTACTACTGTGTTGTGTGTACTACTGTGTTGTGTGTACTACTGTGTTGTGTGTACTACTGTGTTGTGTGTACTACTGTGTTGTGTGTACTACTGTGTTGTGTGTACTACTGGTCTTCCTCAAGGGTTAAGCACACTAGGGGAATAAACATTTATTTAGTTTGTAATTTATACTTGATTTGAAATATCTTATAATGAGGCAGTAATAACAAAATGAAACTCGCATCTAAGCACATTTTTGTAAATGGCATCCAGCTTGTCACACACACATGGGTTCCAAAAATGAAAGAAATTTATCTTAAGTTTCGCCTAAATCACGACCCAAATTTGTGAAAAGGCTGTAACAAGATAAATATTTATGATTTTTTTTTAATAACAAAACATAAAATTACAGTCACATAAAGTAACTCAGAAGAATACTTGGCCATGCTCACAAGACATTTTCAATATTCTAAAATGCTACACTACAACACATCTGTCTATGATGGCTCCTTCAGGGTGTTCAAGAAAGTGATCCACTTCAGAATAGTCTCCAGGATCATACTGTAGGTTATGCTGTACAGGCCTACCAGATACTCAGGAAAAGTAAACAACGCTACAATCAAAGAGTGACATTTTGTGAAAAGAAAACTAAGATTGTTAGTTTTAACTACTGTCTAGCCTGCAGACGAAAACACTAATACTCTGTGCTACTAAACAAGTGCTAGGAGGAGCCTCATCCCACAGACAGTGTGCTCAAAAGAGAAGTACTTATGGCCTCACACTTCACCTGTGGCACTTAGTGGCAGTGGCACCATGAACTTGTCAAATGCAAGACCTATACCTTGAACGAGAAAGTGACAATATTTATAATTGAGTTTGGCAGAAGAATGGCAGTGATGGACTGGAAACAAACCAAATATGACATCAACTACATTATCACAAAAAAATGGTATTAATTCATCCTAGTTTTTAATAAATACATGTCCGCAGCGTCTCCTTGATCTAAATGTTCTATGCCTAACATATTTGGCAAAATTGATGTAGATTTCATAAGTTCACCTGCAAAAAGCTGTGTATCTGTGCAAATTCATGCTAACATATCCCAGACTTGAAGCTAGGACTTTATTTATCTTAAAACATATTTAAGAAAAGGAGGAGGAGGAGGAGGAGAAATATGACCAGAAGTAGAAGAGGAGTCATAGGACCAGCAGGAGAAATATAGACCAGCAGCAGGAGAGGAGTAGATGGGCCAGCAGGAGAAATCTAGACCAGAAGTAGCAGAGGAGTAGATGGAGCAGCAGAAGTAGTGAGTTACACACCTCCTATCCTCTTGAATGGATGGTTCTCCTGAAAGCCTCCATCATTGTTCATGTAGACATAGATGGCTCCACTGGATGTGCGGTTGTAGAAGAAGGGCGCGCCCACCACAAGGTCATCTCGTCTGAGGACATTAGGCACAAGTGAAGCTTTCATTACACGACAGGTGAAAATGTGAAGGCACAGATACTCGTACATTGAGAACACGTGGAGAAAAGGAGGGAAAGAAGTGATCTGATTAATGTGTGCAGGGTTTCTAAGGGACTGGAGAATGTTGATACAGGGCAAGTTTTTAAGGGATGCAAGTTTGTGCTTAATATAATGTACCTGCCCATCAGCATATAAAATAATTCACACAAACACATCTTGATAGTGACAAGCAACTCGTGATTCCTTTACTTGATATTTCTTTTAGGCCACTGTATGTTCTGAGATCCCAAAAGCAACACCATTACATATAAATATGTTTGACATGCTTATGTCATCCATTGACCCTGTTTACATGTTGTACTCCTACCCAAGCCTGTTATAGACTAAGATGCAGTGCAGGCTTTGCAAAATCAACCAACATGAAGGTTCTCTCACTGGTACATAAACAACAGGAAGGGGAATGTCTCTAGCTACTCACTTGTCACCATTGATGTCAAGGGCAAGGACTTCATATCCATAACTGGAGGCAAACATTTCTCCACTAAGAATGAGATCCACACGCAGCAGACTGTTGCCAACCTTCTCCCGAGTCAAGAAGACGACCTGGCCAGTCTCCTTGGACCTCGGGGCGCCCCCAACATAGGACATGTAATTCCCAAAGAAGCGGCCGGCAGTCACGGAGTAGCCTGTGGGGAACATATTGTCAAGGATTCCTTTAGGAATAAAAGGATAACCCTTCCTATAACAAATTGTGTACTTAGTAAGCCTGTATTACTCCCCTTGATATGTGAGAATTTTGGTATATGAGGAGGGTTCTTGGAACCTACCTACTCGAATTATCATTATCATACTGCATATGTATAAACCTTCTATGGAGGGTAAGATGTATTCATGACAAAACATCAGACATGACACAAGCCCTGTTCCTCACCTAGGTAGCTGTACTTGTCAACAGGAGAGTCATTCTCCATCACAGGGCCAAAATACTGAGTCTTGTCCTTGAGCAAGAAGTCATCAGAGATGTTGGATGTGTGGACAGTGCCTCGCCAGGTGTAGGGGCCGGGCACGCCCAGGACGGCCTCGTCGTCCAGCAGGAAGCCACTGGTGCCTGCCTGGCAGAACCCATACTGCTGATGTTCTCTGAAAAGACAAAAACATTATTGTGGGAAATGGCCCTGAATTGAAGGGGCACCACTTTAAAATAGGGGATACGTGCCCCCCCTCCCCTCCCCAGTTCCGCCACTGTCGGTGTTCAGAGTTCGAATCCTGCCAGGTGCTAAAATCGTCAAGTGGCTGAAGAAATCCCCCATTCTGCCCATAAATTCTACTTTCGATGGCGAGTGCATCGGAGGACATAGGGGAGGGTCTGAGCCTCTACTCACAGATGCTACTGTAAAACTTAAACTTACCTATCAACAGGCTTTCCTCTGCAGGGTTCCAAGTTATCGGCGACATCAAGGTTGTTAGTGAGGATGTAGCAGAGACCAAATCCCCATTGGAAATCCTGGCCCTTATTGATGTAGCGATGAGCACACACCTGGGGACGAGGAGCACAGGTGAACTGACAGACGCACAGGCTTGATGAACAGAGTTTACTAGTTAGGCAGTATCCAAGCATGAGGCACAGGTAGCCTATACTAGTTTCTACCTGACATAAATGTGTGCGATGTAATGTGTTGGTACATGTGCAGTTTCCAGCAAACAAGATAAATTCTATACACTTTTTTTTTTTTGAAAGTTTTTTGTCCTGAATTAATATTAGCCAGTAATGCGTTTTTAGTCCTGCAAGCGTAACCTTTCCCTCTTAATAATGTGCAATTCTGGGAAATAGGTGTGAGGACGGTATTTTTGGATACAAAAGCAAGGATCTAGAGACTATCTGGCAGTGGCTGATCTAAGGGGTGGCCACGACCACCCTTGAAATCTCATTGGCCACCCCAGATCTGAGTCAGAGATCTAATGAAAATTCAACCATTTTTTGTAATGGCTATGCCATGGCCACCCCACACTAGATCTATGTCCAGCTTTGGCCACCACAGTCAAAATTTCCTGGAATGAGTGGCAGGAATGGAATTTCAGGAATTTCAGGAATGAAGTGGGCAGTGGCCCACTGCCCACTCATTCCTGCCACTCTCTCTCTCTCCCACTCCCTCCCTTTCTCTCTCTACTGAACTTATGCTGTAGAAATATGAAGAAAAGCAACAACATAAAGCGTTGTTTGGTAAAAAAATAATCCTCCTCCTCCTCCCAGCTGCCATGCACACGCGTCCTGCCCCCTCGCCGACTCGCTCTCGACTGTCGCTCGTACCAGATTGCTCAAGGAACTCAACACTGCTTCGAAACACTAAACCTTTCCCTTATTTCCTTCCCACGCCCTTACCTGTTGACCTTTGACCAATAGTTATTGACCAGTAACGTTATCTAAGTCTTAAATGTTTGTAAATGTGAGTTAGTAATAGTGGTGGTACAGTTTGGAGTATTTTTTTAAAAGCTTATATTGATAGTGTTCGTTAGTGCTTCGAACTCATTTAAAAAATACTACAAAACTATACCACCACTATTACTAACTCACATTTACAAACATTTAAGACTTAGATAACGCTACTGGTCAATAATTATTGGTCAAAGGTCAACAGGTAAGGGCGTGGTGGCGATTGTGGGTAGGATATCATCTTTAAATATATGAATGTGTTAATATAAGTGTGTTAAATATATGAATGTTACCATATATTAAAATATATATGGTAAAATATCAATGTTGTGTATGTGTATAGCTTAACTTATCTGTGGGTCGGGGAGGAGAGAGAAGGGAAGAAAGCGAGGCATGTCCACACTCGATCAAAGCCAACAGTATGTGCATGTGTGTGTGTGTGTGTGTACAGTGTGTGTGTGCCAAGGAGAGTACGCATGCGCCTTACCAGAACTTTGCCTCCAACTCCCTGGCTCTTGAGGGTGACGCCCAGCCACTGTCCGTCCTTGATCTCATCCTCGGCGGGTTCGGAGAGTGAGTTGTCCAAGTCTGCAAAGGACGGGAGGCATCAGCGGGGGTGGCGGTGGCGGTGGCGTGACGAGCCACTACCATGTCTTGCTCGCCTCGCCAACCTACCTTGTTAACGGGAGGAATGATCACTTGTTCTGTAGTTTGTGATGTATTTATGAGGCACAATGTGAAGCTGCAACATAACATTGAATTGACTACTGAAATACTCAACAAAGCACATGTGAAGCTGATTTTTCTTCCTACAAAGTCGCGTCTCTTGACAACGTTATACATTTATCTATCTTTCATTTGAAGTATTAACATGAGCAACAAACAACAACAACAGTAACAACAACATACAAAACAACACAAGTTCTGGTTATAAGGAATTCCATTTATTAACAAAACAAAACACAAAACACACATACCGACTGGGATGACATTTCCAAATTTTCAAAGAACGGGAACCACAACACACGAAAAAAAAAAAAAATACTATCTACAACTTATAATCTAGTTTTGGAGGTGCAGCAAAGGCCAAGATTGCACTCACTACTGATGCAATGAAAAAAATAACGCACTGTAGTATGCACAAGACAGGCAGCATTCACGGACCCGAGGCCGTCACCGCAGCCACAACAAAGCACGCCAGGGGCACGCCAAGGGGAGACAAGCACAGCGAAAAGGAGACGTCGGGGCGCAAATCTGATGACTCCCGGATGTGGCACTACCTCGCCTGTGTCCGCTATCCGCGTCCAGGCAAGTGAAAGAATCATTGAACTTCTTGACGCGGCGGTAAGTTGTCGCGAATCCACGACTCGCGTCTGGAGAAGTGACAGCATCATTAAGCATCCTGATGAGGGCGTAACTCTTGCCTGGGAGCGCGATGCACCTCTCTGTTAAAGGCAAGATAATCTGATATCTTCTGAGGCGAACTGAATGAAAAACAAGTGTTGTCCTCGAGAACATGCGATGGATTCCATTGATAATTATTTACTCACAAGGATGTCTAAACGAGGAAGACATTATAACAAAAAAATGAATTGAAGGATCTTTTATTAGCACCAGTGAGGTTGATAATCAGACTTGTGATTCACGACGTAACAAATGAGCGACACAACAACTACAACAAATGCCACGTGTGTTTATAGCAGCGGCGTCATCGGATCCCACACCGCGCCTTCACCGCCCCTCAGCCCTCATGCACCGCCGCCACAGGCACGGCGGGAGGCGCGTTCGTCCACGGGGTTCCTCGCAGCGCGCAGTGAAGCCAATTAGAATGGGAGATGAAAAAATAGAGAAATCGTATTTATATAGGAAAGCCTTGACTTCGCGCCGGGAAATTATAGACAAAACAAGTGAAACAGGACAGCTAAGAGCAATGGAACAGCTCAGTCAGATGCTTTAAGAATAGCAGTCGTTGATTCGTCATTGAGGAAGAAAAAAATAAAATTATGAATCAAGTTTCAAATGTCTGATGACGTAAGAAAATAAATAGTCAAGTGATAAGAAACAAAACTAAGGTCGACGCGAGAATAACTTGTTAAGACGTGCATCATTATTACCAAAAGAAATACACACCTTATGAAAAAAAACCTGGATTGTCATGAAAAAAATTCCCTCTTGTGTTAGTTTTCCTTCTATTGGTGACAAACGCGCGTGACTCTCGGCTACTGTCTGGGGTCAAGTGAGGGTTGAGACTAAAGGCCGGGAAACCAACGACCAGGATCTTCTTCATCTCTCATTTATCTTCTTGTGGGAGGAAGTATAATATACTCATCTGTCTGTCAAAGAGACGTTAACCTTCGTTCCTTTCCACATTCGCAAATTGCACCGTTCTCTTCCGTTTTCTGACGAAGGAACATAATCTCGGAGGGGGTGAGTAAGGCTAGTTATCAAAACACTGTTACGGCAAGGCAACAATGGGAAAGAAATATGACCGTTGTATTATTGAGACACAAACTAAATCTGAACAGACATCGACACAGCACGCTAAAGTTACTTGCGTCAACAGAAACACAAACCACATAGTTTTCCTTGAAAGAAAGAGGAAAATAGATCCATTCCGTGTGCGAGGGTAAAAAGCACAAAACATTCCGTCACATACACACACACACACACACACACACACACACACACACACACACACACACACACACACACACACACACACGCATACACGCAACACCATAAGCGCCAAACGTGACAAACATTTCTCAACCATGCTCATATGCTCAAAAATGCAATAAAAATAAAAATGAAAATATAGAAAATATGTGAGATCAATCCTTAAACCTAACACAAACCAAACAGATAAACCGGAAACAAAACATGGGTGGGGAAGGTGATGCGGAAAAAAAGAAAAAAAAAAGATAACTTCCATCTATAGACCTACTCCGGAGCGCTGAAACTGAAAATCAAAATAGTCTTAAACAATGAGGGGAAAAAATAAACCAAAGTCTCATGGAGTAAAAAGGACAGTGTGTGAAGAGGTAGTGATTTGTGATGTGGGGCAACTTGTAATAATAGGTATGAGGAAGGGAGGAAGAGAGGGAAAGGGAGAGGGAAGGGAAGGGGAAGAGGTGAAGGAAGGGTTGAGGTGTGGAGGGAGACAGGGCAGTGAAGGGGTTAGTGGGTGAGAGGAAGGCGGAGGACAGGGACTGGATGTTCGAACGTTCGAACATCCAGCCCCAGGGTAGTAATTATGAGTAAAGGTGGGAGGAAAGAGGGAGATGATAAAAAATTAATAAATAGTATACGTAAAGAGGGAGGGAATGTGGAATGAATTAATAATGTTGTAAGGTAAAAAATATATAAATTATATATCTTAACAAGCCAACTTCATGCACAAATTTAGTATTCTACCGACCACTGGCAAGCAAAAGCAAGCAACCACATGCACCATCATCATCATCATCATCAGCATCATCACTACCTATCATCATCATCATCATTATCATGACAACAGACTCGGTTAAGCTTAATGGTCAAGACCCAAACCACACACGCACGCAAGTTAGAAAAAAATTACAGATATTATAGAAAACGTGAATCGTGTTCCCTCAGGCCCGAGGAGGCGCGAGGCCGCTGGTTGATGACTCGCGCCCTTGTCCAAACGAGGTCAATCACGTGACCAGCCGATCGTTATCACACACCTTAATTAACCCACTTACTTATTGTTGTTTTTTCTTCACAATTTCACACGTGAGAAGAGGCATACGTACGTGAACAAAAGAATAAAGACAAACTCTAGGTATGGACCGCCCCTTATGAAAAATTCAGTCATATTAATTAATTTACATCGCGAAAAAACAATCAGTGTTCATTACTTTTATCTTTTTATTTATTTTTTATCATGGTTTATTTATTTGTATTTTGATTCTTTCGCGTCACCAACATGTGGAGGCCGCCCTTTTTTTTTTTTTTTTTTTTTTTTTTTTTTTTTTTTTTTTTTTTTTTTTTTTTTTATATATTTATTATAGGAAAGTTAGAAGGGAGAGAGAGAGAGTGGAAGGGAAAGCAGGTGGAAAATATGAAAGACAGTAGAAGTAGACAGTGGCCGACCATCGTGTGCCCCCTCCATGTAAATCCTGCCCAGCGTCCTCTGCTCGCACGTTCACTTCACATCCCACGATAACTCTACAGGGGTTTCACTGAAGTCTGCAGTATTTCAACATTAAGAGAGGCGCCTCCTAATTTCTTTTAACCCCTTGAGACCCAGAACGTAATTTCCATTGTAATTTGGGTACCATTAGACGATTTTTAGTGACTATAAGCATTATTTTATAGATATGACCTGTTTAGTATCCTTGTCCACTAACTAATTTGGTATGTTCAGTTGCTTTTTGTAATTTTATGGCCCGACAACATATGATTTCTTTAGCAAAGGAAAGATCTGGGCGTGAAGGGGTTAACAGGTGTTCTTTCTTTCAACAATAACTTTTAACCTATTACAGATGACTTTAATAGCCATGCCTTTAAAGTAGTAGTATCATCCTGAGGGTCAAAAGTGGTTCCAAGTTAAGAATTTGAACTATAAGTAAAAGTGAACAATAAAAATTATACACAATTACAAAGCTTCTAGTAATATATTGAACTCCCGCCGTTTATTTGTTTACGATTAATCTATGATTACACAATTCATACAATTACTAAGGTACCTGGAACTGTCGCCGATCGGAACTCTCGCCGCCGTCGTCGAGTGTTCCAATTCTTGATATTACAGGACCCAATATATACATTTAATCAAGTGTTACCCGTGTTTCTGCATTCAGGGATGAAATACTATCGTTAGCTTGATCAGTTAGGTTAGATATGGTGCCATTGTCCAGGTTAGGTTAAAATTTCCACGTCGACGAGAGTTCTAGTTTGTTGTTTCGGCGAGAATTCCCATCGGCGACAGTTCCACAAACCATTACTAACTTTGAATGTTTGAATTGATGTCACCGTAAAGAGAAGACGGCATGGATTCATCACTGCTTAACCCGGCTGACAGGTGGCGTCACAAGCCTTGAGCCGCGAGTGTTGTGTGACCTTCAAAAGACCAGGTGAGGCCGGCTGGGGTCACACATACCTGTTAATGGTGCTGATCCAGTGTGTGTGTGTGTGTGTGTGTGTGTGTGTGTGTGTGTGTGTGTGTGTGTGTGTGTGTGTGTGTGTGTGTGTGTGTGTGTGTGTGTGTGTGTGTGTGTGTGTGCTGTATGGGGTTCTTAATCTCACCTACGAGCATATTCCGTTAGGTCGTGGAGGCACACACAAACACACACACACACACAGCACCAGTAGTCAGCACGACCTCTATAAGTCCTTGCAGGAAGTAGTGGCGTGAATAAAACCAAACGAGGAGCAACCTCTATACCGTCCCGTACTTCGCCTCACCCAGCGGCGGGCGGAGGCTTCAGGCATGGGGTTCAAGGCTCCTCTCACGGGGATACAAAAGGCGGCAGAGGAACTTTCGCTACACCACACGAGCATCACACGAGGTTACTGGCAGCACACCTCGCTACAACCCACACACGAGCCTCCACGCCACACAATCTGGTAACATGCGAGGTGCAACGCCCCCGTGGGATTCGTGTCCGACGGGGGGAGGAAGGGGGTGCGTTGCGAGGCGCTGGTGCTGTGAGGGGCCTGGAGGCGTTAGTGAAGGCAAGGCACTTTCTGTATGGCATTGGGTTAGGCAATCCAGGTGGTACTGGCAATGGGTTATGCGATCCAGGTGGTTGTGGCCACATGCTGGACACGGCCCCGAGGAGCCTGGCCAGGGGCGCGCGGCGGTGGTAGTGGTGGTGGTGGTGGTGGTGTAGTAGTGGTGAAGGTGAGGGTTGTTAAACTTACTGTCAAAGTTGTAGAGCCTTTTTTCCGGATCTGTAAGAAGTAAGCAACACACATAACGTAAGACAAACATATTTCTGGTGTGAAATAAGGTGTGTGTCAACATCTATAAAGGGGCTGCGTGAGATGCAAAGGTTGGTTTGTGTCTTGAGGCCGCCGTAATGCCGAGGTCCAATGGGAGAGAGGAGGAGGAGGAGAAGGAGGAGGAGGAGGAGGATTACAAAGGATTACAAAGGAAACACAAACAGCAACAGACCGATAGGTCCTTACAAGGCTGTTTGCTTTAACTACACTACACTAACTAGATAATAAGAGAGAAAGGATAGGAAAGTAGAAGGCTCCTCCCCACCCACCCATCCCTCCAGCCGAAGCTGGCCGGAAATGAAGTGATACCATGCAATATAGAAAAACTGCATGGAATTTGTGAGGAAGTTGAAAGCTGTAATCTATGGCTAACTACTACTAGTTTGTGGGGGTAGGTTTAGTGCTTGATAGATAGGTCATGTTATGTGTGTTTTGTAATGGTGGGGACATAGTGTGGAGGTTCAAGGGTGGTGCGGCAGCCTTGCCTGGCGCTTTCTTGGGAGGCAGCAGTCAATCAGGCCCCATCCATGAATCAGTCAATCAGGCCCCATGGTGGGGACACAGTGTGGAGGTTCAAGGGTGGTGCGGCAGCCTTGCCTGGCGCTTTCTTGGGCTCAGCAGGCAAGGAGGAGGAGGAGGAGGAGGAGGAGGAGGAGGAGGAGGAGAGGAGGAGGAGGAGGAGGAGGGGAGGAGGAGAGGAGGAGGAGGAGGAGGAGGGGAGGATAGAAGGGAGTATAGTACATCTACCCACGCACATCGCCTCCCCAACACACACACACACATTAATTCGTCGTCAGGAGCACTGCACCTCCTCCCCCTTTAATTAGGGAGTGACACAGGAGCCTGAGGGTGCGAGGGGTGGGTGGCCTGCCTCTTAATGCCCGAGGCGTGACTTATGGGAGGGAGGGGGGGCAAGGATGACGCGGGAGGACCGAAAGCTGGGTGGGGGAGCTGAAGGGGAGGACCGAAGGCTGGGTGGGGGAGCTGAAGGGGAGGACCGAAGGCTGGGTGGGGGAGCTGAAGGGGAGGAAGAGAGGACCTGGGTGAAGGTGGAGGTGACCAGGGCAAGACTGAGGAGGGGGAAGGGGAGAACAAGGCACGCAGGAGGGGAAGGAAGATGGGGAAAAGGAACAGGAAGAGGAGTAAGAGGCAGGAGGCAGGAGGCAGGAGAAGACGAGGAGTACGAACATGATTACGACTTAAAATCAAGACACAAACTCTCATTTTCAAATCACGCCAAGAAATAGACAGAAAAAAACAGGAAAAAAACACTGGAGTCATGAAAAAAATCAAGCACGAATGTTTAAAAAAAACTTGTGGTTAATTTTGAAAAACAAACAAAGCCTAAAGAAAATGAAAGAAAAAGATAGAAACAAGAGAATTTTGTAACATGAGAAAAAACAATAATTAATTCTTGTTTTTGTACAAATGAACCATTGTTATACTTGTCTACAGGGAAAGGAAGGAAGGGAGAGTCATAATACGTAGTTTGGGTTACCGTGAAGGAAGGAGTGAAGGAAGGATTCAGTCTGGCCTGTCTGGGAGTCAAGGTTACGTAAGCAAGTACCATGACCTCCCTCAGCAACAATTTTTTTTTTTTTTGCACAGTTCTTATTCACCTTTACTGATTACTGATCGTCTGCAATTATTAATACTCTTTATCATAATATCTCTCATCGATTGTTGTTCTTTTCGGAATTATGTTGCTATCATTATCTAGATCAACAATTTTTTTTGGATCAATTTATCGTATTCACCTTAAAATCATTTATCATATAGTCATTAGCATTCTTTATCAACGCGTTACAAAGTCAGCTGTCATTCCGTTTGTTACTTTGAATCAATGATCACTCTTAAGCCAATTCGTTACTAGTATCATTATCAAAGCTAATGGGACGTTTGTGAAAATGGGACGTTTGTGAAATTAAACGTCCCAAATTCTCTGGGACGTTTGTGACAAGGCATACATCTTCATCCCGCAATAGATAATGGTTCAGCAAGACGTCCCTTTCTTCACACCCACATAACATTGCCATAAGACCTTTATACTGCCCCTCAAAGCTTACCTTACGCCGCCGTGATGATATACGTGTTAATACATATCATATTTCAGCCCCGCGGTGAAGGGAGGATGGCAAGGGGAGGTGCATTAGGCCCCTTAAGGATTACTTTGGGGGCTTCTCTTGCTGAAACGAGGTGATTATCTGTAGTCGTTATGTATACGTGTTGGGGTTAATTAAGAAGCTTTGGTTGGGGTTAATTAGGCTTTGCGAGTTATTGTTATTTTTATGTTCAATGTAATTTCTTTTGAGAGAATGTGTGTTTCGTCCTATATAAGTTTGATGGGTGCACTCATTTTTCATGGGACTATAGATTTGAGTTCTTGAGTTACATTGTATTATTTGTTCGTCTATTATTTTGTGACTGTCTGGAGGTATAAAGGTCGATACATTATAATCAGTGCTGGGCAGACCTTGAGTACCAGACGAGAGCCGTGGGAGAAGCGGCACAGGTCGCTAGGAAGGACAAGTCAGGAGGGGGAGAACGTCAGGAGAGTGGTAGTGGTGGTGGTGGTGTCACGGCGGCGAGGGTGGTAGTAGTCCATGGAGGCGACCTGTCTTGGGTCGCCGCCACCACCTCGCACAGACAGCCGCGTCAGCCACATGGGCAACATTTATACAGCAGCATGCAAGTCGTGATGTACAGTGGGCGCCTCGAGGCTGTCTGGGCCCCGAGGCGGTCAGTGAGGGAGGGAGGGAGAGTTGCAAGGGCCCAGATCTCTCATTCCCTGGCCGGTTTACAGTCCGTATCACGTCTCCATTGAACACAACACACCTGCCGAGTCTCACCTTGCAACACCTGTCATTACGTCACGCACTCTGACGGTCCACGAAGGTAATCCTCAACACACTCACTCCCTGCAATGTGTCCTCGTGTCCCCTGCCCAACCCCTGCCTTCCTATATGGCGCAGGGGATAGGGGGAGGGAGGGAGCTAGGGTGAGGATGATGACGTTGGCTTCAAGTCATTATCAACCTCGTTTTCTAACAACTGCGTCATCATGCCACCTACTCATTCCTTTGCCCTACAACCCAGCGGTGCGTGAGGTGCTGTCTCTGTCTACCGTCTACACGACTCTACAGGATGGGCTACGGTCTACGCGTCGCCCCAGGAAGGCTGAGGCGGCGAGGGGTGTGCTAAGTGTCACTACCACAGGGTCAACAGGCGCGCGGCAGTGACCTCCGCGCGGTATAACACTGCCACGTCTTCTACAGGAGTGAACCTTAAACCCGACCTAAGAGACAGCTGGGGATGCCTTAAGCTACTGTGTGTCTATGTACAACTGCTGCCTATACCTGCTGGACACACACACACACACACACACACGAACGAGAGAGAGAGAGAGAGGAGAGAGAGAGAGAAGAGAGAGAGAGAGAGAGAGAGAGAGAGAGAGAGAGAGGAAGAGAGGAGAGAGAGAGAGAGAGAGAGAGAGAGAGAGAGAGAGAGAGGAGAGAGAGGAGAGAGAGGAGAGAGAGGAGAGAGAGAGAGAGAGAGGAGAGAGAGGAGAGAGAGAGAGAGAGAGAGAGAGAGAGAGAGAGAGAGAGAGAGAAATGAAGACATGCATACATATCATCTCCAGGTCGTTGACTGAGGAGTATAACAATGAGAACTTACCAGTGTTCCCTACTTGACCGTCTTGCCTCGATGGTCACTGCACGCACTCACTCACGTACTCACTCACTCTCCTACAACACCGAACACTCAACACAGCAGAGGTACATCCATGCATTGCAGTAACACAACCATGGCAACATCCAAACATCGATGGGGAGCAAACAAACTCCCGATGCAACACTACAATAACATCGAACTCCATAAAAAATAGGCGATGATGCTACGTTGCTGCTTCAAAAATTAAACTAAATAATTACGTTTTTTTTCTATTGGTATTTGTGCAACCTACATATTTATCTATGCCATTAATCTAATCCCCTGTAGTTTTACCTGTATATTGTAGGGGCTAAGAAGTTTGGACAGCATAAACTTCAGGTGCTACAAGGTCTCCAACTTCCTTAGATAAACTTTGAAATCTAATGTAGGTACTTTTGACCTAATTCTAACCTCTGTAACATGAGGACGAAAAACAATAACACTTCGGTCACTGTTACCATTAATTTGTAGCTGAAAAATAACCTCAAACGACTCATATTTTCGTCAACTCACCTAATTTCACCTCACCTACAATACACACATCCACACGTCTGTCACGTTACCCTCCCCTAACACGTCACACACACGTCCACGTAAACCCTGTAACCACAACACAATACTGAAGTCTGTCACCAAGATAACGCCTAGAAGAGTCCCGTCTTTCAACCACACACGAAAGGGCATCAAAGAGTCAATATCCCACCCATACACCAACACCGTCTGAGAGCTAAGGGCCTGTAGCGTCCATCAGTGCTAAGCGCGTCTCAGGAACATCAAAGACTCGCGTATCAAGAATGCAGTCGGGTCGGTGGGATGTTTGTGGTGGTGGTGGTAGGAGGGGTCGGGAGGAGGGGGTTACTCACTCCTGTAGCCATCGGTGTGGACCTGCGTGCAGTCGGTGGTGTTGGTGGTGAGGGGACATTTGTGCAGCGCCCCCGACCTGTTCGTGCCCGGCTGTAGGTTGTGGTCCTTGGGAGCTCCGACCAGGATCCTGCGGCAGAGGAGAGAGTGCGTGAGTGAGTGTCAGAGGTTTAGATGTGGGGGACAATAAGGTGTTAGTGGTGGTGATGGTGGTGATTGAGTTGTTACTGCTACTACTACTACAACTAATTCTAATTTTACTACTACTACTACTACTACCACTACTACTACTACTATTTCTACTACTACTATACTACTACTACTACTACTACTATACTGCTACTATACTACTACTACTACTACTACACTACTACTACTACTACTACTACTACTACTACTACTACTACTGCTAATAATTTGATTTACATAATTTTCTTGGAAAGTCAAGAGATAAAAAATACACAAAAGGGAAAAAAACGTATTAAAATCACATAAAATAACCCGTATTAAAATCACATAAAATAACCCGTATTAAAATCACATAAAATAACCCGTATTAAAATTACATAAAATAACCCGTATTAAAATCACACAAAATAACCCGTATTAAAATCACATCAAATAACCCGTATTAAAATTACATAAAATAACCCGTATTAAAATCACATAAAATAACCCGTATTAAAATTACATAAAATAACCCGTATTAAAATTACATAAAATAACCCGTATTAAAATTACATAAAATAACCCATGGATATCAAAACGATGCCAATACGCGGATTTAAAAATGTCGACCTTTTTTCGGTTACACATTGAGTTCGATAGTACATGACTTTCCTCACTGAAAAATCGATGTCCCCCAACCATCGCAGCATCGCGACTACTCTAAAAGGACGATAATATATGCATAGAGTCACTAGTGGGTAAAGTAACGATATATACCCTCCGGAATGGCCGCGTCGCAACGAGTCCCTTAAAGAACGACCTGTCACCCAGGCACGCCCACCGCCCGTCCTTACTCCCGCCGCCACACTGCTCCGGGCGTGGCGTTCGTTCGTCAGTGTCAATTAGGCGGCGGGGCGTGTGTAAGTAAGAATGGTGGGCGACCTATCACGCCCACAACCCAAGACCAAGACCAAGGCATGATAGATAAAACAGTAATCAGGGTAGAACAAGAAGTAACGGATTCAAGCCGGAAAAGCGTGGATTTAATATAGAAATAGAGAAAAACTAGTTCACAAATAGGGTGGTAAATGATTGGAATGGACTCAGTAATGGTCTTAGTAGTAGTAGTCATCAGGTATATAGTTAGTGCGGAATCAATAGGGAGTTTTAAAAAGAGGCTAGACAATTTCATGGATGGGGATGAAAGGTGGAAGTAGGTAGTGTTAAGTAACAGGAAATACCACGTGTAGGTCTCATGGCCTCTTGTAGCTTCCTTATTTTCTTATGTTCTAATGTTCTTATGATACACTGAGGCGGAGGAAACCAACGGCCGGAATGCCACCAAGACGAACCTTTGGAATGCCGACCGTCATCACTTTTTTTTTCTTTTAAGGAGGTGGCATTTCAAGGCTTTGTGGGAAGTTTATTTGATTTTTTTGTGGCTGCGGTGGACAAATGGAGTTCGTGTAAATATCTAAGAAGGTTTTGAAGAATGCATACCTCTTCGTTCTTATGTTCATTAAGAGGCGATACGAGCCTATATATCGAAGGTATGTCGCTCGTTCTGGCAATAATGACTGCGAGAAACATCTGACAGGTCAACAAAAGGAATAATTAATAAGACTAATCAAAAACAGACCTAAAATGATGGTAGCTTTCTTTACGTTCCGATTTCCTTTTTCCTTTCTTTCCCGTTCTCTCGGTTTTCGAGGTGTTACCTAAGTAAACATAACAGATAGTAACAATGCAATAACTTCAATAAAAACAAATTAGTGTATAAAACAAGAAAGAATATAAGAAGAGTCTCATAAAACACAATAACGAAGCAATAAAAATAGAAAAATGAAATTCACACCCACACACAACACACCCAGAAAACTTGTGCCTAAAAGAAAGAAAGAGACAGACATACAGACAGACTTTCCTTGTTATAACTCCTCCGAAGACCCTTGTGACGCGACCCCTGACGAGGCGAGGGAGGAGAAAACAAGGAAAACAAGAGTAATAAGAGAAAAAAAGGCAAGTGTTTCTTTCGTCCAATAATAATAATGTGTCGTTTCGTGAAGTTGAGAGAGAGAGAGAGAGAGGAGAGAGAGAGAGAGAGAGAGAGAGAGAGAGAGAGAGAGAGAGAGAGAAAGACGAAGAGAAGCGAGAGAGAGAAGGAGTTCTTGCAGAAGAGAGTGCGTGAGAGGGAGAGAGAGAGAGAGAGAGAGAGAGGAGAGAAGAGAAAGAGAGAGGAGAGAGAGAAGAGAGAGAGAGGAGAGAGGAGAGAGAGAAGGAGAGAGAGAGAGACGAGAGAGTAAGAGAGAAGGAGAGAAGAGGAGAGAGAGAGAGAGAGACGAGAAGAAAGAGGGAGAGAGAGAGGAGGAGATGGAAGAGAAAGTAAAAGATGAAGATAGATAAAACGGAATGAGAGAGAGAGGGAGAGAGAGAGAAGAGAGAGTGAGAGAGAGAGAGAGAGAGAGAGAGAGAGAGAAGAGAGAGAGAGAGAGAGAGAGAGAGAGAGAGAGAGAGAGAGATAAGGAAGAATAAGAAGAGTAACAAGGTTTCATCAAATTTGGAGAAGAGGATGTGGCCAAAAAATTTCTACATCACAAGAGTTTTTATTAATTTTGAAACTCGATAGACAGGTTGTGTGTGTTTCTTGTCTATGTCTGGGAGGCCACAAGACATGCCTGAGGTTGGACTTGAGGCCCTAATTCCCTCTCTCTCTCTCTCTCTCTCTCTCTCTCTCTCTCTCTCTCTCTCTCTCTCTCTCTCTCTCTCTCTCCTTCAGGCAATAGGGGTAAGACATGATTAGCAAGGCAGTGACAACACCCTTCCTCCCTCTCTCCTTCCCTCCCTCCTCCAATTCGATGCTCCGCGCTACACCTAACTCTATTTACAAAACACATTACCACCGTGACACACACACACACACACACACACACACACACACACACACACACACACACACACACACACACACATAGACCAATGAACTTTTTTTTTTTTTTTTACATTTTGGTTCAAGAAGTCGTAAAAGGCTAAACTACGTACCCATCTGTATTTTTTTCCTTCTTCGCTATTCATCACGATCTTTGTGCATGATCATGTAAGGTTGAGACATACAGACTTACAGACACATATACAGGCAGGCAGACAGTCAGGCAGAAAGACAAACTCTGCACTGTTCACATCCATCACGACAAACCCTGGTGTGGTGTGTGTGTGTGTGCACGTCAGCTGATTCTTGCTATGACTGCACAGACGGCGTTTGCTGACCCACCATCGCTGTCACCACTACCACTACCATCACCGCCACTACAACTACTACTACAACCAGCACCACCACCATCGTTGTCACCACTACCACCACCATCACCGCCACTACAACTAGCACCACCACCATCGCTGTCACCACTACCCTCCACCATCCCGCCCATACAACTAATGACCACCACACCATCCATTCACCACTACACCACCACACACCACACTACAACACACACCACACACCATACGTGTCACACACCCCATACACCAATACTTCTCTTTTTTTACCTTACCACTTGTTCAACAGCCATAAACGGCACAACACCATACGTCACCACTATTTTCCATCCTCTCACCGCCACTACAACTTAGCAACACTACCATCGCTGTACACCACTACCAGCACCTATCACAGTCACACTAGCACGCAGAAACCACACCTGTCACCTTATCACCACCACCATCAACTGTCACCATTGCACGTCAGTGCACACTACCACTATCTCTCCACTACAACACACCACCACCATCTGTCACCACTACCACCATCCATCACGCCACTACAACCACCACACCCCATCACGCTTACACCACACCACCACCATACTGCCCACACCCACATACACCCCATCACACACTACACCACCATCACGTCACCACTACCACCACCAACAGTCACCACTACCACCACCATCACCGCCACTACAACTAGCACCACCACCATCGCTGTCACCACTACCACCACCATCACCGCCACTACAACCAGCACCACCACCATCGCTGTCACCACTACCACCACCATCACTGTCACCACTACACACCTCACCGCACCACTACCACCACCCATCAGTCACCTACCACCACCTAGCACCACTATCACACCACATCACACAACCACCCCACCATCACACACAACACACCATCAACCAGCACACCACTACATCATACCAACACCACTACCACTACCAACCACAACGGCCGTCAACCCAAGGGTCAGTATAAGAGGTAGTGACTTAGATGGTAGTGATGGGCTCGGGTGTGCATTACAAGGGCGTGAAGGCAGCGAGAGACAACGCGGCCCTACCGGCACCATCACCTGGTGTGTCCAGAGCACCATCCTCCTACTCCGTGAAAATAGTTACTGCAGCACCCACCCATCTCTTCTTCCCTACACCCCTTGTCGTGGTCTCTCTCTCTCTCTCTCTCTCTCTCTCTCTCTCTCTCTCTCTCTCTCTCTCTCTCTCTCTCTCTCTCCTAAATCGTGCTTAACGTAACCTCCAGCCATGGCGTGTCGTGGGTGGGTGTGGATGGGGGGCGCGGGTGTCATGCCGTAGTAGTACATGCGGGCGTGACGGAGGGACGCTTCCAGACGACGCGTCATTGGGGCATGAATGGCCGCTAATGAAAATTACACACGCGTCACGCCGCCCACTGACGGATCGGAGCGCAGCGGACGTGCACATGTGTGGGTGGTGCACGTGTGACGCACCAACACACGGACACGTATGTTCATGAAGGACATAAGAACAAAGATATACAAACACAAACACACTAAACTTAGAATCTTAACGAAAAACAGAAGGATGAGTTAGGATGAAAAACATTGCGAAGTCGGCAAGCTCCATGTTGTGACAGCAAGGAGGAGGAGGAGGAGGAGGAGGAGGCCACGAGCGACGAAAGTCTGTTGACAACGTGGATAAGAGTCTGGCGTGAACAACCTAAGTGTCAACCACCTGCCAAGCCTCTAAGTGGCACGAGTATCCACACACACACATACCCACACATACACCCACACACAAACACACACATACCCACACATACACCCACACACAAACACACACATACCCACACATACACCCACACACAAACACACACATACCCACACATACACCCACACACAAACACACACATACCCACACATACAACCCACACATACACCCACACACAAACACACACATACCCACACACACCACACCAACACACACATACCACACCAAACACCACTACACCACACACAAACACACACATACCCACACATACACCCACACACAAACCCACACATACCCACACACACACAACGCCGCGCTGGTTAACCACTGTACACCCACCAACACTGCCCCCTCGCCTCCACCCATAGAGAGAGAGAGAGAGAGAGAGAGAGAGAGAGAGAGAGAGAGAGAGAGAGAGAGAGAGAGAGAGAGAGAGGTGCGGATGACACAGCAGAGAACCGACATAAAGTGATGTCGAGCAGTGTTAATCCCTTAATAGCTTTCCGAGGGAGCCACATATCTCTCTCTCTCTCTCTCTCTCTCTCTCTCTCTCTCTCTCTCTCTCTCTCTCTCTCTCTCTCTCTCTCTCTCTCTCTCTCTCTCTCTCTCTTTCTCTCTCTCCAAGCAACTCAAGGACAACTTTCAACACACTCGGGCCAGGCAAGGGAGTCGGTTCGGTTTCCGCAAAATGGTAAGTCAATCTTGAAACGTCCCTTGAAACTTGTGATTGCTGCCGCTCCGTCCGCGCCTTCGTCTGTGCCGGGCTGTTTGGACGCCCTTAGGCCTACCTACTACTGGTACTGAGGGTGGGGGGAGGGAGGGGGGGAAGGGAGGCATGAGAGGGGACGGAGGGAGGAAGACGGGGTAGAAGGAGTAGTTGAGTTAAGGCGAATGACTCAAGAATCTCTCTCTCTCTCCAAGAAGAAAACTGTTTACCTTTTTTTTGTTGGGTTTACGATCTTCGCGGACATTCTCCCTCCCCCCTTTCTCCTCCTCTTTACTCTCACTTATTCTCCTTCCCTTCTTACTTATCCTCTTTCTCTGCTTATTAACTCACTCACTCTTCATTCTCCTTTCCTTGATTCTTTCCTCACTCCCTACTCTTCCTTATTCTGTCTTTTCCTCTGCTCTACCTCCTCTTCTTCATTAGCTGCGTCTTCCCCTTTCGCACCCTCTCAACACTGACATTTCCTCTTTTCCTTTCCCAAGTCCATATTTTACTGTCTCGTTGTTTATCTGAAGGCTTCAAGCAGATCATCTTGTCCCTTGGCGCCCCTCTCAGTCTGTCTGTCTGTCTGTCTGTCTCTATGGCACGGCACATCTCAAGGTCATTCTCTCTCTCCTTGCGTCGTGGAAATTCATCTCATTATTTACAGAAATATGAATAAAAGATATGTTTAGAAATAAAGCAGCTAGCAGAAGTTACCCGTAATAAGTATGATGCTCTGAAAGACAATCAGAATGCTTTGTACACGTAACACTGTACTGTAAGTGTTGACCGTATACCCCTTACGGTACAAAACAGTTTTATATAATATATTAAATTAATTTTAATATATATATATATATATTTTTATATATATATTTTTTTTTTATACTTTTTTTTCTTTTTACATTTGTGCCTATAGCGCCTGTAGGCAGTGACTTCTAAGGCTCGGATGGTAAGCCCTGTGTTTTTTTTTTTTTTTTTTTTTTTGTTACAGGACTGGCCAAGGGCACAAAAAAAATGGGTAACACAAAACCCGCTTAGTTGCCAGTCCCTATAAAGAAGACAGTAAGAGAATAATATAAAAAAGAGGGGTGAGCCAATTTAGTTCGGGAGGTGTCTTGTTACTCTTCTTTTGAAAAGATTTAAGTCATAGGAAAGTGGAAAAATAGAAACAGGAAGAGAGTTCCAGAGTTTACCAGTAAGTGGGATGAAAGAGTAAAGATACTGATTAACTCTTGCATTAGGAAGATGGACAGAATAGGGATGAGAATGAGTAGTAGAAAGTCTTGTGCAGCGAGGCCGCGGGAGGGGGGGAGGCATGCAGTTAGCAAGTTCAGAGGAGCAGTGAGTGGTTCACTTGAGGGCTGTGATGGTTGGCCCTCGCCCGTGGTGGCGCAGGCAGGATTTTTTTATAGTGACGCCTGTGATTAGAGGCTCATGCCGCCCCCCTGTGACCTCCGATGCACTCGCCTTCGAAGGTAGAATTAATGGGCAGCATGTGGGTGTTCTTAGGCCACTCGACAGTGCAGAAAGATTTTGATTTTCGTCGGGGATCGAACTCGGGTCACCGAGAACGCCACTCGGAGACGCTAACCACTCTGCTACTGCCTCCCCTCTCTCTCTCTCTCTCTCTCTCTCTCTCTCTCTCTCTCCTCTCTCTCTCTCTCTCTCTTCTCTCTCTCTCTCTCTCTCTCTCTCTCTCTCTCTCTCTCTCTCTCTTCTTTCATATCCCTTGGGAGAGAGATTGAAGAGAAAGTGACTCCTGTGCCAGGTAAGTATTCTCCAAGCTGCAAAACAACACACCAATTTTTCAAATAATTAAGAAATGGAATAAACGTGGCTGAATATAATTTAAAACCATCCCAGGCCTTAACCTTTCCTGAAAATTTGGCTGAAATTAGGAGAGAAATGGCGGACCCTTAGCTGGACAGACGGACATTCAGTGGATTGTAGTAAGAAACTCTGCCAGTTAATATTACGATTCGCCAATCAGTTAAAAGTTTCTGAAATTATACTGAAAATATGTTCATTAATCAAAGAGTCCGTAGGAGCTGTCAAATATTTTTTTTTTTTCTTTTCTTTTCATCACAAATGGTGTAGTAAACCTCGTCATTGTGAAAAAAGGGAAAAATCTAAATCAAGTTTATAGAGAAACTCCAGACCCTTCGTTTTCTTTCCCTTTTTTCTGTCTGTCCGCGAGGGGAGGAAAAGGAAAGGCC
This sequence comes from Chionoecetes opilio, assembly GCA_016584305.1. Lineage (NCBI taxonomy): Eukaryota > Metazoa > Arthropoda > Malacostraca > Decapoda > Majidae > Chionoecetes > Chionoecetes opilio. Next base: position 134,804 of record JACEEZ010001279.1, read on the forward strand.
AAAAGCGGAAAAATAACTTCGCTAAAAAGTGACGAGTCTTTGAGTGAGGGGAAGGAAAGAGAGAGAGAGAGAGAGAGAGAGAGAGAGAGAGAGAGAGAGAGAGAGAGAGAGAGAGAGAGAGAGAGAGAGGAGAGAGAGAGAGAGAGAGGACATAAAGAGGGGAAGGAAGTGAAAGGGGGGATCGTTACCAAGCCAACCTTCGCGACGATTCATCTTGTGGGAGGGGGAGGAGGAGGAAGAGGAGGAGGAGGAGGAGGAGGAGGTGGAGTAGCAGTAGTAGGAGTAGGAGGAGGAATACATAGGAATACATAGGAATAACAGACACCAGGAGACCTATTGGTCCATAACGAGGGTATCTGCTGAACTACATACTACTAACTATCAACTACATGTAAGAAAACAGTTGGAAAATGATACCATGTCCCTAAAGAAGATAGGAACATGGAAGTTTCGTAGTGAAGAATGATAGGGTATGAAATATACTAACTACAACTACCACTAACACTAATCGATCCGGGGACTATAATATGAATTCGCAGGGCACTATCAATACCCATTTACTTTACAGTGCGCATCAAGTCTGTTTTTAAATGTAGTTATTGTGCTGGCTTCGACAACATTTGCTGGTAACTTGTTCCATCGATCAACAACTCTAACATTGAAATAATTTTTACGGAGATCTGTGATGCAACGTTGACCGTTAAGTTTTAAACCATTATTTCTTGTTGTCACTTGAGGACTTGACTCCTCTGTCGCCTGCTCCCCTGTGCCACACCTGAACCCACCTGGCTACATTGGTCCATTGATCTCACAGACGTGCGGTAAAGGTGAACTAAGAAGCTCCCGAGTCGTCGTGTTAGTCAGCAAGGTGCATACAGACAACAACATCATGAGTGTAACTTTATTGTAGCGAGTGGGTGAGGGTGTCGGGGCGGGCGGCCTCCTCACCCACGTGCTCCGGGGCGGCTGAGGCAGCACCTGCACGCGAGGAAAACCGGCGTGAGCACAACCGGCCTATCTGCGGCAGGTGTCGTCGCCTCTCCCGTCAGCCGCCTCGGGAAAGCATTTCGTTGCATTGTCAGGAGACATGCGGGGATGGAGGGGCGAGGGTGACGCCTAGTGCTTGTAGTAGTAGGGATAGTGGGAGTAGCTGTATCCGGGCTCTGCGTCGGCAGATCTCTTGTGGAGGTGGTGGCTGCGGTAGTGGTAGGAGGGCTTGTGGTGGTAGTAGCCGTAGTGGTAGCCGGGATAACCGTAACCATAGTAGGGCTTGCTGGCCTCTGCCTCAGGGTCAGCTGACCGCTTGTGGTAGTGGTGGTATTTGCTAGGATAGGAGTAGTACTTGCTAGGATAGGAGTAGTGCTTGTAGTGGTAGCCTGGTTCAGGGGAAGGGTCGGCCTCAGCAAGGGCCTCGGGCTCAGGGTCGGCGGACCGCTTGTGGTAGTGGTGGTATTTGCTAGGATAGGAGTAGTATTTGCGAGGATAGGAATAGTGCTTGTAGTGGTAGCCTGGTTCAGGGGAAGGGTCGGCCTCAGCAAGGGCCTCGGGCTCAGGGTCGGCGGACCGCTTGTGGTAGTGGTGGTATTTGCTAGGATAGGAGTAGTACTTGCGAGGATAGGAGTAGTGTTTGTAGTGGTAGCCTGGTTCAGGGGAAGGGTCGGCCTCAGCAAGGGCCTCGGGCTCAGGGTCGGCGGACCGCTTGTGGTAGTGGTGGTATTTGCTAGGATAGGAGTAGTATTTGCGAGGATAGGAGTAGTGCTTATAGTGGTAGCCTGGTTCAGGGGAAGGGTCGGCCTCGGCAAGGGCCTCGGGCTCAGGGTCGGCGGACCGCTTGTGGTAGTGGTGGTATTTGCTAGGATAGGAGTAGTATTTGCGAGGATAGGAATAGTGTTTGGGATGGTAGCCTGGTTCAGGGGAAGGGTCGGCCTCGGCAAGGGCCTCGGGCTCAGGGTCGGCGTGCACCATCGCCGCCACTGCCAGGAGGCCCAAAACCACACACACCTGCAGGAGATAACACACCATAACTCTTCGTCCTCGCCACGCTTTAACATGATGATGACGCGTGAGTAAAGTTATTGAAGCAAATGTAAGCTTTTTGTGGGCATGGAACAGAAAGCTGCTGTTCCGAGCTAGTCCTGCCGGGAGTGTTTGGACGCGAGAGGAGGAGAGGAAGGCACGAGAGGGCGGAAAGTGTCCGCTGAGTATATAAACTAAGGTGAATGCAGTGGGTCAGGTGGCGTGAAGGAGGCAGTACATGCATGACGGGGATACAGACTGGGAGAGGGATAGGAGATATATTAAGTGAATATGAAACAAAGGAAATGAAAGCAAAGCAGCCAACAAGGACATCCAAGGATCCAGATGAAGGTCATCGCCTCACGACTCTGTTTTAGGCAGGTTTTTTCATCGATAATCGATGTGGCGAGCCAATGATGTCATCAGGCTTGTTACTCGGACAAAAAGTTTAATAAAATACGCAAAGATCTGATTTGAGTCAGCAAGGATACTTAAATGAGTGTTGAGACAAAATAACTTGAAAATTAATATTTTAAAGACTAGTTACTAGATCGTATCGGACATCCAGGTGCGTTATATATATATATATATATATATATATATATATATAATATATATATATATATATATATAATATTATATATATATATATATATATAATATATATATATTATATATATATATATATATATATATATATATATATATATATATATATATATATATATATTACATGTATATTTTCAAGTGAAAGAGTGAGATTTGAGGGAGTGAAGGAGTGAGTCAATAGATGGCCGAGTGAGTCCCTGTATGAAGAGTCTGGGATAAATAAGAGTGATAGAGTGAATTGGAGAATTAATGAGTAGGCTTATACTGAGTCACTTATGGGTAGGCAATACTCACGTAAGTCTTCATGGCTGGTGCAGGTGTTTGCTCACTGCAGGCTGCCAAGGCGTCTGTGCTACTCCAGCTTCTCCCACGCCTTATATACCTGCAGCCCGGCCTTCCTAAAGGGGCGGCACCGCCCTCCTTTCCCCCTCATGGCGACCACAACACCTGTGGCCCAAGTTTTCTTCCAGGGGCGCCTCGGAGCCTTTCTCGTGCTCGCCTCGGTGCACAAGGCTGTTCATGTTGGGGTAGTTTTGACCACCTCCCTAAAGTGTTCATTTAGTTATTAACACTAAGGTCTCTGTCTTGGTCAACTTATGGGAAAAGACAGAGAAAAGACACTATTTTATCCAATAGTTTAACAATCACGGACGTTAGACTAATTGGGCGATAATTACTTGCGAGGCTCTTACACCCTTTCTTGAATATCGGTGTAACATTAGCTAATTTCCACATACTAGGAACATTTTTGTCCATTAGCGATTTATTGAGAATAATCTTTAATGGAAGCGAAAGTTGACTGTGACATTCACGAAGTAATCGCGGCGAGATTTCGTCCACCCCCACGGATTTTGCTGGGTCGAGTTTCTGCAAATACTTTGATATTTCGTCTACTGTTATCTCTCCTATTACCAATCTATCCCTTTCGAGTCCCGCATACATGTTTACTGGTTCTGGTAATGGAGCTTCGTCTTCTTTAATAAATACCGCATTAAAGTAAACATTGAGTACGACTGCCATGCTCTTATTATCATTTACCAAGATGTTATTCTTATCTTTCAGTGGCCCAATACTTGTTTTGACGTTTTTCTTATTTCGAACGTATTGAAAGAACCTTTTCGGGTTTGATTTGGATTCCTTTGCAATTTTTTCTTCATACTCGCGCTTTTTAGACTTAATTAATCCTTTGCAACGACGTTTTACGTCATTGTATTCTCTAGAATCGCAGTCCGCAATTGATCGCTTGTAAACTTTATACGCTCGGCGCTTACTGCCAATGAGGAGGATTACATAGGATTACATAGGAATAACAGACACCAGGAGACCTATTGGTCCATGACGAGGGTATCTGCTGAACTACATACTACTAACTATCAACTACTTGTAAGAAAACAGTTGGAAAAGGATACCATGTCCTTAAAAGAAGATAGGAACACGGAAGTTTCATAGTGCAGAAAAATAGGGTATGAAATATACTAACTACAACTACCACTACCACTACAACTAATCGATCCGGGGGACTAAATATGAATTCGCAGGGCACTATCAATACCCATTTACTTTACAATGCGCGTCAAGTCTGTTTTTAAATGTAGTTATTGTGCTGGCTTCGACAACATTTACTGGTAACTTGTTCCATCGATCAACGACTCTCACATTGAAATAATTTTTACGGAGATCAGTGATGCAACGTTGACCGTTTAGTTTTAAACCATTATTTCTTGTTGTCACTTGAGTTGAAAGCTCGAATAGGTTCTCTTGATTAATGAAATCAAATCCTTTTAGGATCTTAAAGGTTTCTATCAAGTCCCCACGGATTCTACGATCCTTTAAGGAAAACATATTAAGTTTCCGCAGTCTCTCTTCATAAGATGAATTTCGCAGAGATGGAATTTGTTTGGTTGCTCTTCTTTGCACTGATTCCAATTTTGCTTGGTCTTTTACAAAACAGGGCGACCAGAATTGGACGGCATATTCCAAGTGTGGCCTAACCAAGGACGTGTATAATTGTGTCATTACTTTCGGAGTTTTATGTTCAAAATTGCGTTTAATAAAGCCCAACATCATATTCGCCTTTTTACTGGCAGCTAGGCAATGCGGACTGGTTTTAAGATCATTACTGATGATGACACCTAAATCCTTTTGAGGAGGGAGGAGGAGGAGGAGGAGGAGAAGGAGGAGGAGGAGGAGGAGGAGGAGGAAGGAGGAGGAGGAGGAGTAGCAGGAGGAGGAAGGACAGATTGAGGATGACTCAGATACTCTCCCGCAGCGTCTTCTCCTCCAATCCCTCCTCCTCTCCTCCTCCTCCTCCTCCTCCTCCTCCTCCTCCTCCTCCTCCTCCTCCTCCTCCTCCTCCTCCTCCCCCAGACAATCCTCCAGCCCACTGTCAACAATGCTTCTTGTCTTTCTGTTTCCTTTGTGTTTCCCTCCACCACCACCACCACCACATTCACTGATATTATGGTACTGATGCTGATGATGGTAATAATGATTATGATGACTGAATGATAAATAATTATGGTAGGTCTTAGGAGGAAAATATATTGTTGATCGTTCACTTTTTTTCAAGATGTTATTATTCTTCCCCTTCCTCTTCCTCTTCCTCTCTTTTCGTCTTCCTTTTCCTCTCATCATATTTCCTCATCTTCTTCCCTTGACTCACCTTCCCTTTACTCATCATATTTCCTCATCTTCTTCCCTTGACTCACCTTCCCTTTACTCATCATATTTCCTCATCTTCTTCCTTTGACTCACCTTCCCTTTACTCATCATATTTCCTCATCTTCTTCCCTGTACTCACCTCCGCCACACACACACACACACACAACTCACCTGCAAATAAAGAAAAATCAAAGTTAAAACACGTAAAATGACGAAAAATTTAAAGTTATCATCACTACCAGAGCATTTTTTAAGCAAATCTTACTGGGCGACACAAGATAGAGGCAATACTAGAAGACATAAATATAATTGGAGATAAAAATTGTTATGCAGTAATAAGAATATACTTCTGGATCTTACACACACAGACATGATGAGCCATTGCATCCCAGAAGGGTCTTATGAATCAATATCTTGTCGCCCAGTAGCTTAAAAATGTCCTTACTGGGCGACAGTTTTCCATCACTGGGAGACATTTTGGTCGCCCAGTTGTGATGTTAAAAAATGCACTGATCACTACTACTTCTGAAAATAATATAAATACTACTGTACTACTATGACAACTTCAAATACACTTTACTTTAACATACTTTAAGACTCATAATTGCTTTAATAAATCACGAATAAATCTGAGCCAGGCTAAACATTCTGTATCTACCTTCTAACAACCCAACTCAGTCTACAATCACGCCTGCAAATATCCTCCCCCTTGCCTCTCCCCCCCATCCCCCCGCCGCCCCCTCAAGCCGCCCCCCTTAACAAGACACAACATAATATCCTGTGTCGCCACCTATTGCCCGCCCACCCCTTGTTACGCCCACGAACCCGCCCACAAGCTCATTTATTTCAATCGGGCAGGTGGGAGGGCAGTGTGGGTAGCAGGAAATTAATTCTCTCTCTCTCTCTCTCTCTCTCTCTCTCTCTCTCTCTCTCTCTCTCTCTCTCTCTTCTCTCTCTCTTCTCTCTCTCTCTCTCTCTCTCTCTCTCTCTAATTGGTACACATAATTACATGCCTCAAAAATAACACAGAAACAAAAATCTAATAACCATGACAAGACACTTTCTACAACGATCCTCATTCAGATTTAATTATCAGCTTCGCAATTTTCCTTTTTCCATTTTATTTTATCTGATTCACTGAAAGACAAAAACCAGAGGCAGGATGTCAGAAATGTTCTCTTCTGAATTGGACTGTGACGGTACATAACGGTAGGACTTCCTTCACTTTTATTACTACCCTACTATTAACTACTACTGCAGTACTAAAACTAACTACTGCTAATTACTACCAGTACTACTACTATATTCTATTTAAAGAGAGAGAGAGAGAGAGAGAGAGAGAGAGAGAGAGAGAGAGAGAGAGAGAGAGAGAGAGAGAGAGAGAGAGAGAGAGAGAGAGCAACTGGTCAATCAACGCTTACTTAACACATCACTGTTCTCTCAATTTTTCTCTAACTTCGTGACAACTTGGTTTACTTGACGCCAATGCACTGCCCACCTCCTCCTGCCTACTCCTCTTCCCTTCTCCTCCTCTTCCCCTCTCGATATTATTCTCTATATCCTATACCGTGATTTCCTTTCAGATTAGGTAACAAGAACATAAGAAAACTAGGGGGGGGGGCACTCAGTAGAGCGCATACCTCCGCCCGAATATTTCATCAATTGGTTGCCATGGCAACAGTTGTGATTCGATTTCATCCAAAATTAAATCAGTTCTTCTTTATACCAATTAGACTTGGTATACCAAGTTTGGTCCAAATCTATTCGTAACTTTTCGAGAAATCCTGTACCCTAACAAACAAACAAACAAACAAATAAACAAACTAGGGGGGGGGGGGCACTCAGTAGAGCGCATACCTCCGCCCGAATATATAAAAAAGTAAAAAAAAAAATATATATATATATATATATGCACTCAGTGTGAGCGCATACCTCCGGCCGAATATTTCATCAATTGGTTGCCATGGCAACACTTGTTAATAGATTTCATCCAAAATTAAATCAGTCCTTCCTTATATCAAATAGACTTGGTATTCCGAGTTTGGTCCAAATCTATTTGTAACTTTTCGAGAAATCCTGTACACTAACAAACAGATCGGGGTGAAAACATAACCCCTCCAACTTCGTTGGCGGAGGTAATAAGGAAGCTACAAGAGGCCGTGAGGCCTACACGCGGTAGTTCCTGTTACCTAACACTACCTATATCCACCTTTCATCCCCATCCATGAACCTATCCAGCCCCTCTTTAAAGCTCCCCAATGACTCCGCACTAACTACCTGTCTACTGAGTCCATTCCAATCATTCACCACCCTATTTGTGAACCAGTTTTTCCCTACTCAATGTAACAAGTGAAAATACAAAGCAAAGGATTGAGAGAGAGAGAGAGAGAGAGAGAGAGAGAGAGAGAGAG
>JACEEZ010001279.1:147500-172500 GCA_016584305.1 Chionoecetes opilio
CTCCCATCTCCACCTCCCCATCTCCCATCTCCACCTCCCCATCTCCCATCCCCCACCTCCCCATCTCCCATCTCCACCTCCCCATCTCCCATCCCCCACCTCCCCATCTCCCATCTCCACCTCCCATCTCCACCTCCCCATCTCCCATCTCCACCTCCCCATCTCCCATCCCCCACCTCCCCATCTCCCACCCCACCTCCCATCTCCCATCTCCACCTCCCCATCTCCCATCTCCACCTCCCCATCTCCCACCCCACCTCCATTCCCTTCCTCGCTACCCCCACCTACACCCACCTCCTCTTCCTCCCTCGCTAGCATTCCCCCTTTCACATTTTGGTGTACGTGTGTCCTTCAAGATTCCATGAATAATTATTTGGGTCACGCTGTATTACTGGAAGAACACACACACACACACACACACACACACACACACACACACACACACACACACACACACACGTATAATTCTGAGTCATGGTGAGGTGTTTTCGTGCCCATCCCAAAATAAGGTTATATGAACGGGGGAAATGACACACGCTCTCCCCGCTCCCCCTCCTGACCCCCCCACCCCAACTTCATATCACAAACAGGAGAGGAAACGTGTCCTGAAGATATTCTAAGAGACGTGTCATCATCCCCATCTCTCTCTGCCTCTCTCTCTGGCTTCCTTTCTTTTACCTTTACGACCATCTCATGTCCCCAGCCTCATCATCATCAAAGTCATCAAACTCAATATTAATCGCCACTTCAAATATTTCTTCCTGATAAGGTCAGAGACGAGAAATGGCGACAGCTGCCCGAGGAGGAGGAGGAGGGGGAGGAGGAGGAGGAACTGTTCTTTCCTCGCCACGCCTCAGATGGAGGGTAATGGCGCGAATGTCTTTAATTGGCTCCTGATGATAACGAGGTAACTACATTTCATGACTTGTTACGGTCTTTTGGTGTTTAGTCTCGAGGCACCTATGTTGTGTGTGTGTGTGTGTGTGTGTGTGTGTGTGTGTGTGTGTGTGTGTGTGTGTGTGTGTGTGTGTGTGTGTGTGTATTCATCTAGTTGTATTTTACAGGGCCTGAGCTTCGCTCGTATGGCCCCGTCTCCATAGTTTAAATTTTTTATCATTCATCTTTAGTGCTTAGTGTTGGCCGAAGCCACTACCCCGGGAGGCGGGTCACAAAACCCTGGCTAACACCCGGTACCCATTCACTGCTGGGTAGACAGGGGCTCGGGTTTTAAGAAGACCGCCCGTCTGTCTTCGCTCTGCCCGGGGATTGAACCCGGGACTTCTCGGTTGTGAGCCGAGCGTGCTAACCGCTACACTACGGCATACCCGAGTGTGCCCGTGTGTGTGTGTGTGTGTGGTCGTCATTGTGTATCATTCACACCTCAAAGGCAAAGTGAGGGGGCGACCAGGACCTCCTTCTTCACCTCCTTCTGCACCTGCACCAGATTCTCCCTCCTCCTCCTCAAGACATGTCCGGCTCCCCATCCTGCTCCTCCTCCCTCCTTCCCTCCCTCCCTCCCTCCCTCCTTGCCTCACCTTTAGAGGACACAGGCAAATAGTTTGGTAATGATTCACTCTTGTATCTCGCGACAACACGTACTTGAAACAAGAAAGCAATGTAGAGGAATCCAATTAATTAATGAAAACCATGAAAAGAGAAACCATAAATATATCCGTCTGTTGCATCACGGGGCAGAGAAGGACTTGCTCTCTCTCCTTGATTCGATAACGATTGGATTCGATTGGCTTTTGTCCGTTTGTGTGGCCTTCGAAGAGGAGGAGGAGGAGATGGAGGAGGAAAAGGAGGAGGAGATGGAGGAGGAAAAGGAGGAGGACGAGGAGGAGGAAAAGAATGGTGCCGCGTGTCATCTCACCAATCATTATTACCATGCAGATTTCCAGCGCATCTGTGTTGTTGTGGTGAATTACCTTTCACCCCAGATCACCAGTTACTCTTGACGCCACAACTTTATCCAATGACTCCACCTTACACACACTCCACTTTCAAGGCTTCTCCCACCCTCCCTAAGACCTCCTCCACCCTAGTCACCTCTCTCTCAAAGCCTCTTCACCCTTTGTCTGCCTCATCATTCCTCCCTGAGTCACACCCACCTTACAACCCCTCACAACCCGCCTAACACTTACAACCCCTCACACTCACAACCCCTCACACTCACAACCCGCCTAACACTTACAACCCCTCACACTCACAACCCCTCACACTCACAACCCGCCTAACACTTACAACCCCTCACACTCACAACCCCTCACACTCACAACCCGCCTAACACTTACAACCCCTCACACTCACAACCCCTCACACTCACAACCCGCCTAACACTTACAACCTCTCCCTACGACCGTTCCATCACGAGGTTTACTTCTTCAAAACCACCTGAACCATACCCACACATCCCACTTCACACTTTCCAACAAGTTCCTAAACACAACATTTCTTCCCCCTTATCCCCAACGACCATTCCCACCACTCCTTCCAGCCTGTCCTCCGCCCTCCATCCCCCGCCACCGCAGTGTCAGGTGCCAATCCTCGCCTGCGGGTCCCGCGGCGCGTCATGAGCCTTGAGGGGCGGCGTGACGGGACACATTGGCGGCAGTTGAGGCAGTCAGGCGGGGAGTACCTGAGTGGTGCCACGCCTCAAGGCTAGGGGAGGGGTGGGGTTGGGGGAGGAGGGGGACACGACACAGTGACCTCCCCTCCCTCGACCATCTTAGGGAATGAGGGTTCAGTTGCGAAGATAAGATGAAATGAAGTTATTCATATTTCTAGCGGCATCTACCCTCCTTTTTTCTATTCATAATTGTTATCATCATTATTGTTTTATGTCTGAGTCTAGAGCTTCTTTAGAACGGTGGCCTCGCCATGGTGGTGAGTGACGCCGGTGATGATACGAGGCTCATGCCGCCCTCTGTGTTATCAACAATAATTATAATAGTAGTAGATATGGATATCTTTTTTTCGATCCAACACCACCACCACCACCACCACCACCACCACCACCACACAACATCATCATCAATCGTGATGATGGCACGAGGCTGTCAACACACAGGCGGCGGGGTTGACGCAGGCCGAAGGCGACCGCTTTCAGGCGCCTAAAGACAAGTTTCCTTTCTTGGCGGCGCGGCGGGTGGCCTGCCAGTGCTTGCTTATACCACCTGGACCGGAGAATATGCGTGGCAACGCATGTACTACAAGGCCACACGAGGCTGGATTCCAGCAGTTTGTTCCCTGCAGGGCATTCCAGGGCAGGGTCATCCGGCTGTATTAGGTGTGTGGCGCTGCCGATATGCAGAGGTACGATAATTTGGTCAAGGTGAATATAATGACTTGATGACGTACGCTGCGCCAAAAGAAGGAGCGAGGAGGCGGGTTCGCCTTATTTTGGGAACAATTCCAGAAGCAAATATAGTTTTCAGATCAACATTTCCTGTTAAACTAAATATTTACCATAGGGAAAAATTGAGAAAATATGCGAGGATTCAAAGTCGATTTAAACAGATTCGAAAGAGAACAATTGTCGTATTAGAGAAACTCGAGGCAAGACACAGTATAGTCTGCATTACTTACAAATAATCATATGAAACACATTTATTCTCTTAAAAACCATCTCGTTATTTGATTCAAAATACACTCATAGGGAAGGGAAGTGCAAACACTCGCTAAAACTCATTTATTCGCTTGTAACCGACCGAAAGTAAAAGAAGCAACAAGTAAGTCCAAAACTCAACTCAATACACCAAGAGACATAAACGTCCCAAGGAATCTGTAGAAAAAAAACACGGCGAACCGCCTCACAAGGACGTTCAGAATGCCGGGACTCCGATGGACACAGCAAAAAGAGACAAGACCACTGCCCGAAAGACAATAGTTCGCAGCCTTCGAAAAAAAAGTAGGGAAAAAACCCGATGGTTATCTTTAGCCTGAGCCTTGGCTGCCTGGCGGTCCGCTGCAGCTCCCCCGGCAGGCAAGGCAGTGAAGGGGCAGCAGAGGAAGCAGTCAAGAGCAAGTTTTCGTACATCTACAGTACGTGTTTTCTTTTCAAACACCCACTTGACGAGGAGAGGGCGGGGAGGAGGAGGGGGGTTGAAGGAAAAGGGTAGATGAAGGGAAGGAGGAAGAGGAGGAGGGGGGGTTGAAGGGGAAGGAGGAAGAGGAGTAAGGGAAGAAGTTTCACAGTGACACTAAGCACAACTTTCTGGTGCAGACTAAACACTGTACTCTCATCTTTTCTCTTTGCACCCCACAGAGAGGAGAATGCTGACTGTGTATGTGTGTGTGTGAGAGAGAGAGAGAGAGAGAGAGAGAGAGAGAGAGAGAGAGAGAGAGGGAGAGAGAGAGAGAGAGATGGTAGATGAGTATGTGTGGGTGGATGTGGATGTATGTGTGAGTGTGGGTGGGTGGGAGGGTAAGTGTTTTCTTTCTCTTAAAAAAAGACAAAACAAATGGGTATTGTGAAAACTGAACCGCTCTAGATTCTTTTTTTTTTCTCTTTCTCTCTCTCTCTCTCTCTCTCTCTCTCTCTCTCTCTCTCTCTCTCTCTCTCTCTCTCTGAAGAAATGCATGTAGGGCGCAGGGTTTCGTAATGGTGGTGGTGGCGGCTGTGAGTGGCAGCGAGGGAGTGCAGACAGTGGTGGTAACAGTAGTAGAGGCAGTGATAATGGTGGTAGTGGTAGTAGTAGTGGTGGTAGTGGTTGTGGTAACAGTAGTAGAGGCAGTGATAATGGTGGTAGTGGTAGTAGTAGTGGTGGTAGTGGTTGTGGTAACAGTAGTAGAGGCAGTGATAATGGTGGTAGTAGTAGTAGTAGTGGTGGTAGTGGTAACAGTAGTAGAGGCAGTGATAATGGTGGTAGTAGTAGTAGTAGTGGTGGTAGTGGTAACAGTAGTAGAAGCAGTGATAATGGTGGTAGTAGTAGTAGTAGTGGTGGTAGTGGTTGTGGTAACAGTAGTAGAAACAGTGATAATGGTGGTAGTGGTAGTAGTAGTGGTGGTAGTGGTTGTGGTAACAGTAGTAGAGGCAGTGATAATGGTGGTAGTGGTAGTAGTAGTGGTGGTAGTGGTTGTGGTAACAGTAGTAGAGGCAGTGATAATGGTGGTAGTAGTAGTAGTAGTGGTGGTAGTGGTTGTGGTAACAGTAGTAGAAGCAGTGATAATGGTGGTAGTAGTAGTAGTAGTGGTGGTAGTGGATGTGGTAACAGTAGTAGAAGCAGTGATAATGGTGGTAGTGGTAGTAATGGTGGTAGTGGTTGTGGTAACAGTAGTAGAAGCAGTGATAATGATGGTAGTAGTAGTAGTAGTGGTGGTAGTGGTTGTGGTAACAGTAGTAGAAGACAGTGATAATGGTGGTAGTGGTAGTGGTGGTTGTGGTAACAGTAGTAAAAGCAGTGATAATGGTGGTAGTGGTAGTGGTAGTGGTGGTTGTGGTAACAGTAGTGGAAGCAGTGGTAGCGGTGGTAGTGGTAGTAGCGGTGGTGGTGGTTATCCCATACATATTCTCACGGATACAGACAACTTGACAAGGAGATAATACAGTTAACACTACTGATAAGACTACGAAGGCTATGGAAACATTTTAGTAGTAGTAGTAATAGTATCATTGACAGCAATAGAAGGTGAAGCATCAGTAACAATATCAATGAGGTAGGAAGAGGTGGATGAAGAATGAAGCTTGTCACCAGCTAATTAATTAATCAGGACACGGCTGCATAAATTAAGACTAGAAAATGAAGACGCTGTGTGAGACCTCGTAGAGAGAGAGAGAGAGAGAGAGAGAGAGAGAGAGAGAGAGAGAGAGAGAGAGAGAGAGAGAGAGAGAGAGAGAGAGAGAGAGAGAGAGAGAGAGAGAGAGAAAAAAAAAAGGAGAGAGAGGGGGGGGGGGAGAAAAAATGGCATAGTGCATCTTATCCAAGCAAGATGTAAACAAACCATTAGAGAGATGAGGTGATGGGGGAGAAAAGAAGGAAGGATTTGAGATATGGAAAAGAGCATAAGAGAGGGAGAGGGGAGAGTTATGAAGAGTCAGAAGAAGAGAGAGATGAGCAGAGTAGGGACTAGCAAGGGAGAGGGAGGTTAATGTCTTGTCCTATGATACGTAAGGTGACCAGCATCATCAATCAGGCTGCATTGTCTCCCTTTCTCTTCCCTGACACCCCTCACTCCATCCCCATTTGTACAAAAGCCTCCTCCCTCCAACTATCTCCTCTGCCAACCTTAATGACATCTTCCACGCAAGGGGTTTTACGGAGTGGCCGCTAGAGGGCTATTTGTTATTTATCTTCTTTTTTGTGCCCTATGTCAACCTACTACTACTACTAATACTACCACCACTACTACTACCACTACTAACCACCACTACTACTACCAGTCTAATGTCTAATTGTCTAATGACGCAAAAAAACAAAAAACTTTCCATTTCTCCATAAAGTAATATATTTCGTGCATATATTCCTTCTCTCTCCCTCTTCTTAACCCCTTCATCCCCAGATCTTTCCTTTGCTATATAAAAAAAAATGTATGTAGCTATAAAATTCCGAAAAATAGCTGCATCTATCTAATTTGCTAGTGGACAACGATACTAAAAGGTAATATCTATAATGTATTCCTTATATTCATGAAAATCGTCTAATGGTAGCCATATTACAATGAAAATTACGTTCTGGGCCTAAAGGGGTTAATGGTCTTTCATCAAATTCCTTCTACTTCGCGAGTATCCTGTTAGCCACCACTTCAATCCTTTCACCTTCTCCTCTCTGTACCTCCGTTGCATTCATATAAGATCTCTGACTCACGAGAGAGAGAGAGAGAGAGAGAGAGAGAGAGAGAGAGAGAGAGAGAGAGAGAGAGAGAGAGAGAGAGAGAGAGAGAGAGAGAGAGAGAGACAGAGTAAGAGGAACACCTAACCCCAAACAGTCATAGGAATAATCTGAGACACAAGAAGCGATGAGGAGGAGGAGCAGTAAGAGGATAAGATAAGATGATACTCGATGGGGAGGATCGGGGAGCAAGGTTGAGGTAGTGGGGGGAGGAGCAGGGACACGTCTGATGATGGAGGGGAGGTAGGAGGGGAGGGAGGCAGGGGGTGTTACCTTGGGGCAGCCTCATACACAAGGGTGCCCTCTTCATGACACACTAACCACGGCACCTCCTCCTCCTCCTCCTCCTCCTCCTCCTACAGTACCTCGGGAGTATATTATTCATCATGACATCACCCTTCTCTCTCTCTCTCTCTCTCTCTCTCTCTCTCTCTCTCTCTCTCTCTCTCTCTCTCTCTCTCTCTTGGGATGCTGATTAATTCCCTGCCTGGGTGTCCACGCTACTTCTACTACTCCCTCCCTCCTTCCTCCAGCCATGCCTTCGTCAGCAGTGTGGTGTGAGGTGTGAGGGCGTGGCGTGGCATCCCCTCGACAGCCCTCCATGCCACCCTTCACAACAGAAGAATGAGAAAAGTAGGAAATAAAGTAAAAGTAGGAAAAGAGTCGTAGGAAAAAAAGCAAAAAAAGTAGGAAAAAGAAAAGTAGGAAAAAGAGTAAAAATAGTAGGAAATAAAAGTGGGAAAAAGAAAAGTAGGAAAAAAAGTAAAAAAAGTAGGCAATAAAAAGTAGGACAAAGAAAAGTAGGCAATACAGAAGGAAAGGAGAAGAGGAATGAAAGACTTGCAGGTGAGTGGAGGTCCTGTACCTTAACCGCCCTGGGATCTTCCTTCTTCCCTCATGACAGCGACTGATAGTGCCTCTCTCTCTCCCTCACAGCTGGTTCCTGTAGCAACGCGCGCACACACACACACACACACACACACACACACACACACACACACACACACACACACACACACACGCACGCACACGCACACCCACACACACACCCACACACATGGTACACAGGGCAGCTCCGTCTCCCTTACTGATCTCAAGCTTTACGCGGGTCACGTTTGCCTCATCTCCCCCCCTCCTCCTCCTCCTCCTCCTCCACCTCCTCCTCCTCCACCTCCTCCTCCTCCTCCTCCCTCCTCCTCCTCCTCCTCCTCCTCCTCCTCAACATATGCTGAACCAACACATGAATTAATTATTTCTGAGTATTGATAGAAGGGTAGTTTAGTCAACAACACTATAGTCACCACTGCACTAATGTCGCCAGGCATCTTATATTACGAATTTTAGCATCACTACTGATTTATATGTACCACTCAAGAGTCAACATAGGTAGTACCGACTATAAACTACTGTGCATGCCTCTTCAGTAAAGCACTCGAACAACCTAAGCAAGGAACACAAGATCTATTACTATTACTAAAACTATTGTAATCCTCCTCCTCTTCCCTTCCCCTGAGGTGTCCTACTTACTATAACACACTTGCATAATCACTACAACACCCTGGCTTATACCCGCCTTATTCCTTGCTCATTTCTTCCCTCTATAGTCAGACCACCTCAAGCTGGTCTCGCGGGTGGAGCGGCTCAAGTCCGCGGTGGTGCCACATCACCCCACTACTCCCGCCAGGTCACCACCCTCCCTATATAGTCTATAACAGAGACCTGAGGACACCTGAAGGAAGGGATGAAGCGCCCAAAAGACATCGAGGGTAAGACAAGACAATGAATAAAGAAAGGAATGACAATGGAATGGGTAGAGAGGGAAGGGGAGGAGGACGACAAGTGAGAGAGACGGAGAGGAGAGATGTGAAGGAGGATATACGTGAGAGGGAAGGGGTGAGAGGGGTGAGAGGGATGAAAGGGATGAGAGGGATGAGAGGGATGAGAGGGGTGAGAGGGATGAAAGGTATGAGAGGGGTGAGAGGGATGAGAGGGATGAGAGGGATGAGAGGGGTGAGAGGGATGAGAGGGATGAGAGGGGTGATAGGGATGAGAGGGGTGAAAGGGATGAGAGGAATGAGAGGGGTGAAAGGGATGAGAGGGGTGAGGGGATGAGAGGATAAGAGGGAAGGGGTGAGAGGGGTGAGAGGGATGAAAGAGATAAAAGAGATGGGGGGAGGGGGTGAGAGGGGTGAGAGAGGAGTGGGTGAAGAACCAGGATAGAAGACAGGGAGGGAAGGGAGGGAGGGAAGAAGGGTGGGAGGAGACCAACACACGTAACACGCAAACACACCACTCAACACTTCCGGTACATATGTGTGTGTGTGTGTGTGTGTGTGTGTGTGTGTGTGTGTGTGTGTGTGTGTGTGTGTGTGTGTGTGTGTGTGTGTGTGTGTGTGGTCTACATGTTTATCTGCTGTATTTTCTTTCTTAAGTTTGTTCTCTTTCATTTCATGGCCTTAAAACCTGTTAAAAGCGTTATAACTACTGACCTTAATATTCTCTCTCTTCTCTCTCTCTTCTCTTTTCTCTCCCCTCCCCTCTTTTTCTCTCTCTCTCTCTCTCTCTCTCTCTCTCTCTCTCTCATGCCCTGTCTATCTCCCAGCCAGTCAGTCTCTTTTTTCTCTCTTTATAATGGAAAAACTGTGGAGGAATATTGTGCATGAGATGAAGGGGAAGGGTAAAAGAAGGAGGAGGAGGAGGAGGAGGAGAGGAGGAGGAGGAGGGGAGGAGGGGAGGAGAGGGGGGTGATGGCGGGTACTTTTTGCAGCTTTTTTGGGGATGAGGCAGTCTTTTAAAATGGGAAGGGCGCAGCACACACCCCACACACGCCACACACACACACACACACCACATCCCACACACACACGAAAGAGAGAGAGAGAGGAGAGAGAGAGAAGGAGGAGAGAGAGGAGAGAGAGAGGAGAGAGAGAGAGAGAGAGAGAGAGAGAGAGAGAGAGAGAGAGAGAGAGAGAGAGAGAGAGATGAATTATTACAAGAATTAGCTCGTTCTGAGAAGACTTACTCCTCGTCCTCCTTATTCTCCTCCTCCTCCTCCTCCTCCTCCTCCTCCTCCTCCTCTACTGCCTTTCGCCGCACACATTCCCTTCTCATCATTCTTTCATCCCCATCATTCATTATTTCATCATTCATCTCATTCACCATCCTATTTGTCTTGTCTATTTGTATCATGTTTTCGTCTTCTTTCTACTTACCTCGTCCTACACTCTTTGCCATATTTGCGAGACATTTGTTCTCTTGATATTTTGCCCTCCCTCCACCCCCAACTCCCCCGAGGACCAACCATCAGAGCCCTCAAGTGAACCTCCAGAGCCTACCATCCGAGCCCTGGGTCACCACTGCCTACAGGCGCTATAGGCACAAAAAAAAAAAAAAAAAAAAAAAAAAAAAAAAAAAAAAAAAAAAAAAAAAACTAACGCCCAGAGACAAGATTACGCCAGGAGAACAAGCGTAGTAACTCAACCCTAAAATATAGATATGCAAAGAATGCCACTTCAATATTGCACCTCTCTCTCTCTCTCTCTCTCTCTCTCTCTCTCTCTCTCTCTACGTCCTGTTGCTTAATGTAATCGTGTTTTCTTATTTCCTCCTCCTGCCACGCCAAAGATAATGTCATAATCAGAGCCTAAAAACAAGAAAGTAAAACAGGAATCTTAGGCACTTTTGCTTCCTGTTACTAGTCTTCTAACCACCACCACTACTACTACCACAACCACCACCACCACCACTACTACCACAACCACCACCACCACCACCACCACCACCACCACCACCATCACCATGGCTACAAAAGATAAGGTCATAATTTCAGGCCTAAAAAGGAGACAAAAAGAATTCCACGATAATTTTATCATTCCTCTCTCTCTCTTCTCTCTCCTCTTTTCTCTCTCTCTTCTTTTCTCTCTCTCTCTCTCTCTCTCTCTCTCTCTCTCTCTCTCTCTCTCTCTCTCTCTTTCTCTCATGACAGCGACAATTAAATTAAATCTTGGGTAAATAAATAATTAATCAAAGTAGAAGAAAGCAAATTAAAAGGAGAAGGAGGAGGAGGAGGAGGAGGAGGGGGAGGAAGGAAAAAAAGATGTAAAATGGCTACGTTAATTTTGTGAAATTTTATCTATATTTTTTTTTGCAGGATAATAATGTGTGTTTTGTTTTGTGTGTGTGGTGTGTGTGTGTGGGGTTTGTGTGGTGTGTTGTGGTGGGGTGTGTTGTTGTGGTGTGCACTTGCGCGTTTTAATTTTTTTTAACTCTCCTAATGTATCATCACACAACAAAGAGAGAGAGGAGAGAAAAAGGGGAGAAAAAGAGAGAGAGAGGGGGGGGGGGGGAGAGAGAGGAGAGAAGGGGGAAAAAGGAAAGAGAGAGAGAAGAGAGGACAGCGGGTTATATCAAGGCTTTTAGAAAGGATTACTAAAGGACTTTGTAAAATACGTAATCCATACGAGCCCATGGCATGGCGTCACACACCACACAGACAAAAACCACACACACACAACCACACACACACACCCCCACACACAACACACCCACCCCACACACAAACACACGAAAATTATACGCCGTAACTTAAGGGGAACTTCCGGCATAATTTTTAGAGAAGCCCTTTGTAACATACTTTAGTAAGGCATAGATTGTGTGTGTGTGTTGTGTGTGGGGTGTGTTGTGGTGTTTGTGTGTGTGTGTGTGTGGGGTTTTTTGTGTGTGTGTGTGTGGTGTGTGTGTGTTGTGTGTACGTGGGGGGGGTTTGTGTTTTGGGTGTGTGTGGTGTGTGGGGGGGGTGTGTGTACGTGGTTTTTTGGGGTGGTGTGTGGTGTGTGTGTGTGGGGTTGGTGTTTTGGGTTTGTGTGACAGTGCAATAAAACGCAATGGGAGCAAAAAAAAGACTCTTAACCCACATACAGTTTTTTTCATTTTTTTTCCTTAGAGGCCGCTCCCCCCCCTAACCCTTTAGCCAAGCTTTTTTAACCCCCCCGCAGTCCCTTCAAGGACAGGTGTAATTAAAGATAATAACCCACACACATTTTTTTTTTCCCCCACACCCCACAGTGCTACACGCCCACTGACGAGGAAGGGGAAAACGAGTTTTTAAAGGGGGGTGGTGGTGGGGTGGGGGTGGGGGTGGTGGTGATGGTGACGTCAAAGATTTGGGTTTTTGAGTTGTGGTTTGGGCTTTCTCTGGTGGGTGTGTTGATGTGGTAGCAGTGTATGGGAATAGTAGTAGTAGTGTAGTAGTAAATAGAGTGTAGTAGTATAGTAGTTTTAAGAGTAGTAGTAGTAAAAAAGAGTAGTAGTAGTAGTAGTAGTAGAGTAGTAAAGTAGTAGTAGTAGTAGGTGTAGTGTAGTGTAGTAGTAGTAGTAGAGATAGTAGGTGTAGTATAGAGTAATAGTAGTAGTAGTAGGAGTAAATGTGTGTATGTAGAGTAGTAGAAGTAGAATTTGTAGTAGAGTTGTAGTTAGAGTAGTAGTAGTTAGTAGTAGGAGTTAGTAGTAGAGTTAGGAAAATAGTAGGTGTAGTAGTAATTTGTAGTAGTAGTAGAGTAGTAGTAGTAGTAGTAGAGTAGGGTAGGTGTAGTAGTAGTAGTAGTATTGAAGGAGGAGGTTTTGGAGGAGGAAGGGGGATGACACTGATCCTAATTTGGGGAATAAAAAAAAATGGTTCTGATTAATGCTGTGTTTACAATCTTGGCTTTTCCTGTGGTAACATCGCGGCGGTGTCTGGTGTGGCGGTGGTGTGGGACATGGATGCGTGTAATGAGTAACCACTCCAGTATTGGCTCACGACCACATAATCATAGAGTGGCCTCCCTTAGATTACCTTACACTGACGGAGGTTAAACTCTCGTTCCGTAACAGTTTGCGTAACATTACATATCCAGACCCTCCCTTACACCCCTGTCTCTTCTTCTTCTTCTTCTTCTTCTTCTTCTTCTTCTCGTCCTCCTCCTCCTCCTCCTCCTCCTCCTCCTCCTCCTCCTCCTCCTCCTCCTCCTCCTCCTCCTCCTCACCTAGTACGCATGGAGATAATAAATGAAATGTGTAAGCCTCTCCCTATATCATTCACTAATAGATTATTTGACACATGGAATTTAGCAAAAGTAACACCCATACTTTGAAAAAGACGATAAATCCCAACCAGGTAAATATTGACCAATCAGTCTAAAATCTGACGTGTGGACACTAATGAAAACTACAGGTAATGAATACTTAATTGGCTAATTATTCAGAAAAACAACAACTAATCAGACTCCCAGCACGGTTTCAAAAATATATGTTCATGCCTCACGAACTTACTGGCTGTTTCAATGGTGTCTGCAATATAAACGGAGACAGTAGATCACTTGATGTTATTCATCTTCACTTTATCTAGCTGACGTAAAAGGTAATTTATCGGTGGCGAAATGTCATTCATAGTTGTGCAGCACAAGGATCATTCATTGTTTGAACCCATTATATATATATTATTTTGTTTTGTTTTGGGGGGGGGGCAATAATAACGACGACGGCCTCACCAGTCAAATATAAAAGTCTGCAGATAACACGACAATTACAATTACAGATAACACGACAATTACAATTACAGATAACACGACAATTACAATTACAGATAACACGACAATTACAATTACAGATAACACGACAATTACAATTACAGATAACACGACAATTACAATTACAGATAACACGACAATTACAATTACAGATAACACGACAATTACAATTACAGATAACACGACAATTACAATTATATGTTCCAAAAAAAAGACAACAAAAAAAAAAACTGGCGTTATAGTCCGAAAAGAAAAAAAGAAATAATTTTAAAAAAGGTAATATATAATTATTGTCCGATCTTGACCGTGTAGCCGGCTGGGCCTCTGTGTCCTCTACGGCTGGGCACAACAATGGTCAATCAAGTATAACGTAGATCATAGACCATTGCGTAGATATATTATTACACACAGGAAATATCAACGATCAAGCTACTTATTCAATGAAGTGTTAAATACCCATAAGTTGACCAAGACAGAGACCTTAGTGTTAATAACTAAATGAACACTTTAGGGAGGTGGTCAAAAAAACCCCACATGAAAAGCCTTTTGCACCGAGGGGACACGAGAAAGCCCCGAGGGGCCCCTGGAAGAAAACTTGGGCCCAGGTGTTTTGGTCGCCATAGGGGGGAAAAGGGGGGCGGTGCCCCCCCCCTTTAGGAAGGCCCGGGGGTTTTTAAAAAGCGTGGGGGAAGCTGAGGCACAGAAAGCCTTGGCAGCCTCGGACAAACCCTGCACCCCCTGAAGACTTAGTGAGTATTTCCCACCCATAGGCTCAGTAAAAAAGCCCTCTTTAAATTTTCCAATTCACTTATCATCTTTTTATCCCCAAAATCTTCTACAGGGCTCATCGGCCCTCTTTGACTCACTCCTCACTCCCTCAAATTCATCTTTACTTTAAAAAATACATGAATATATAAATATTATATATATTTATATATATATTATATATATTATAAATATAATATATATATATAAAATACCACCATAATATAATATTATATATATTATATATATATTGTATATTATATAAATAATAAATATATTGTATTTATATATATATATTATATATATATTTAATATATTATATAATATATTATTATATATGTGGTTTTATATATATATATATATATATATATATATATATATATATAATATATATATATATATTGTATATTATATATATAATATATTATATATATATATTATAATAATATAAAATATTATATTTGTATAAATTTTATAATATATATATATATATTATATATATATATATATATATATTATATTATATATAAATTGGTATATTATATTTAAAATATATAATATATAATATATATATAATATTTATATGTGTATATTTTTATATATTATATATATATATATAATATATATATAAGTGTATATTATTATTAAAATATATATAATTTTATATATATATATATATATATAATATATGTGTATATTTATATATATATATATATATATATAATATATTAATTAATTTATAAATTATATATGTGTATATTAATTTATATAATAAAATATATAATATATGTGTATATTTTTATTATATATTATATTTATATAATATAATATTAAAAATTACACACATATATATATATAATATACACCACAAATATATATAATTATTTTTATTTTAATATATATATTATAATATAATATTACATATATTATATATTATATTATTTATATATATATATATTATAAAATAATATATATATATAATTATATATAACCACCTGGTGTCCGATACGATCTAGTAATAGTCTTTAAAATTTTAATTTAAAAGTTATTTTGTCTCAACATCTTTTAAAGTACCCTTCTGACTAAAATCAGATCTTTGCGATTTATTAACTTTATTCCGATAAAAAAGCCTGATACATCATTGGGTCCCACATCAAAAATTTCGTGAAAAACCTGCCTAAAACAGAGTCGTGAGGCGATCCCTTCACTGGATCCTTGGTTGCCCTTTTTGGCTCTTTGCTTTCTTTCCTTTGTTTATATTCACTTAATATATCTCCTACCCCTCTCCCGTCTGTACCCCCCGTCAGCATGTACTGCCCCCTTCACGCCACCTACCCACTGCATTCCCCTTATTTTTAATCTCACGGCATTTTCCGCCCTCTTCGTGCCTTCCTCCCCTCCCTCGCGTCCAAACACTCCCGACAGGACACTCGGAACAGCGCTTTTTTTCCATCCCCCAAAAAAAACTTCATTTCCCTTCAATAACTTTATCCCGCGTCATCATCATGTTAAAGCGTGGCGGGGCAAAGAGTTTGGTGTGTTATCTCCTGCAGGTGTGTGGGGTTTTTTGGGCCCCTGGCAGTGGCGGCGATGGGGCACCCGCCCCCTGAGCCCGGGGCCCCTTGCCGGGGCCCGACCCTTCCCTAAACCCGGGCTACCAACAAGCACTACTCCATCCTCGCAAATTTACTCCTTCCTAGAAATCCCACCACTACCACAAGCGGCCCGCCGCCCTGACCCGAGGCCCTTGCTGAGGCCGCCCCTTCCCTGAACCGGTCCACTAAAACCACTACCCCTTTCCTAGAAATACTCTCCTACCCTAGAAAATCCACCCTACCACAACTTCCCCCGCCCTGGCCCGAGGCCCTTGCTGAGGCCGCCCCTTCCCCTGAACCGGCTCCACTAAAACACATTCCTATCCTCGCAAATACTACTCCTACCCTACAAATACCACACTACCAAAAGGGTCCCCCGACCCTGACCCCGACCCCTTTGCTGGGGCCCGACCCTTCCCCAAAACCAGGAAAACCATCAAGCACTCTCCTTCCTAGCAAGCACTACTCCTATCCTAGAAAATACCACCCCTACCACAAAGGGTCCGCCGCCCTGAGCGAGGCCACAAGCCCTACTATGGTTACGGTTACCCCGGGACCACTACCGCGCCACACCACCACAAAGATCTGCCGGCCAGACCCCGGCTATCTTACTACCCCAACCGCTACGTTTACCCCTAGGGTACCCCTTACTACCCGGCCACCGCCAGTACCCCCACTACCCCCTACTACACAACACTGGGCTCCCCTCGCCCCCCCATCCCCGCATGTTTTGACAATGCAACGAAAGCTTTTCGAGGGGGCTGAGGGAGGGCGACGCACCTCCCCGCAGATGGCCCGGTTGTGCTCACCCCGATTTTCCTCGCGTGCGGTGCTGCCTCAGCCGCCCCGGAGCACGTGGGTGAGGAGGCCGCCCCCCCCAAACCCCCCTCACCCCCCCTCGCTACAATAAATTTACACTCATGTTTTGTTTTTGTCTGTATGCACCTTGCTGACTAACACCGACTGGGGACTTCTTAGTTCCCTTACCGCACGCCTGTCGTCATGGACCAATGTAGCCAGGTGGGTTCAGGTGTGGCACGGGGAGCGGCGACAGAGGAGCCACTGAGGGACGGGTGGGTTTGTGGGGAGTTCTTGAGGCGCGACAAAACAACCAAAAACACACTCTCTCTCTCTCTCTCTCCTCCTCTCCCCTTCCCCTCTCTCTCTCTTTTCCCCTCTCTCTCTCTCCCTCTTTTCTCTCTTCCTTTTCTCTCTCTCGTCACCAAAATCTCCCCCCCTAGTCATTCATCGTCACACCCAATTCATCGATTGTTCGCTGACCACATGATCCTGGCAGGGTGGTAGGGGTTGGTGGCCATTCTTTTCCTGCTACTGCTATGTTGTTATAGTGTTCACCCCTTTCTTCCCCCTCCCCTGCACAAATGGTAAAAACATAACTTATTTCTACTTCTACTTCTACTATTACTAAACACTTCTACTTTTTCTATATAACATTATTAAAACCACCCCCCCCCACCATCAGGATGCAATATCACCCTTTTCAAGCCCTAGTTTTTTTTGGCTTTATCTTTTTCCACCCTTTAAACGTTCCCCTAACCCTACTCGGATGAGATTTATTATTGTCCCACACACTCTCTTCTCTCTCTCTCTCTCTCTCCCCCTCTCTCTCTCTCTCTCTCTCTCTCTCTTTTCTCTCTCTCTCTCCCCTCCCCTCTCTTCTCCCCTTCTTCTCGTGGCACTTCATCATTTTAATATTCACGACGTCAACAAATTTTTACTTCTCTCTTTTTTTCCTCTTTTCAACATCTTCATGCCATCGACATTTCTTTCCTTTCCATATTTTTTCGGCGGGTTTTCTCTCTTTTTAGCATTCGGTCAACAGGCGAACAATTTGAGTTTTCTGTTCAATCTTCTGTTCACATTGTTAATTGTTTCCTGACCTTTCCTCCTGTTTTTGTCAAGTCCCCCGCAGCAGCTTCCCTCTTCCTCCTCCTTATCTTCTAATTTCCCCCCGTTTCTCCCCCTCTTCCCCTCCCCAAACCCACAATTCTCGGCTAAACCCCCTTCCCTTCCTTTCTCTTCCCCTCTCCCCCTTTCTTCCCCCCCTCCTCTCTTCCTCTCCCTCCTCTCCCCTCTTCTCCAACCTATCATTTAATACTCTCCCTCTTTCCTCCGTGCATCTTCCTCCTATTTGTTCTGTTCTATTTCTTCCCTCTCCTCTAATCACCTCCTCCTCCTCCTCCTCCTCCTCCTATAGTTACTTACATCTATCTTTATCAACACATTTTATATTCAGAAGATTCTATCCCTCCCTTTCTATTTTTCATTAAACTAACTATTTATCTTTGTTTACATTTTCTTTGTATTTTCTTTCCCTTCTGTTTTCTCCATTGTCGTGTTGTTTTCCCTTTTTTCCATCGTGTTAGTTTGCGTCTATTTTTTTTTCTCTCTTCCTCTTTTCTCTTTTCTCCCCTCTCTCTCTCTCTCTCTCCTCTCTCTCTCTCTCTTCTTCTCTCTTCTCTCCCCTCTCTCTCTCTCTCTCTCTCTCTGCATACCCTCCCTCTACTCCAACTCCACCAATTTCGTCCTGGCGTGGTGGCGCTTTGTTTTAAAATAACCTTGTAGTTGGTACTTCAAAGTGCTAATAGGATCAAAGCTCTTTTTCTCCCTCCAACACTCTCTTTCCCCTCCCCCTGAAGAAAACCCTTTATCAAAAATTTTACTCCCTTTCCCTTTTTTTTCCTTAATTTCCCCCCTTTTCCTTTTTTCTTAATTTGTAAACCACAACCTTTCCCCCTTTTTCCCCCCCAAACCCCCCCCCCAAATACTCCCTACGGGGGTGACGGGAGGACCACGTTTTTTTTCTTAAAAACATTTTTCCCCTTAAAACAAAATAAGGGTTTCAACAAAACTTTCGACAAAAAAACCCCCATTCTTTTCCTGACTATTATAACAACAACCATTCAACCAAACTTTTCTTTTTCCACCACCAAAAATACCCCCACCCTTCTTCCCCTTTTCCCCCTCATTATAAATACACCCACCCCACCCAAAAACTACTTCAATAAAATTTATTTTTTGTTAACCCCCCCACCACCTCCTACTCCAAAATTTCCCTTATCATTAAATTTTTTCATCCTTTGAACTTTTTTACCCCAAAAAAAAAAAAAAAAACTCCCCCCTCAAAAGGAGGAATTAAAAAAAAAACCCCCCTCCCCCCTCCCCCCAACGGCAAATTTACCTTTACCCCCCTTTAGAAAAAAAACCCCCCGACATGGTGAACTTTAAAAATTTCAAAAAAGGGGAAAACGAGAGAAAAAGGGAAAAAACAAAAGATAAAAAATTTTAAAGGAGGAGGAAAAAAAGAGTGGAAAGAGGGGAAGAAAAAAAGTCGGAGAAAGAAAGGAAAAAAGAGGGGAAGGGGAGGGGAAGGAGAGGGGGGGGGAGAGGGGAAAGGGGAAAAGGGGGAGGGGAGGAAGGAAAGGGGAGAGAGGAAGAAAAGAGAGGGAGGAAGGAAAGGGGAGGAAGGGGGAAGGAGAAAGGGAGAGAAGGGAAGGAGAAGGGGGGAGAGGGGGAAGAAAGGGGAGAGGAGGAGGGAAGGGAGGGAGAAAGGGAAAAGGGGAAAAGGGGGGGGAAGGGGGAAGGGGGGGGGGAAGAGAGAGAGAGGGGGGAAAAGAGGGAAAAGGGGAAGGGGAAGGAAAAAAGGGGAAGGGGGGATAAAAAGGGAAATAATAAAATTTAAAAAAGGAAAAAAGGAAAGGGGCCCCCCCCAAGAAACCCCCCTTTTAAAAGAAAGAAAAAAAGGGGAGAAGGGGGGGAAGAAAAGGGGGGAGAGGGAAAGGGGAAGGAAAAAAGAAAAAAGAGGGAAAAGGGGGGGAAAAGGGGGGAAAAAGAAGGAAAAGGGAAAGGGAAAAAAAAAAAAGAGGGGAAAAAGGAAGGGAAAAGGGGAAAGGAAGAAGGAAGAAAGAAAAAAGGAAAAAGTTTTTCCCCCCCCCCATCCCTAAAAGGGAAAAAAGGGGTAAAAAAAAAAATATAAAAAAACAAAATTTTTTTCCCCCCATATTTCCCCCTTTCCCCCTTTCTTCCCCTCTTTTCCCCCTCCCCTCCCAACTTCTCCCGTGGGCCGGGGGAACCACACAACCCCCCAAAAAACACACCCCCACACACACCCACACACACCCCCCCAAAAACACCACAAAAACTTAAGGGTTTTACGGGGTTGTTTCGGAGGGAAAAAAGGGGGGGGGGGGGGAGGGGGGATTTAGGGAGGGGGGAGGAGGGGGGGCCCCCCCCCAGAAAAAAAGGGGGGGAAGAAGGAAGGAAAAGAAAGGGGAAAAAGAAGAGGAAAAGGAGGAGGGAGGAGGGGAAAGAGGAGGAGAAGGAGAAGAAAAAGGAAGGAGAAGGGGAAAAGGGGAAAAAGGGGGAGAGAGGTAGGGGAAGAATTTGAAAGGAAAAGAAAAAAAAAAGAAAGGGGAAAAAAAAAAAAAAAAAAAAGAAAATTTTTGGAGAAAAAGGATAAAAGGGGGGAAGATTTAAGAAAGGGAAAAATGGGGAAAGAAGGAGGGGGGGGGCTAGGAGGGGGGGGGAAAGCCTCGGGGGCCCCCCAAAGGGGGGGGGGGGGTGGGGGAAACCCAAAAAACCCCAAAAAAAAAAAAACCCCCCCCCCCCCCCCCAGGAAGGGGAAACCCGGGAGGGGGGGGCAAAAAACCCCCGGGGGGGTTTAAAAAAAAAAAGGGGAAAAAACCCCCCCCCCCCAAAAAAAAAAAAAAAAAAGGGAACCAAAAGGGGGGGTTTTTTTTAAAAAACCCCTTTCCCCCAAAAAATTTTTCTTCCCCCTTTAAAATTTTTTTTTTATTTCCCCCCTTTCCCCCCCACCCCCCCCCTTTCTCCCCCCAAAAAAACCCCCTTTTCCCCCCAAGGGGGGGGGGGAAAAAAAAAACCCGGAAAAACCCCCCTTCCCTTTTTTTTAAGCCTCCCCCCCCCTTTTTTTTTCCCCCCCTCTCCAACCCCTTTTTTCCCCCTTTTTTTTTTTTTATTTTTTTTTTTAAATAAAACCCCCAAAAAACAAAAAAGGAGGGGGGGGGGAAAGGGGGGGGAGAGGAAAGGGGGGGGAAAAAAAATAAAAATTATCAAAAAATTTTACCCCCCTTTTTTTTTGCCCTCCTCTTTTTTTTATTTTTTTTTTTTTCCCCTTTTTTTTTTTTTCCCCCAAGGAACGAAATTTTAAAAAATTCCCTAAAAATTTTTCAAAAAATTTTTTTTTTTTTGCTTTTTTCTTTTTTTCCCCTTTTATTTTCTTCTTTTCTTTTTTTTTTTTTTTTCTCCCGTCAGTTTTTTATTTTTAAAAATTTTTAAAATTTTTTTCCCCCCCCCCCCCCTTTTTTTTTTTTTTTTTTAAACTTTTTCCCCCCCCCCCAGCCCCTTTCCTCCCCCCCCCCGCGGCCCCCCCCCCCCCCCAAAAACCGCAACCCCCACCCCCCCTACAAACCCCCCCCCCCAAAAAAAAATTTTTCCCCCGGGCTAAAAAAAAAAAACCCCCCCTTTATCAGCCCAAAAAAAAACAAACCCCCCCACAAAAAAACCCCCTTTTTAAAAAAAAAATTTGGCCAAAAAAAAACAAAAAAAAGCCCAAAAAAAAAAAAAAACCCCTTTTTTTTTTTCCCCCTTTTTTTCCCGAAAATTTAAACCGCCGAGTTTTTGACTTTTCATCCCCTACTAAGAGAAGGCCGCCCAAAGGGAGACCCAAAAAACCCCCGGGGGGGAAAACCCCGGGGGACAATATTTTAATAACCATATAATATTCTCTTTCTCTCTCTCTCTCTCTCTCTCTCTCTTTCCCCTCTCTCTCTCTCTCTCTCTCTCTCTCTCTCTCTCTCTCTCTCCTCCTCTCTCTCTCTCTCTCTCTCTCTCTCTCTTCACTTCAAGTGGCAAGTTCAAGTCAAGTCAGTATTTTTTTGTCGTCGAGAGGCTTTCAATAGATTTTTTTTGCTATTTTTTTCAGTATTTATTGCTCTTTAGATATCTTTTACATTCTTTTCTCTCCTCTCCTCCTCCTCCTCCTTTCCCTCATCTCCACAGTCGAGTGTTTCTCCACTTGAGGCTGAGAGGATGAGGGCGCGGCAGACACCACCTGCAGGAGGCTCTCTTTAACCCTCACGCCACGCCCACGCCCTTGCTGCCCCGCCTCCCCGCGCCTCCACGCCCTCACACGCACACACACGCACAGTCGCACACACCCTGAACCGCGTTGATCGATACGCCCATTACCTGGTGCTGATGAAGAAATAATAATCATTTTATTCTCACCCGAACATACAACAACAACAACAACAACAACAACACAAGATATGCACATGAGAGGATGAACTAAAGTACTAAAGCAAATAAATACTTGTAATCATGTTTTTCACTTTACAAAAACACTATTTCCTTCTTTCTCGTTTTAAAATGTCTTCAAAGCAGTCCGAGTTCTTGACTATTTCTATCTCCAGTATGCGTAGAGACGAAGGGCAGGGCAGCGGGAAGGCGAGAGAGACCCCAGGAGAGTAGTTACCAAGGGGATGGAAGAGCCTTTATTGCCCCCCGCTGCGTCAGGTCATTTGGCTGTGACCCAGACAAAGACAGATATTGATCCAGGCCGAGGTCTTGACTGGTCCAATACAACTAAACCCTCACCAGCTGCCAGTGACCTTCGCCCCCAGGAGAGCCTCGGCCCCCAGCCAGGAGTCTCTCGTCACTGAGTAAACACCATCACGTGACCCCGACGCTCACCCGATGCTTAGGTCACGTCGCAGCCCACACCCTCCGACCTATTCACGCCCTCAAGCCAAGTGAAGGCCAGACAACTCCTAACATACCATCATAAGCCTCCACCTCCCCGATGATAACATTGAGTTCCTCCTCAGAGACGCGTGATGCCGTAGTTTGTGTAACGGATGACACGACACAACTTCTCTATTGTGACCGTGTTTGTGCGGCGGATGATACGTCACTATACGTGTTTGTTACTGAGTTTGTGTGAAGGATAACACTTAACGGTTGTAGGCTGTACTTTTTTATCGTGTTTGTCTCGCGTCTGCCTGCTCTTTACTACCATTACTACTATCACAACAGCTACTACTACAGCTACTACTACTACTACTACTACTACTATATACCTGAATAAATAAACAATCGTCCCAGCCCTCCTGTTATCATTGGATCACCGCACCATGACGCCGCCCTAGACAACTTTGCGGCGTCCAATGTCCACGCATAATCTGCCCCTCCATCGGTACAGTACCCCCTTCCTCCCTCCCTAAGCTGGTCCCTGTGTCCTGATCAAAACAAAGATTAGCCACACATCAGCTGCGGGATCTCTCTCTCTCTCTCTCTCTCTCTCTCTCTCTCTCTCTCTCTCTCTCTCTCTCTCTCTCTCTCACCTGTCGTCTGAGGTGCAAGCTTTACCAAAACATAAATCAAAACACACACCTTGCACGCAGCATTACCGCCACTTTACTGACAACAAACACTACTCAATGCATCACTACATCACTACATACCACTACAAGGCCTTCCTTCCTCCACGAGACAAATTATTCTGTGACGCGACTTGGCTCCCTCGCTGTGTCGGTGTTCAAGCAAGTAATTTTGATAAGGTTGTCATATAATCACCAGGAGGAGCGTCCTTATCAGTGCCCATCCACTACCATCACCTCCCCCTCCTCCTCCTCCTTCATCAGCCCGCCGTGCCTCTGCCCAGGTGGGTCTCGTCTTACCTGTCCACACGCTAATTATTCTACCCCTCCGGCAGGTGATGCAGCAACACACACACACAAACACACACACACACACACACACACACACACACACACACATAGATCCCCGTCAGCAAAGGTTAAGGAACACTTTCGCCGAGACACTGTCTATACTTTACTACATTCCAAATTCCTGAGCCTTGCATCTTCCTGTCTTCTCCCTTCCCCATCCCTCCTTGCCTCCTTCCCTTGCTTCTTATTTACTTGAGATACACTGTAGTCCTTTTTTTAATGATGTGCGTTAATGATGTTATAGCACTGGATATATTATATGTAGCATGTGTAGAATGTAGTCATGTTGGAGGTGTATGTACGTGTGTCCTGCCTTTTCTACAACACACTGCATATAATATATCCAGTGCCATAACAAAATTCGTGGCAGCGGCTGAGTAGTGGTCTTGTATTATCCTTGGTATATATCCTTATTATAGTAGTAGTAGAGGAGTAGTGGATAGTAGTATATATAGTAGTAGTATATATGTAGGAGAGAGTAGTCATATATATAGTAGTACTAGTAGAGGATTATAGTGGTAGTAGTGGTGGTGGCGGTGGTGGCAGTTTAGGTAAGAGAGAGGAATTGGATGCTGGGGCCTTTGAAGAAGAGTGGGATGGGAGTCAGAGAGGAGACAAGGGTAAGAGATTCCTAGGGCGTCGTCCCATGAGAGGAAACTGTGGTAGCCTAAAAACATAAATGCTAATGATGTTAACCCGATAGGAGGTACTTGGGTATGCAGGGCGAGTGGAAGGAGGAGGCGAGGAGGGAGAGGCAGAAGAAGGCGAGGAGGGGATCTAGAGGGCTTCAGGGAGGGTGTGGGGCCGGAAAGGAAGGCAGTGTGGGTGGGGGTTTGTAGGGCATGACCGAAGGAGTGGAAAGGGTGTGGAAGGAAACACGAAATGAGGTTGTCTGGGGAGGGGGTGAGGGTGACGCAGAGGTACCAAGAAATTTTGCAATGATAGGAAATTCTCTCTCTCTCTCTCTCTCTCTCTCTCTCTCCTCTCTCTCGTAACATTCCCAGAAAGCTACACAACATCGAGGAAAACGTGAAACAGGTCCATAAACGCCATAAATATTACACCATCACCACCATCACGACACCTCTCTTTCTCTCTCTCTCTCTCTCTCTCTCTCTCTCTCTCTCTCTCTCTCTCTCTCTCTCTCTCTCTCTCTCTCTCTCTCTCTCTCTCTCTCGCAACGCTACGTCTCATTCACATCTTTTTTCTTTCTCTATTAATGCGACACAAGGAATGAGGGTCAATGCCTTCCTTTTGTGAAACATCTATTTCCTGAGTCTTTTTATTTCAGGAATGTAAACTATGTGACATGCAGAAACAAGCTAGTATATAAAGACACTCGTTGTCGCCCCTCCCCCCCCCACACACACACATAGTTGGGAGGGTGATGGTGTTGTTCCGTGGTGGTGACTTTTTATATACACCAAAGTGACCTAAAAAATGCTTAACAAAGAATGAAAAAAAAACCCACACAC
>JACEEZ010001279.1:175000-185000 GCA_016584305.1 Chionoecetes opilio
CCGTTTTCTTCCTGCGGGTGTGGAGTTGGTGTACAGGTGTGTCCCTACCTGTGTGTAAAAGTGTTCATGCATGTGTGGGTAGGTGTGTCCTGGCAGGTGTGGAGCACGTATGGAGCAGGTGTGGGTATAATACTAGATGGAGTGGGTGGTCTGTTTCTAAGGCACGAAGTCACGAACCATTTTTTCCCTAGGTAGAATTTCATACATTTCAAATTATGTATTTTTTTCCTCGGAAATTTCTAACATAAGTGTCTTGAACAAATCGAATTATGATAACCTTTCCACACCAGACATGGAATGTGTTGTTCATCCGTTCTGAGAGTGTTTGTATGTATGAGAGTATTTGTAAATGTTTGTATTTACTAAGTTGTTTAAGCGATTTCATAAATTTTTCCAGCAGTGACTAGCGAGCGCCTGTGTTGTATACTGACGCTAGACAAGAAATCATAAAAACACAAGTGACAGAAAACATGAGAGTAAAAGTATTTCAGTGAGTGGATAAACCCTGGCGCCCACTTCACCCAGACTCTGCCTCAAGTGTGCCCCGGTGTGTGTCCCATGGAGGTAGTATATATATCCTAATACTACCTCCATGGTGTGTCCTTGCTGGTGTGCGCCGCGTGAACCCTACTCGTACTGTACTCCCCTCTCCCGCCCCGCCCCGCCCCGCCCCCGCCGCGACCTGCACCAGGAAGACAATAGAGGGGCAGGGGGGTGCAAGATCATGGGGGGAAGGGTAAGAAAAATGGGAGATGGTGTCAGTGGGTGGGCGGGAAGGGCTTACAGGTGGGCGTGTACGGGCGTGGCCGTGTGTCAACCGCCCCTTTTAGGGGAGTTGGGCGGCGTGGGTATTTACTCCTCTGCCAACTCTCTAGGGGCAGAAGAAGGGTCAGTGTGAGGGCGGGGAAGGGCAAGATAAGGGTTGGGTGGCACGCAAATGAAGGGCGAGGGGCGGGGGAAAGGTCATGAAGGGTTCGCTGTTATCCTTCCGCCCTGCCAGGCCCATGCCACCCACGCCCTGGCCACGCACGCCCTGCCAGGCCCCCTTGTTACCCTGCACGACCCCGCCCCTTGCTGCCTCCCACCTCTGTCCCTTCACTGCCTCCCCTAATGCCTCTCATCCCCATCCCTCGCTGCCATCCCCATCACTTCCCACAAGCGCTTGTTTAATTTCTATCTACTTCACCCTTGCTTCCTCGTGATAGCCTGCCCACCCTCGACCACAGATCGGTAACGCCCCTTGACTGGTCATCCCGCTGACCCCTGACCCTGCCCTCCGTCAAGGTGGTGACCTTCTGCGCCATGTCAAGTTGAGCGGCGGCGGTGGCGGGCCGCTGTTGGGGCGAGGGTTGGCCCTTGGTCCAGGAAGAATTCTATCTAGATCAAGGGTTGGCCATCAGGGTTCGCGTCGTGGTGGAGGGAAGGAAATGCCCGTCATGGGCCTGGGGGGTACAGCACATCACCCTGGTGTCTGTGGGCGTTATAGCTTACGAAAACGAAGGTTTGATATATATTCTACCACCCAGGCTCCTTGCCCCCCACTGCTGCCTCCAGTGAGGGCGTCACCGTCGTGCTAGTACTGCTGACTCAAAATGTAAACAATTCCGAATCCGAACCCGCCGCCGCCGCCCCCGCGCCCCGCCCGTGGAGGCAGGAGCAGATGCCACGCCAGATAAATCCCAAAGCAGGATCAAGGCGGCGCCCCACACGATGCGTTGTGACACTCACAGTCACACAAACATCTTTTCTTCCTTGATTCTTTCATCAGGAGGGGCGTGAAGGACGGGCGGCGGGGTGGCGAGCGGCAAGACAAGGAAGCAGTAACAGGTGTGCTGGTGCCGGGCAGGTGAACTGGAGGGGAACGGCGCCCACATCACCTGTCCGGGACAACGCCCACCACGCCCACACCGGCACGGGCCCGCGTGTACTCTGAGGGGCTGGACCTTTTTATATTCTCTCTTTCTCTCTCAGCACCAGGGCAGCATAGCATTAAGCTGTATAAGTGTGTGTTTGCAATGGTTACTAACGGGGGATGATTGGAAGTGGATGAGGGTGGTGGGGATAACAGGGGTGGTGGGGGATAACAGGGGGGTGGGGATAACGGGGTGGTGGGGGATAACAGGTGGGGGGGGGTGGTGGGGGATAACAGGGGTGGTGGGGGATAACAGGGGTGGTGGGGGATAACAGGGGTGGTGGGGGATAACAGGGGGGGTGGGGGATAACAGGGGTGGTGGGGGATAACAGGGGTGGTGGGGGATAACAGGGGTGGTGGGGGATAACAGGGGGGGTGGGGATAATAGGGGTGGTGGGGGATAACAGGGGGTGGGGATAACAGGGTGGTGGGATAACAGGGGGGGTGGGGGATAACAGGGGTGGTGGGGGATAACAGGGGTGGTGGGGGATAACAGGGGGGGTGGGGGATAACAGGGGTGGTGGGGGGAGGCAAGGTAAGCAGAATCCTTCCCTTTAGTAATCTCCGTGGTGGGTATATGTCTCATTAGCACGGTCCCGCTGGCAGGTGGCGCGGCTCATCCCAGGCCTAATTGGGGTCCTGCTGCCTACCTGCCTGCCGCCCCAGCCTGCACAGAGACGCCCAAATCTTAGCTTTCATCGCATTCCTAGGAGTTAAAATGAGGCAAAATTTGGGTCTATTCTTTCACTGCTAGAAGGTAATGGTCCTCAAGAGTACGTTAACAGCCTCTCATCAGCATCTCTATTACAGTGCAAGATTAATGATGTTCCTTTTAAGACCTATTCCGGTATTACGTTAGTCTTGTGTTGAGTAATCACAGTAATCAACGGATGGAGTGACAAATAAAGGTATGGAGTTTGGGCTAATGCATCGCCACACAACTCTCGTGATACTGGTGATCAAAGCCTTTAGAAAAAAACTAATTCTAAAGGGTTTGCTGGTGATGCTATGGTAGTCATGAGGGGGCGAACTTCATCACACGTATAGTAGTGATCTTAGCGCCTTTTTGACATTCCTTTAATTCCTCCTTCACTCTCTATTAATATTTCTATGTCTTGTCTCCCTCTCTCTTCCTTCCTTCCTCTCTCTCAACATGGAAAAAAAAAAAAAAAACTGTCCTGTTAACGTCCTCATTCCCTAAAAGGTATTAACACACACACACACACACACACACACATTCCTACCATGCCGGATCAGCGAACACTTGCCATGTTTGTCTCTCCATTCAGCGACCACTCACCTGAAAAGGAGAAAATATAATGTTATCAGATGAATCAGTGAATTAACATATCAATAGAGCCAAATTAATAAGTTACTAGCCATTACACATAATCGATTGAAGTTCCATTATACTAAAAGCACAAAGAATAAAATTTAGTATCGTTTAAACATTTTTTTTCATGCCCAACATTTATTAAATTTACATTCCACGTCGCCACGATCCCCAAAACCCACCAAGGAGTGAGTGAGGAAGGAAAAAAACCCAGGTAATGGACAGTAAATAATCTCACTCGGCAACACTCCAACACGGTAACTAGCACGATAACAAGGCCATTTCAGCTAACAAACAGGTAACTCAGGTGACACAAGCAGGTCACACACACGAGCCTCCTCCCACGCCTCCACCTTCCTCGTCGTGACATCATCCATCTCGGGGCTAAGCTGACAGGCCATTTTGGGGCACAGCGGGACGAGCCGTTCCCTCCGTCGTTAGCCTCGCCGTGCCGTCCAGGGCCGCGACGCACGCCTCGCCGCTCACCTCAATTACCAAAGCAAACGTAGACTAACCTTAACCTGTTTTTTATGCTACATCGCTTGACTGTTTGGCTTATTGGGGCACGTTCTGGTTTGTTTCTTGACACACACACACACACACACACACACACACACACACACACACACACACACACACACACACACACACACACACACACACACATCGCTGCAACAGGTGTCCTTGAAAGCCTAAACCTCAACTGTCCCTCTGCCCCTCCCCCCATACTGTCTCCCTCACTCCTCCTCCATCTTACTCTCCCCCAGACTGCCCCCCTCTCGTTCCTCCCCCATCTTACTCTCCCCCAGACTGACCCCCCTCCCTTCTCCCTCTACCTCTCCACCTCCCTAAATCCCCTCCTTCCCCTCCTTGTAGCTTGTCGCCCACACACACCGACTAGAACCACTAATATGGAAGAACACACACACACACACACACACACACACACACACACACACACACACACACACACACACACACACACACACACACACACACAACCCACCACTCCACTCCACCTTACCTACTCCCATCCACACACTCCACCCACCTTCCCACCTTCACCACTCACTTCCACCACACTCCCATCCTTGCAACCCTTTCCATACATACCACCACAGCTATCCTTTTCCCCCTTCCCTAATCCCCTCACATCTCCCTGCCCCATCACATCCCCTGTCCCTGCCACCTGCCCTCCCTCGCCCACAGTCACACCACCAGCACCACCCACCCCTTCCTCGGCCCATCCACAACCACCTTACACCAACCCCTCCTCCTCCTCCTACACAACACACCTCCTCTACAACACACCTCCACCTACAACACACCTCCTCTCCAGTACACACCTCCTTCTCCTACACAACCTCCCACCACGCCACCTTACCTCCTCCCACACAGTACAACTCTTAACTCTACTTCCTTCTCACAGTAGTCGAACTCACCCTGTAAACTCTACTCACCTATTCATCTTCCTTCGCCCTCAACACACTATACCATCTCTCCCTTCCTCCCTCCCTCCTTCCTTTGCCTTTATCCTTCTCCCTCAAGTCTAACTCCCTGAGGCTTTCTCCCAGTCTCCCCTTGGCCACTCTGCCTTTCATCACCTCTCTGCTCACCCACTCTCTCATCCCCAAACAAGGAGAAATCTGCAAGCCAAAAGAGTTTAAGCTGACATTCCTTGGCTCGTACCCCCTCCTCTCTCCCTCCAACTCTCTCATGTCAGTAAGGTTGCTTTCAGTCTCCCATTAATTCTTTTTTTCTCTGCTACCTGTCAATCGAGGGCGCCCTGTCTCACCCCTGCCACCTTTCACCCTGTTTCGTAGCTTTCCCTCACTCTTATTAGCGTGGCTGTGATTTAGCCCAGGTAGGAGGTAAATTAGGTAACAGGTAGGAGTGAAGGTTGAAAAGGGTAGCGAGGCAGGTAAAGGAAGGTTGGAAGGGAGGGAGAAGTGGAGGGAGATTATGTAGGAAGTGAGAGGAGAGAGAGAGAGAGAGAGAGAGAGAGAGAGAGAGAGAGAGAGAGAGAGAGGAGGAGAGAGAGAGAGAGAGAGAGAGAGAGAGAGAGAGAGGAGAGAGAGAGAGAGAGAGAGAGAGAGAGAGAGAGAGAGAGAGAGGAAGAGAGAGAGAGAGATGAAGAGAGAGAGAGAGAGAAGAGAGAGAGAGAGATAAGAAGAGAGAGAGAGAGAGGAGAGAGAGAGAGAGAGAGAGAGAGAGAAGAGAGAGAGAGAGTAAGAGAGAGAGAGAGAAGAGAGAGAGAGAGAGGAGAGAAGAGAGAGAGAGAGAGAGAGAGAGAGGAGAGAGAGAGAGAGAGAGAAGAGAAGAGAGAGAGAGAAGAGAGAGAAGAGAGAGAGAGAGAGAGAGAAGAGAGAAAAAAAAACAAGAGAGGAAAAACAGGAGGTGCGTGAATTGACATGGAGAGACAGGTGAGAAAAAACCTGAGGCAAGAGAAGAGTGGAGGGAGAAAGGTAAGTAAGGGCAGAAGGTATGTAGTACGTAGGCAAGGGAGGTAAAGATGCTTCCTTGCCTAAAAACGAGCCCCTTACCCATTACCTCTTTTGTTATAACACCCCCCCCTTGACCCTTATCCCCGCCCCCACCACCCACCCACCCATCCCCCACCCATCATCTCTCCCCCGCCATAGCCCCTCCCCACCCCACTAAAGCTGTTCAACCCGCCCTTCTGACGTGAGATGAACGATAATGTAGCTCTGCCAGTCAAGAAGAGGAAGAGGAAGATGAAGAGGAGGAAAACTCGAGATAAATCTAATGATGGTGTAGAGATGGGGAAAAAGATGATCTGAAGATTGGTGCGAAGACTGAACAAAGAATATGAATAAGATGAATAACAAATGAATTATACTTTATAGAATAACTGTATAGGTGAGTTTATAGGTTTTTAGAGATGAACATGATGACATCCAGTCTGGTACGCGTCTTGACCACCCAACAAACATGAATGAGTGACACAGTAACTTGCCCGTATTCGTAGTCACATACCATCATTGTACGTGGTCATTGTTCACTTTTTGTCTTGTCCTAATTAAATCAATATGTCATGCCAGCTCTGTTGTGATTGCAATAGGAGTACTGTATGATTGCTCTAGTACTTTCCATGGCAGCTACAAGATCTCTGTTGTGATTGCAATAGGAGTACTGTATGATTGCTCTAGTACTTTCCATGGCAGCTACAAGATCTCTGTTGTGATTGCAATAGGAGTACTGTATGATTGCTCTAGTATTTTCCATGGCAGCTACAAGATCTCTGTTGTGATTGCAATAGGAGTAC
Organism: Chionoecetes opilio; assembly: GCA_016584305.1. Classification (NCBI taxonomy): domain Eukaryota; kingdom Metazoa; phylum Arthropoda; class Malacostraca; order Decapoda; family Majidae; genus Chionoecetes; species Chionoecetes opilio. Next base: position 181,532 of record JACEEZ010001279.1, read on the forward strand.
TGTATGATTGCTCTAGTACTTTCCATGGTAGCTACAAGATCTCTGTTGTGATTGCAATAGGAGTACTGTAGGATTGCTCTAGTACTTTCCATGGTAGCTACAAGATATCTGTTGTGATTGCAATAGGAGTACTGTATGATTGCTCTAGTATTTTCCATGGCAGCTACAAGATCTCTGTTGTGATTGCAATAGGAGTACTGTTGATTGCTCTAGTACTTTCCATGGCAGCTACAAGACGATCAAGGAGTACTAATTCTTGACTGAGTAGACAAATGTGAGCAAAATCATAGTCAATTACCATGCAGACAGATCAAGGATATTTTTGACTGGAGAAATGAGCAACAAAACAACAAACCACAGCTAGAACTCAAAACAAATAGACCTCACGTTCCGGGCACCATGAAAGCATGACAAACCAAGGCCACACAAACAATCCATATATAATAATCCATTCATAATCCATTCATAATCCATTCATAATCCATTCATATAAACAAGATTATAAGAACAGTCAAGCAAGTCACACAAATATAGCTTTATCCAGTTCACCCAGAAAATCTTATAATCAACAATAATTATTAGTCCTATCAACAACCTGATTTCCTTTTTCCTTCTTCCTCCTATCGACTTTTCCTTCTCTCTCTCTCTCTCTCTCTCTCTCTCTCTCTCTCTCTCTCTCTCTCTCTCTCTCTCTCTCTCTCTCTCTCTCTCTCTCTCTCTCTCTCTCTCATTCCCTTCCTATGAATCCTACTCCCCAAAGACCGCCTCTCCTCCCCTTTCAACCAACCCTTTGCATCCCCAGTCTCCAATAACTCCCCTTCCGTCCTCTTCTTCCCTCCCCTCCTCCTACTCACCCCTCCATCACCTCATGGGGGAAGCATAAGCATAATCCTAATCCTAATATAGGATCCTCGCTTACTGTTTTGCACGAGTCAGTAAAGTAAAGTCTGGTCCCTCTCCCCCTCCTTATCCTATCACTGGTATATTATCTCTTCTTCCTCTTTTGTTTACAATTGTTCTGATCTTTACGAATAAATATTTCATTCATAAGTCTTTTTTCCCACTTTTCTCTTCCTTCTCCCTTATTTTTATTTCTATTTATATCATCTCCTCCCTATTCTCCTTTATCTATTACTTATTTTCTTACTTTAGTTCTACTGTAGCTACTCTCGTTTTCCTTTAATGTACATATTTCCACCCTTCCCCCTCCATCCTCCTCCTCCTCCTCCTCCTCCTCCTCCTCCTCCTTAACCACATCCTGACCACACGCCCGATACAATTCACCACAGCCTCCCCTCCACAGCTTAAGCTATCCATCAGAATCGCCACACAGCCCCGCCGCAGCCCTATCAAATCCTCGCCACATGCCGGACAGGGGGAGGGAGGAGGGGGGGAGGGAGGAGGGGGGAGGTGGATGAGGGGGGGAGGTGGATGAGTATTACCTGTGATGGGGGGAAGGTGAATGGGTGTGGGGTGGAGGTGGGAGTGGGTGGGAGTAGGTGGGTAATATGGTGGTAAAGATGATTGGTGGTGGATGAGGGAGTGGAGGTGGATCAAGTGTAGGAGTGAAAATGGATGAATGAATGACAGTATGGAAAAATGTGTTTGCTGGATTAATTGATAAGACAGATAAATTGACAGACAGACATAAGTAAATATATGCATAGTTAGATCGACAATCTGAAAGGTGGATTGATGGAAAAAAAAAAATACACGGTTGGATGAATGGCAATGAAGATAGTGGATGAGAGATGGATGAGTGGTTGAAGGGAACTCAGTGGAAGGACCATAGGGAGGGAGAGAAGAGAGGGGTTTCCTGCGTGAATGAGACTTGGGAGGGTGAGTGAGTGAGTGAGTGAGTGAGTGATTGAGGAAGTGAGTGAGTGAAGTGAGGAAGGGAGTGATAAGTGAGTGAGTGAGTGACAGTGAGTAAGTGACAGTGAAGGAATGAGTGAGTGACAGTGAGGAAATAAGTGAGTGAGGGAGGGAGGGAGGGAAGTGAGGAAGGGAATGAGGAAGGGAATGAGCGAGTGAGTGGTAGTGAGTGAGGAATGAGTGAGAGAAAGAGTGAGAGAAAGAGTGAGAGAAAGAGTGAGGGAGGGGGTGAGGAAGGGAATGAGTGAGTGAGTGCAAGGGAGGGGTTTGAGTCATGAGATAGGGAGGAGGGTAATGAGCAGGTGGTTGCGGGATGAAGTTACAAAGAGGGAGAGTAAATACGGAGGGAGAGCGGGAGAAAGGGAGGGAAGGGGCGGGCAGGGTGTGGGCGGGCAGGGTATGGGCTTGCAGGTAGTGGTAGTGGTGGACGCCCTGACGCCTGGTAGTACTATACCCAACGCTTCAGTGCCTTTGATCACCTTACACTCCTACTCTCCCTATCACCTCCTATGTTGCACTCCAGTTTTTTCCTACTGATTCGTGTCCTCTAAGCTAGCAGGGTGATAGGACAGACTCAGGGCATGGGGCGAGCAGTGGCGAGTGAGTGCCTTGATCAGGGTCACGCCACGCCCACATGCACTTTTTCCTCGTTCATGTCGATATCCCGAGACGCCCTGAACCTCCTGCCGCTACTATACTGTTTTATTTTAACGATACAAAAAATCCTGAACTGCTTACTGACTGATATTTGATGCCAGGAGAAAAGTACGCTTCTTCTAAATTTCAGTTGTAATTGATCATAGTTAACCATATTAATAGGTAAACATAGGCGTAACTTTAAGCATGAGACCTTAAGATAGAATGGAATTTTCGCCTCGTTAAAACAAATGGACTATACCACCTTGCTGCCGCCACTATAGGGTACCTGGCGCCGCCCTACACACACCCGAGACAGTGATGCAGGAAGCTACAGAAGACTCAGGTAACAGGTGCAACGTGAGGTGAGTCTGGCATGCAAGGTGGGGGTGAGGGGGGCGAGGGGGGTGAGGGAGGGAGAGTTGGGTGTCCTGTGTCCTCTCTCCCCACGAGGACACACGCCCCAAGGTCTTCATGGTCAGTGTTTGGGCAGCGACGATGAAGTGGAGATACAAGACTTAACATACTGCTAACACCGAGACCCTGACACTGAGGACACATCATTGCCTACGAGACCCTGACACTGAGGACACATCATTGCCTACCCCTTCTAATTGCCTCTCACTTCTCTTTCCCTGCTTACTTACTTGTTTGTGCTCCTATACCAACTTTCCTCCAGCTGTTCCGTCCTGTTTTCTTTCTTTCCCACATTACTCCTCTCCGTTTTTCCCCTCTCTTCTCCCCTCCGTTTTTCCCCTCTCTTCTCCCCTCCGTTTTTCCCCTCTCTTCTCCCCTCCGTTTTTCCCCTTTCCTTCTCTCCTCCCTTCTCCCTTTCTTGCGTCAGTGATATTCAGCATCAGGAAGGACAAACCCCCCCCCCCCTCACACACACACACATAATTCATGGTTACCCTTCCTTTCCCTATGTTCCTCCTCATATTCTTCCCTCTCTTCCTCT
>JACEEZ010001279.1:192500-207500 GCA_016584305.1 Chionoecetes opilio
TGCACATGTGGTTTGTATGTGTGGTGTCCGGGGCGTAGTGGTATAGTGTTGTGTGTATATAGTGGTAGTGGTAAAGTGGTGTGTTAAAGTGGTGGTGTGAGGCAGGAAGGAAAAGTGTAATCTCGGGGAGGAGTCGTGGGGAAAGTCTGCTTTTTTACTACCATATTTTCTAAAGGGAGGAGTAAAAAAGTGCAGATCATTAAAGTTTTTTCTCTCGCTGTACTGGAAAATATGGCAAATAGGTTACACGACGCGTCCACCAAATCATGACAAGTATTAGAAGAACCACTACTGTAACGTGAGGAGGAGGAGGAGGAGGAGGAGGAGGAGGAAGAGGAGGAGGAGAAAGAGGAAGAGAAGGAGTAGGAGAAAAAGGAAGAAGAGGAGGAGGGGAAGAAAGAGGAGGAGGAGAAAGAGGAAGAGGAGGAAATAGAGGAAGAGAAAGAGGAGGAGGAGAAAGAAGAAGAGGAGGAGGAGGAAATAGAGGAAGAGAAAGAGAAGTAGAAAAAGGGAGAAGAGGAGGAGGAGAAAGAGGAAGAGGAGGAGGAGGAGAAAAAGGAGGAGGAGGAGGAAAAAGTAGAAAGAGGAGGAGGTGAAAAAGGAAGAGGAGGAGGAAGAGGAGGACGGGCAGGTGAAAGCGGTAATCTCCCCACACAAAATACGAGCCAGTCTTCCCGTGTTCCTACAAGCCGTGGCCTCCGTGTCACGTGTCTCGCGGCCGTGTTTCGCGTCTTGTTTCTCCCACAACTTCCTTCTCCTCGATGCCCTGGAATGTCCTCGCAGTTCTCACATCCACACGCTGACATGGACACCTCGAACCTTTCCTTACTTTCTCAATCTTCTACATTTTCTCAATCTTCTAAAATGTTCTTTCTATAAATCTTCTAAATCTTCTCAATCTTCTAAAATCTTCTCTTCTCAAAATCTTCAAAATCTTCTGTCTTCTAAAATCTTCTCTTCTCTAAATCTTCTAAATCTTCTCAGTCTTCTAAAATTTTCTCTTCTCAAAATCTTCTAAATCTTCTGTCTTCTAAAATCTTCTCTTCTCTAAATCTTCTAAATCTTCTCAATCTTCTAAAATTTTCTCTTCTCAAAATCTTCAAAATCTTCTGTCTTCTAAAATCTTCTCATCTCTAAATCTTCTAAATCTTCTCAGTCTTCTAAAATTTTCTCTTCTCTAACTCTTCTAAATCTTCTTAATCTTCTTAATCTTCTAAAATCTTCTTTCTCTAAATCTTCTAAATCTTCTCAGTCTTCTAAAATCTTCTCTTCTCTAAATCTTCTAAATCTTCTCAATCTTCTAAAATCTTCTTCTCTAAATCTTCTCAATCTTCTCAATCTTCTAAAATCTTCTCTTCTCTAAATCTTCTAAATCTTCTCAATCTTCTAAAATCTTCTCTTCTCTAAATCTTCTCAATCTTCTAAATCTTCTCTTCTCTAAATCTTCTAAATCTTCTCAATCTTCTAAAATCTTCTCTTCTCTAAATCTTCTAAATCTTTAAACATACACACTAACACCTTCAAGTCTTCATTTCCTGTTTCGATCCATATATTTTCCTCATCACTTATATTTTTATTTCCATATTATCTCAAGAAACTGTTGTAATTTCTATGTTTTTGTGCTTCAATATATTTCCTGCGTGACTAAATTATATTAATTCATACCTTGACGCCTCAGGAAAAACCAGTCCACAGGAGGTGAGCACATCCCACATCCACACGCAGGTGAGCACATCCTAAGGCACATCTCACCGGCACACCCACCCACACCCACACCCACACACACACCCAGACCCACACCCACCCACACTCACACACCCACACACCCACCCACCCACACACACACACACACCCACACCTACACCTACACTCACACACACCCACACACCCACACCCACACACACCCACACCCACACCCACACACCCACACCCACACCCACACACACCCACACACACTTCCCTTCCATTCAGCCCCTCACATTCTTACCTGGTGACCCATGGAGACAACAGTTAGCTAGTTGGAGGATATGACGAAGAGGAAGAGGTTGGAAAACACAATCACTGCAGGGCACACACAGTAGGAAATAATATAAACAGTGCAGGAAGACTGGCTGACGGAGGGAGGGAGGGAGGGAGGGAGGGAGGGAGGGAGGGAGGGAGGGAGGGAGGGAGGGAAGCAGAGAAGGGGGGAAGGAGAGAAGCAGAGAGGGAGAGAAGGAGGGAGGGAGGGAAGCAGAGAGGAAGGCAAACCAGAGTAATCATAAAGGAAAACACACTCTCTCCCCCACATTGCCGCCCTCTTGTATAATAAACACATATATACACACACACACACACACACACACACACACACACACACACACACAGTCGCCCGCTACAGTCACCTCGCAGTCGTGTTTCAGGTAAGTTTGCAGGTGAATCATTTATCGCCCCCTGCACGTCAGCCGCACAGGTGAGTCAGGGCTTGGGGAACAGTGGGTCAGTGGGTGAGGCTTGCGTGTGGCAGGTGTTGCTGTTACCTGAAATGTGCATCTTTTCATGGATTTTTCCTTGTTTTTTGCGCAGTTAACTTTCTTTATTATTATTATTTTTATTTTGCTTGGCTATTTTGCTGCTTTCGTTGGTTTATTTCTCTTGCTTTTTTTTTTTTTAGTATTCTTCATTACATTTTTTCGGTTCATTTTTTCCGTTTGTCTCACTTTCTTGTCGTAATTATTTCTTAGTTTGTCTATATTTTGCATTCTCCTTTCCTTGGTTTTCTCGTCAATACATTCTCTCGCATAGTTCTCCTGGTTGCCTCATTCCTTCCTTCCTTCATTCCTTCTTGCCTCAGTTTCCTTCACCTACCCACTCAGGTTGCATAAGGAATGTGTGGCGTGCAGAGTGACACACACACACGAACACACACACACACACACACACACACACAAGTAGGAGAGACTCAGGGTGCTTGACGCCACACTAATTACCTTCGCCAAACTACGACCTTGACACACACACACACACACACACGAACACACACACACACACACACACACATACACACACACACACACACAACGCATTATTATATTTATTAATTCTTGTCTTACTCATCCATCCTTTCTCCTTTCCGTCACTGTGCATCGAGAGAGTGAATGCCGCGCTGCCCAGGACGAACAGGAGGAGGAGGACGAGGAGGAAAAAAAGGAATATTGGTGAAACAGATGAGTCAGCTGTCTTGAGTCACCCCCTCTCACCCCAGCTGTCACCTGTGTGTGTGTATTCATCTAGTTGTATTCATCTAGTTGTATTTTACAACTAGATACGCCAGAGCAATGCTCGTGTGGCCCCGTCTCCATATCAACATTTTTATCATTCATTCCTAGTGCTTTGTGTTGGCCGAAGCCACCACCCCGGGAGGCGGGTCACAAATCCCGGCTAACACCCGGTACCCATTCACTGCTGGGTGGACAGGAGCTCGGGTTTTAAGGAAACAACCCATCTGTTTCCGCCCCGCCCGGGGATCGAACCCGGGACTTCTCGGTTGTGAACCGAGCGTGCTAACCACTACACCACGGAGTACCCTATGTGTGTGTGTGTGTGTGTGTGTGTGTGTGTGTATGTGTGTGTGTGTGTGTGTGTGTGTGTGTGTGTGTGTGTGTGTGTGTGTGTGTGTGTGTGTGTGTGTGTGAGAGAGAGAGAGAGAGAAAGAGAAAGAGGAGAGAAAGAGAAAGAGAAAGAGAAAGAGAGAGAGAGAGAGAGAGAGAGAGAGAGAGAGAGGAGAGAGAGAGAGAGAGAGAGAGAGAGAGGTAAAAGAGTAAAAAATATATGAGGTAATGTCAGATCATGACGTAAGTATGTTCTTGGAAGCGATGACAATCCCCTCACCCGGAAAAACACATCCAGAACACACTATTGAACACGGAAAAACACAACAATATTGATAAATGCAACTCTCTCTCTCTCTTTCTCTCTCTCTCTCTCTCTCTCTCTCTCTCCTCTCCTCTCTCTCTCTCTTCTAACGCCCTGTGGCCAAATGTGGCAGTTTAAATATTCAGGTGTGTGTGTGTGTGTGTGTGTGTGTGTGTGTGTGTGTGTGTGTGTGTGTGTGTGTGTGTGTGTGTGTGTGTGTGTGTGTGTTACTCTTATAGCTACGCATCAACGCCCTGATACACCTACATCTCCTACGCCCACATAGTACCTTCTGCTCCTACTTCTACCACCTACTACTACTGCTACTTCTACTACTACTACTACTACTACTACTACAACTACTACTACTACTACTACTACTACAACTACTACTACTACTACGACTTGGGCTGCGGCTGCTACTTCTTCCATCACCATCACTACCTTCATCATCCCTAAGATATGGATTAGCTATGGGGAGTCTGCACACCCTTACATACGCCCTCATATACCAGCCCACGCCCTCTCAGCCCCATTCCACGCCCGCTCAGCCTACCCCACGCCCGCTCAGCCCCATTCCACGCCCGCTCAGCCTACCTCACGCCCTCTCAGCCCCATTCCACGCCCGCTCAGCCTACCCCACGCCCACTCAGTCCCATTCCACGCCCGCTTAGCCTACCCCACGCCCTCTCAGCCCCATTCCACGCCCGCTCAGCCTACCCCACGTCCTCTCAGCCCCATTCCACGCCCGCTCAGCCTACCTCACGCCCTCTCAGCCCCATTCCACGCCCGCTCAGCCTACCCCACGCCCACTCAGCCCCATTCCACGCCCGCTCAGCCTACCCCACGCCCACTCAGCCCCATTCCACGCCCGCTCAGCCTACCCCACGCCCTCTCAGTCCCAGTCCTAGCCCATTCTACCCCGTCCACACTCGCTCAGTTTCACCTACTCCTTCAACTCCCTCATACAAGCTCTCTACACCTTCAACTCCCTCATACAAGCTCTCTACACCTTCAACTCCCCCATACAAGCTCTCTACACCTTCAACTCCCTCATACAAGCTCACCACACCTTTCTACACCGCTTATCACCCCAAGCTCTGCACTCATGACACGCACCCGCTCTGCTACATGGCCAAACACGCCTCCAGTCTGCCACGCCGCTTCATTGTTAACGTTAAGTGTCTTTTTGACCCTCCCATTAATTCTTCTTCTTCCTCCTCCCCTCCTCCTCCTCCTCCTCCTCCTCCTCCTCCTCCTCCTCCTCCTCCTCCCCTCCTCCTCCTCCTCCTCCTCCTCCTCCTCCTCCTCCTGCACGGAAAAGTTACTCATACCCACAATGACATCCATCCATGCGTGTCCTCTGTCGTTCCTCCCACACACACACACACGCGCACACACACACACACACACACACACACACACACGAAAACACACGTATCAAGTGACTGTACCGGAGACTGATGGCTAGTCATGACATTGGAATTGAATAGTGGTAGTGGTAGTAGTTGTGATAGTAGTAGTGGTAGTAGTGGTGGTGGTAGTGGTGATCGTGGTAGTGGTAGTGATAGTATAGTAGTGGTAGTGGTGATAGTGGTGATCGTGGTGGTGGTGGTGGTGGTATTGATCGTGGTAGTGGTGATCGTGGTGGTGGTGGTGGTGGTGGTAGTGGTGATCGTGGTGGTGGTGGTGGTGGTAGTGGTGATCGTGGTGGTGGTGGTGGTGATCGTGGTGGTGGTGGTGGTGGTAGTGGTGATCGTGGTGGTGGTGGTGGTGAAGGCGTGGTAGAAAACAACACTGTGGTTTGCTGAGGTCAGCGTTAAATTTGCTGAGCTCTTTGCCACCATGCAGGAATGACCCCAGCGTCTCTCTCTCTCTCTCTCTCTCTCTCTCTCTCTCTCTCTCTCTCCCTCTCTCTCTCTCTCTCTCTCTCTCTCTCTCTCTCTCTCTCTCGCTCTCTCTCTCTCTCTGCTCGCCCCTTCCTGTGCACCAAGGTGGCCGCGGCACTAACACACACGTGGCACAGCAGGAAAGAAACCTATCGAGTGAGGGGAAAGGGTGAACAAACGAGGGGAGAATTATATACACCAGGTGTGTGTTTCCCTCACTCGGAGGAAAAATATTTGCGTTTCAACGTACACACACACACACACACACACACACACACACACACACACACACACACACATTCTATCTAATCAAACAGTCAAGTCCGGTCCAGTATTTACATGTATCCAGTCAACCAGTCAGTCAGTCACTCTTTACGGATATCCACAGTCAGTCAGTCAGTCACTCTCTGCATTATCTCATCCATAGTCTCCCTCACAGTCAGTCAGTCAGTCACTCTCTGTATTATCTCATCCATCGCCTCCCTCCCTCCCAATACACACGTCATCCTCCCGCCACGCCATGACCCCCGCCAGGCACTATTAATGAAGGGGTAGCGAGCCTTCAGGAGTGATTAGTGAGAGGGGCGTCGTGGTTGCAGGTGTAAAGAGTACTTCCTCCTCCTCCTCCTGCGCTCCCACCTCCTCCTTCGCTGCAAAAAATGTCTTCCCTCCTCCTCCTCCTCTCCTCCCCTACTTCTCCTTCCTCCTCCTCCTTCTCCTCCTCCTCCTCCTCATTCTTCTCCCTTACTCCTCCCTCCTCCTGCGGGTGCTGGAGTGTAAACAAATGGCGTGAGCTCGTGACGGGTTGCGGCTTTCACCAGGTGTCGTGCTTGTTATTGTAGGTGTTCGTGGTGGTGATGGTGATGGGTGTGGAGATGATTAAGTAGTGAGAGAGTGAATGGTTCTAAGATTACCGTGGCGGCTTCTCAGTATTTCTCTCTCTCTCTCTCTCTCTCTCTCTCTCTCTCTCTCTCTCTCTCTCTCTCTCTCTCTCTCTCTCTCTCTCTCTCTCTAGTCCATTACAGTCTCCTTTTCCTCCCTCTTCTCCTCCGAAACCTCAAAACCACAACTCTTAAACAACACATTGGAAACAGAAACCAGCTTGAAACCAGCTTGTCGGGTTCATAACATTGTTCACCCTTCAAACCCGACCCGACGCTGGCTGACTCAAACTGCCCACGACCAAAGTAACAATAGTAATAGGTAATGTTACTTTGCCCACGACATCACCATCACCTGCTCATATAAACAACCTGCCTATAACAAACCTATAATAATATACCTGCCCCCCGAAATCGTGCCCCGCCCCCTCATACCCTGCCCCCTTCAAAAACGTACCCTGTAATAATCGTCACCCCTACTAAAGTGCACCCTGCTTCCTTTATCCCCTGCCTAGACCCCTATCTGACCCTATATCCCGCCCCTGTCACCCCTTATGTTTTGGCAGCTATGATGATAAAATGAGGAAGGGGTGAATAGGAGGTAAGGAATTATTGAAGAAAGAAGGTAAGGAAGGGAAGAGGAAGGGGAAGAAGAAGGATGGGGAAGAGGAAGAGAAGGAGGAAGGGAACAAGGGATAAATAAACAAAACTCTGCACAGAATGGTAATAGAAGAGACTGATAAAGAAATTGTAGATATAAGGGATGAAAGCAAATATGAAAGATATTAGAGGAGAAAGTGAGCCTTGCCGCGCCCTCGGGAGGTTTGGCGGCCAACAACCCGTACTGAAGAAGAAAATTGCCGGAATTAATGTGAGTTGTGATGCGTGCGTGCGCGTGCGAGAGAGAGAGAGAGAGAGAGAGAGAGAGAGAGAGAAGAGAGGAGAGAGAGAGAGAGAGAGAGAGAGAGAGAGAGAGAGAGAGGAGAGAGAGAGAGAGGGGAGAGAGAGAGAGAGAGAGAGAGGAGAGAGAGAGAGAGAGAGAGAGAGATCCATTAACAGAAAGGAAGAGTTACTGATAGGACGAGAGAGGACATTACCCAGAATACTTGCTGAGGACGAGGAGGAGCGGAGGAGGAGGAGGAGGAGGAGGAGGAGGAGGAGGAGGAGGAGGAGGAGGAGGAGGAGGAGGAGGAAGAAGAAGAGGAGGGGGGAAAGGAAGGTAACAAAATTGCTTGGGAAAGGTGGGACACATCCTGTAGGGAAGGAAGAAGGAGGGAGTGGGGAGGGGTAGGAATGGTCACTTAGGGAGGGAGGGAGGGGAAGGATGGAAGGAGAGGTCATTTGTGAAGGGAAGGAAGAATGGAGGAGAGGAAGGAGAGAACACACACACACACACACACACACACACACACACACACACACGTATAGGTAAAGAAGTCCATTAAAACACAACATCTCAAGCAAAGAAAAAAATAATCACAAAAAATATACGAGAAAATAAATTATATAAAAAAAGGAAGAAAGAAGTATCAACAGCGGCCCAGACGACGCCTTCCTCACCACCTTCAGGAGATAACAAGACGTCAACGAGGGGCTTATTCAGACAAATCTCCTTCTCCTCCCCCACTTTCTCCCTCCTATCACCTCCACTCACACATTCCTCACGTAGCGACGCTATTTGTCCGGGACACACGCCGTCTCTCTCTCTCTCTCTCTCTCTCTCTCTCTCTCTCTCTCTCTCTCTCTCTCTCTCTCTCTCTCTCTCTCTCTCTCTCTAAATGTATATATGTATGCAAATATATGTAGCTACTGTATATAAACGTATGTAATGTATGTGTTTGAATGTATGTATGTATGTATAGATGCACATACATGTACTACCGTGTATATAAGTTAGAGTATGTATGTATGCATGCATGATGTATGTATGTATGTATGTATGTATATATCCATGAGTATTGGTGACATCCTGTATTGCCATAATCGAGCATTACACTTCCCATCCTCAGACCCTGGCATGCACTACACACTATGTACTCTTGTAAGTCTCCTATACGGTTACGGAGGCGCGACGGAGACCTTACTTGTCAATGTCAACTTCTAAGGTTAATACATTGATTGTAAAAATATCAGAGTTTCAAACCATAGAAATAGAAAGTTACTCGTCTAATTCATACAGAGTACATAATGTGATCAACTGATAATCTTACCCAAAATCAAAATACGATAAAACGTGGGAAATATCTAATAATCGCAATCGCAACCAAACAGGCCAAATATTTAATCGTAAATAATTTAGTTCAAGGTATATTAGTGTCCAGTTTTTATTTATTCCTGAAAATGCAGTGACCCCTTCACGCCCAGATCTTTCCTTTGCTATAAAAAAATTGTCTGTTGTCGAGCCATAAAACTACGAAAAGTAACTGAATATACCAAATTAGTTAGTGGACAAGGATACTAAACAGGTCATATCTATAAAATATTGCTTATATTCACTAAAAATCGCCTTATGGTAGTCAAATTACAATGGAAATTACGTCCTGGGTCTCAAGGTGTCAAGCTGTTGCAATCACATCCATAACAAGCTTTGAAAGGAACACCAAAATCTTCTTCCTTAATTACTCAATACACAGCGTCTTGAGTGTTTCCTGATGTCACAAAATCCAGGTATGGCAATCAGCTGCCAGTTCGACGGGAAAAGCTTTCACGTTTTAACATTCGAATTATGACGTTCCATGAGGTGAAGCTTAATCTTACATTTCTTCAAGCCTTTCATGACCTTTATGCGTGCCTGTTTTGCCCATGCACGACCCTTTACCTTATCCACCGCACGTAATGCCTTGCTCCGCCCCGTGCCCCACCACCACCACCACGCACACTCCTCTCCCTGCATGTCATTATTTTTTTATCACAACACGTCTGTCCGCCTCCGTGCAGGTCTACAGCCCTTGTAGTACCGTGTAACACCCCCCTTGGGCAGGCAGAAGGGGTAGCAAGGCGACATTACCTTATAAATCCTTGCCACTGCATGCTGGCCCCGCGCCACGCCCTCGGGCAAGCAGGCAGGGCAGGAGGGCAACATTACCAAACACACCCGTCCTCCTCCACGCAGGCCTCTCGCCACACCCACTCAAAGGCAGGCAGGCAGGCAGGCAGGCAGGCAGGCAGGCAAGAGGGCGACATTACCAAACACACCGACCTCCTCCATGCAGGCCTCCCGCCACACCCACCCACAGACAGGCAGGCAGGCAGGCAGGCAGGCAGGCAGCAGGCAGGCAGGCAAGCAGGGAAGGGGAACGGTATTGGCAAGCACGTCAGGCACACCATGCATGGCAGGTGGTTGAGTAACAACACCAATATAGTTGCTGGTTAGGCAGCGAGCCAGCACCTATATACGACGTCTTGCTGGTGTGTGTGTGTGTGTGTGTGTGGTGTGTGTGTGTGTGTGTGTGTGTGTGTGTGTGCGCGCGCGCGCTTCTGCTGCTGCACAAGGGTTAAAGTCCTGTTTTTTTCTCTTTTTTTTTTTTTTTCTCTCTCTCCACACATACGTACACACACACACACACACATAAATCACATTCGCACCATCATTACCAGGGCAGTCATTTTCTCAAACAAGTTCTCACCACTAACTCGTATATGCGCGTGGCATCCGTAACAAAAAACTGATTTACTAATGGTCGTAATTAACCGTCTCTTTCTTCAGACAAAATATGATATGCCTTTGCCAGCAGGCGGCGAGATTAATGATGAAAAATATGATTACACTTTAACACACAAGGACGCGAGGTGAACTTTTGTGATGACTGGTTGAACTTATAACGATGAGTTTCTTTTATACAAAACACTTCGCAATTAATTGAATCCCTGACATTCTGGGATGTACATGTGTTAACCCCTTGAGACCCAGAACGTAATTTCCATTGTAATTTGGTTTCATTAGACGATATTAATTAATATAAGCAATGTTATTATAGCTATGACCTGTTTAGTATCCTTGTCCACTAGCTAATTTGGTATATTTAGTTACTTTTCGTAATTTTATGGCTAACAACAGATGATTTTATATAGCAAAGGAAAGATCTGGGCGTGAAGGGGTTAAGTAAGATGATGGAAATTTGAACTTTGCAACATTACGCAATGTGGGTATTTCGACATCCATTGACAGCCGTGATAAATGCACGAACTAGACCTCGCAACACTACGGTAAGTATCTCTCACACACACACACACACAAAAAAAAAAAAAAAAAAAAAAACTTCAGGTTCCGTGCTTGGATTATTTCCATTTACATAAACATCATGATAAGCGTCCTGCTAATAGAAACCAGCCAGTGACTGTGCGCCTTCACGAGGTTGACTTCTAACTTACAAGTATACGAGCACGTTAATTCAGACCACACCCTCGGCTTGACAGGTGTGTGTGTGTGTGTGTGTGTGTGTGTGTGTGTGTGTGAGCCTTATGTCAAGTCCCCCACGACAGTTACCACACTTGACACACCACCACACTATAATCTCACATGTTTTAAATACTTACATACTCTGAAAAGCTCGCGTTATTACCTGTTACGTTCATGTTAGGAGGAGGAGGAGGAGGAGGAGGAGGAGGGGATACAAACGCCTTCTCACCTTTCCCCCCCACCTGTGCCCTCTCACCTGGGTCACTAGTTCCCCTGAGGCATCTTACTCACCAACTCGTGTTCAGGCGAGCCAGGTGGATTAAGTTACCCCCCCTCCCCCTCTCCTAACCATATCCCCATCTGCACCTCGTCCTTGCCTTCTGTGACCTCCCTGCCCCCCCCCCGTGCCCCTACACCCCTCATCCCACACGTGAATAATTAACACCGTCTCGTGAAATAATTTGGAAAGTGGCGCAAGCTTATTCTTTGCGACTCATATTGGTTCTTCTAATCATGTGGTGGTGGTGGTGGTGGTGGTTCTGGTGTAGTTGTAGTAGTAGTAGTAGTAGTAGTAGTAGGTGTTGTTTTTGTTATTGTTGTTCTTATCAATAGTGGCAACGTTGGTAAATATGCATAGTCAAGGTTTAGGAAATGAAAGGGAGGCGATGAAAGTGAACGGAAGGAAACGGATGATGGATAAGGAAGAGAAGTAGGCAGCGAGGTGCAAAATAAGTCTATAATGAATTTTCTCTCCAAAAAATACTGCAATGGAATATTCTCTAATACTATAAGATCACTATAGATAGGTTATAGATCCACTTCTGTCTCTCTCTCTCTCTCTCTCTCTCTCTCTCTCTCTCTCTCTCTCTCTCTCTCTCTCTCCTCCCTCTCTCTCTCTCTCTCTCATCCAGGTGACCGGATGACACCCAAGGGACCACCACCACCACCCAGCAGGCGACCTACCGCAGGCCTGACCCGAGCCTTCACCACAACGCCAAAAATAGAACAGGTCAAGACACACGCTGAGTCGGGTTAAGGCGATGACGTCACGATGAGGGTGAATTTACAGTGTTTATTACTCGTCTTTAAAAACAATAATAATAATAATAATAGTAGTAATGGTAAACAACTGAAATGGAAATAATCACAAAGAGAGAGAGAGAGGAGAGAGAGAGAGAGAGAGAGAGAGAGAAGAGAGAGAGAGAGAGAGAGAGAGAGAGAGAGAGAGAGAGAGAGAGAATGACTGATCTGAATGACAAGCTGACATTAAGCCGCTATTTTGGTCTCTTATTGAGAGGGAGAGAGGAGGGTGACCTGAAAGGCTGATGACAACGAGAGAGAGAGAGAGAGAGAGAGAGAGAGAGAGAGAGAGAGAGAGAGAGAGAGAGAGAGAGAGAGAGAGAGAGAGAGAGAGAGAGAGAGAGAGAGAGAGAGAGAGAGAGAGAGAGACGGCACACACTCTATGGTTCAAACTAGTTTTTTTTATAATAAAAAGAGATAAACAGGACGCAATACAACTTTCTAAAAAGATTTATAACAGAAGATTCCTTTTAGACTTATTGTTGGAATAGAATCGTGCCCCAAATGGAAGCCTAAGCCCCTCCTTTGCAACCATATAAATAAAAAAAAAGGTACCTGGAACTGTCGCCGATAGGAATTCTCGCCGCCGTCGTCGAGTGTTCCAATTCTTGATATTACAGGACCCAATATATACATTTAATCAAGTTTTACCCGTGTTTCTGCATTCAGGATGAAATACTATCGTTAGCTTGATCAGTTAGGTTAAGTTAGGTGCCAATGTCCAGGTTAAGTTAACATTTCCACGTCGGCGAGAGTTCTAGTTTGGTGTTTCGGCGAGAATTCCCATCGGCGACAGCTCCATAAATATAAAAAAAACTGTTTGGTAAAAGGCAACTATTTTTTTTTGCATTTGAAATTACAGATCGTTCGGGAGAATCCACCAAAGGCGATAAGAGAAAACAGACATACAGACATACACACGCAGAGGATAAGAGGAAAGGTAGGTCATGGATGAATGGATGGAGGGACAGACAGGAGAAGAAAGGAATATGAGGAGGAAAGAAGGGTCATAAAGCGGTCAGGTCAGGCCAGCTTGGTAGGTTGGCTATATTCGATGGTTCATTTTGGCAAAGACTTTGGTTAGAAACAATGTGTGGAACAATTTAATGAATGGATATGTTTGCTTAGAGGTTATTTCAAAATATCTGACTGCGACCTTGCAAATTCTAACTTACAAACCACATTTTTGTTCGTAGAAAATACATTGTAACACAAGGCAGTGGACACGAGATTGGTCAAACAGCATCCTGAGACCAGCCAAGGGCTTCCCTGAGCCCTGACTGACACAGTATATCACCAAGACTTGCACGGTCACACCCTTCTAACAGCAAAGGTTCCTGTCTCCAATGCTGGCTAGTCTTGCCTCGGAAATACTCATCCGTCACCCCAAGACTACTCTATACAGTAGTCTTTGGTCACTCCCAAGATTCACGTTCTCACCCCAACGCCTCACGCACCCTTGCCTGACACCCTTGTCATCTGATGTCCCCTCCTACACACTAACATACATCTGACACACACACACAAGCTGACACACACACTGACACACACACACACACAATGTTCTCAGAGTCGAGCAGTGAGAGTAACAGGTCCATGAGAGGGAGGGATTGGCGGACAGGTAGAGAGGTAGGTTGCGAGGTTACCCGCTCACCCACCACCACGCTGCTCTATCCTTATAAAGAGCGGCGGCAGATGGATGGGCGCGGCGCCCTGTGCCTCCTGCACTGAGGTGCAGATTCAGCGGCAAAGGAGACGCGGCAGTGCGGGTGGTCACTGTGGCGTGGGGGACGAGCTGCTCGTCCTTCTCCGCCCAAGGAAGCAAGGGATAGGGACTCATGTCTTTCTGCTGAGGTCACGGCGAGCTGTGACGCAACTCCTCGCTACCACCGCTTACCGGGCTGTACTTTCACTGCGCCGCCTTCACCTCACGACCCGCACACCTGCCACCATCACCGCTCAAGGTGGTGTCCGTCACCCCCATGGAGGGTCACCCCCCTCATCTCCTCACGCCTGCCCTCACCGCTGTCCCTCACCCACCCACTGCCTCACCGCTGTCCCTCACCCACCCACTGCCTCACCGCTGTCCCTCACCCACCCACTGCCTCACCGCTGTCCCTCACCCACCCACTGCCTCACCGCTGTCCCTCACCCACCCACTGCCTCACCGCTGTCCCTCACCCACCCACTGCCTCACCGCTGTCCCTCACCCACCCACTGCCTCATCGTTGTTCCTCTCCCTCACCGCTGTCCCTCACCCCACCACTGCCTCCCTTCTGTCCCTCGGTTCCTACCTCCTTGAACCTCGCCACTCTACCCCACCCCTAATGCCTCTCACACGCCCCATCACTGAAATGCCTTGAAGGAAACAAATAGTTCACGAAATGACTCCTCTCCTCCCCCTCCAGGCTGAAGAGCAGAGTCGCTGCGCCCAGCAGGACGAGGAGGCTGGCGAGGCGTCCTTGTGAGTCTGGCGAGACCGTCTACGACTCTACAGCATTGAGTCATTTGTATCTCAAATTTCACGCATGACTGGTGAGCAGGCACGAGCGCGCTCATACACTCACACTACATATATGTGTGGTAGAAGAGTAAACACACACACACACACACAATGGTGAGTAAGAAGACGTACGCTCAGGGATCCTCGTGACAGTTCGTACACAGCGAGGTAAGCATCTCAAGGTAAGATTCTCACGCACGCACGCGCCACCTCTCCTTGCCCTGTTCTCAGCAGCAAGACGCTCGCGGCAACCTTTTTTTACCTTCCCGCATCCAGCCCTCAAGTGCCTTCACCAGGAGCCTCAAGGTCATCGTGTAATTACGAGGTGGTTCGTCACCGCACCATCACCACCTC
>JACEEZ010001279.1:212500-222500 GCA_016584305.1 Chionoecetes opilio
TCCAGACCTAGCCAACAATGTAAAATAAAAGAGATTAAAAACTGCCCAAAAGAGAGAGAGAGAGAGGAGAGAGAGAGAGAGAGAGAGAGAGAGAGAGAGAGAGAGAGAGAGAAGGAGAGAGAGAGAGAGAGAGAGAGGAGGAGAGAGAGAGAGAGAGAGAGAAGAGAGAGAGAGAGAGAGAGAGAGAGAGAGAGAGAGAGAGAGAGAGAGAGAGACACAGAGCACAGAGACACAGAGAGACAGAGACAGAGAGACACAGAGAGACAGAGAGACAGAGAGACACAGAGACACAGAGAGACAGAGAGACAGAGAGACAGAGAGACAGAGACACAGAGACACAGAGACACAGAGAGACAGAGAGACAGAGACAGAGAGACACAGAGACACAGAGAGACAGAGAGACAGAAGAGAGAACAGAGACAAGAGACACAGGAAAAAGAAAAAGAAAGAGAGGAGAGAAAAGAGAAAGAAGAGAGAGAAGGAAGAGGGGAGGGGAGAAGAGGAGGGTTTTTTTTTAAAACTTGAAAAAGCCAAAGAAAAAAAGGGGAAAAAAAAAAAGTTTAGGGAAGGAAAGGAAAGTTGTTAATTTTCCCTCTCCCTCTCTTCGTTGTTTTCTTAGTTTCCCTTTTTGTCGTAATGAAAACCCCCTTTCACCCCTGACACACACAAAAACTCACCAAAAAAACAAAAAAAATTTCAACGTTAAAAAACCATATTTTTAATTTTACACAAAAAAAAACAACAAAAACAAAAACAAAAACAACCAAAACCACAACTAAAAACTAAAATTTTTACTACACAAACACTGCTTTTTTTTTTTACTACTACACTACAAATACTTTTTTTTTTTTTTTTTTTTTTTTTTTTTTTCCCAAAATACTACTACTACTACTACTACTAAAACTACTACTATACACTGCTACTTACAAAAAAAACTATACTACAAACAAAAGACAGACCCTAACTAAACTAAAAATTGACACCTCTCTTTCCCCCCCCCCCCCTTTCCAAAACCCTCCCACGCCTACCCTCCACCCTTCACTATTCCCCCCTTTCCCCTCCTTATAAACCCTCCAATATTTTCAATTTTTTCCTTCTACCCTTTTGGGTCCTTCTACCCTTTTTGGCCTTTTTCCCCCCCCCCTTTCCCTCCCCCCCTTTAATTCACCAAACACAAGAATATCAAAAATGAATTCAGGGGTACCCACCCACTCCTTGCCACGCCCGAAGTTTTGGTCTACACGCCCAAATTGCAGTGGGGACAGGGGGGGCCCGGGTTGTGGGGGATGGGGAAAATAGACTTTGTGTAAAATTTTTTTTTTTTTTCTCTTCCTCTTTTCCCTTCTCCCTCTCTCCTCTCTCTCTCTCCTCTCTCTCTCCCCCTTTTCCCTCTCCTCTCTCTTTAATTGGTACAGATAATTATGTACCTCAAAAACATCACAGAAAAAAAAAATTAAATAGCCAAGCCAAACACTTTCTACACGCCCCCTCACCCCTTTTTTAATTATCATTTTTGTCTTTTTCCTTTCTATATTTTTTCCTCTTTCGCTCCAAAGGGCAAAAACTTAAACAGGATTTAAAAAACCCTCTCTTCTGAACTGGACTGTGAGGTAACTTTTTACTACACTATTATTACCACAAAACAATACTATTACTCCCACTCCCACTACTATAAAAAATATCTTTATCCCAAACTCCCAACCCTACTCCCAACAACAACTCATGGGTCAAAATAAACTTTATCCCCCCCGTTCAAGTGGCAAAAATATCAGAGGAGCAATATGGTACGAAATGTATTTTTTCAAGACTTTTACGACACTCCAATACACAAAGGGAACTTCTTCCCCTTTAAACGGTTGCCCCATTTTTTTTTGTTTTCTCGTGGGTTTTGGGTTTGGTTTTTGGTTTGGTTTGGGTTAGGTTGGGTTAGGTTACGTTGGTTTAAAAACACTTTTTCTCCCCCCCTATCTCTCTTCTCTCTTTTCTCTCTCTCTCTCTTCCCCCTCTCTCTTTTCTCTCTCTCTCTCTCTCTCTCTCTCTCCCCTTCTCTCTCTTCTCTCCTCTCTCTCTCTCTCTTTTCTCATCTCTCTCTCTCTCTCCTCTCTCTCCTTCTCTCTCTTCTCTCTCTCTTCTCTCTCTCTCCCACCAAACTTTTTTTGTTTACAACCCTTAATGTTCCTCTCTGATGTTTACGTTTAATTCTTAATTTTTTCTATTTTTTTTCTTTTTCATAGTTTTTTTTCTATTTTAGGATCAAATTTTTTTGCTTTCGACGGTTTTCAATTTTTTTCTTTTCCTGGTTTTCTGTTTATTACCTGGTTTCACAAAAAATTAATTTTTCCTCCCCCAAAAATTCTGCAGTTTTTACCCACATGAAATTTCTCCCATCCACCCTCTCCCCAAACCAACAAAAAAAAAAAGTACCCAAAAATTAGCCAAAAAGTAAAAAAAAAAGAGATTAAAAACTGCCCAAGAGAGAAGAGAGAGAGAGAGAGAGGGGAGAGAGGGGGAGAGAGAGAGGGGGAAAAGAGGAGAGAGGGGAGGGGAAGGAGAGAGGAAAAAGGAGAAAAAGAGAGAGAAAAGAGAGAGAGAGGGGAGAGAGAGAAAGAGGAGAGAGGAGAGAGGGAGGGGAGAGAGAGGAAAAGAGAGAGAGGAGAGGGGAAAAGGAGAGGGGGAGAGAGAGAGGGGAGACAGAGAGAGAGAGAGACAGAGAGACAGAGAGACAGAGAGACAGAGAGCCCGAGAGAGACAGAGACGAGCAGAGACGGAGAGAGAGAGAGGGGAGGGGAGAGGAGAGAGAGAGGAGAGAGAGGGGAGAGGAGAGGAGGAGAGAGAGAGAGAGAGAGAGAGAAAGAGAGAGAGAGAGAGAGAGTTTTTCCTTGTAAAAAGCCCACCAAAAAAAAAAACCTGGGGGAAAAACACAAGCCAATTTTTTCCAAGGGGAAAAAGAAAAAAAACTAAAATGTGTGTTTGGGGAGCGATGGAGACAACGGGCTGAGAAAGGAGGAGGGGGGAAAGGAAAAAAAGGAGGAGGAGGAGGAGGAGGAGGAGGAGGAGGGGGAAGGGGGAAAGGAGGAGGAGGTAAAAGGGGGTGGGCCCTTTTGATAAAAAAAGAAAAAAGGTCGGGGGGGGTTTAAACCTGAACACCAGGTGGGGGGTCTCTACGGTTTTAATTGGAGGTGAGTGGCCAGGTGTTCCTCTTTTGTCCCTGTGTGTAACCAATGTTTGTATAACCAATGTTTGTATAGCCCAATTTAACCCCAAATAAAAACCCCCCTGTATACCCTGTATCCCTTTTGTAAAACCCCAATAAACGTGTAAAACCCCAACGTAAAAACCCATTTTTTAAGTAGGGGGAAAGGGAGGGGGGGGGGGGAAAGGAGGAGGAGGAGGGGGGGAGAGGAAGGTAAGGAAGGAAAAAGGGGGGAAGGGGAGGAGGGGGAGGAGGAGGAGGGGGAGGGGGAAAGGGGAAGGAGGGGGAGGAGGAGGGGGAGGAGGAGGAGGAGGTAAGGGGGAAAAAGGGAGGTAAGGAAGGAGGAAAAAGGGGGGAAAAAAAAGAGGGGGTAAGTCCCGATTTTTTAAATATTAAAAGAAATTCCAGTTTTTTCCTCCTCGCCCTTCCTTCAAACCTTTTCCCTCTCTCCCTCCGGGACCCCCTTCCCCTTTGATTGGGCCGGGTACAACAATTAGCCGCGTAAAATAAACGCCCTTTTTTCCCCCCCCAACGAAAAAACCGGAGAAAAGCAAAAAAAAAACGTAGGAAGAAAGGCCAAAAAACTTTTCCTATACGAGGCAAGACGTCCAGTATATTTTTTTTAAATTTGTGTGTGTGTGTGTGTGTTTTGGGGTGTGGTGTGTGTGGGGTTGTGTGGGGTTGTGGGTGGGGTTTTGGGGGTGTGTGGGTGTGTGGGTGGGGGGGGGGTGGATGGGGGGTGGGTGTGTGGGTGGGTGTGTGGGTTTGTGGGTGGGTGGGTGTGTGGATGGGGTGGGGGGGGTGTTTGGGTGTGTGTGTTTTGTGGTGTGTGTGTGTGTGTGGTGTGTGTGTGTGGGTGTTGTGTGTGTGTGTGTGTGTGGTGGTGTGTGGTGTGGGTGTGTGTTGTGTGTGGTGTGGGTGGGTGGGTGGGTGGGTGGGTGGGTGGGGGGGGGGTTGGGGGGGTTTGGGGGTGGGTGGGGGGGGTGGGGGGGTGGGTGGGGGGTGGGGGGTGGGTGGGGGGGTGGGGTGGGGGGGGTTGGGTTTTTTGGGTGGGTGTGTGTGTGTTTGTGTGTGGGTGTGTGTGGTTTTTTCAAATTTGACGCAAAAACCTTTTCACACTCAGCGACACAGGAGGGGGGGAAAGAAGGGGGAAGGGAAAAGGGGAGGAAGAAAAAGCGGGTGGAAGAATACAGGGCGGTGGAAGTGGAGAGGGGAAGTGGAGAGAGGGGGGAAGTGAAGTTATCGCCCTCATTCCTCCCCCATAAATTATTTTCCCCCACTAACCACCACTCCCACCCCCCACTAACCACCACCCCCACCACCCCCCAACCACCATCCCCATCTTTCCTTTTATCAATTCCTGGGGACTGAAAAAAAACCTTAATCACGCACACGAGAGGGGAGAGGGAGAGAGAGAGAGAGAGAGAGAGAGAGAGGGGGAGAGAGGAGAGAAGAGGAGAGAGAGAGGAGAGAGAGAGAGAAAAGAGAGAAGAGAGAAGAGAAAAAGATAGAGAGAGAAAAGAGAGAAAAATTTCATTTCCCTATAGACTTTTTAATGAACCCTCACCAAACTTTCAAAACTCTCTCCTCCCCCCTTTTTGTCTATTTCCCCCCTCCCCCTTTCCCCCTTTTCCTCTCCCCCTCTCTCTCTCTCTCTCTCTCTCTCTCTCTCTCTTTGGCGCCCTCAGGGTCCTCAGATAAATGGTGGGGGCGGGGGCGTGGCAGGAGAGAGGGGGAGAGAGAGAGAGAGAGAGGGGAGAGAGGAGAGAGAGAGAGAGAGGGGGAGAGAGAAAAAGAGAGAGAAAAGAGAGAAGAGGAGGGGAGAGAGGGGAGAGAGAGAGAGACACGAGTTTTTAAATTTTTGTAGATTTCTTTAGAAATAAAAAAACCAGAAAAAGTTTACAAGCTTTCTTTATATTCTCACTGTGGGGTTTTTAACAAAAGGTAAAACTTTATGTAGGGTTACTTGAAGAAAAAGGGAAAAACAAGGTAAATTTTCTTTCTTTTCCCCTTAAACTTTAAAAATACTTACCATAAATTTTTCTATTCTTTTGTAGGGAAAAATCGCGTGCCCTTTTGGTGGGGGAGTGTGCGTGTGCGTGGGGGTGCGTTTGCTTGTGGTGGTGGTGTGTTTTGGGTTTTGGGGTGGGTTCAGCACAAACAGGCACAAGGACAAGCCCCACCCACCCCCGGGACCCCCTCAGCCCTCCACTTTTGGGAAGGCAATTTGGGGGGGGGGGTCCCGGGTGGAGGGAGGAGAGAGGGACAAGAATGGGCCGGAGGGATGGGGGGAAAACAGGAAGGGGGGGAGGAAGTGGTTTTTTGTTCCCCTCTCTCTCTTTTCTCTCTCTCTCTCTCTCTCTCTTCTTCTCTCTCTCTCCTCTCTCTTCTCTCTCTCTTTTCTCCCCTCTCTCTCTCTCTTCTCTCTTCTCTCTCTCTCTCCCCCCCCTCTCTCTCCTCTCTCTCTCTCCCCTCCCCCTCTCCCCCTCTCTCTTCTCTCTCTCCCCTCCCCCCTCTCTCTCTTCTCTTTTCTACCCTTCTCTCTCTCTCTCCCCTCTCTCTCTCTCCCCTCCTCCTCTCTCCTCTCTCTCTCTCTTCTCCCCTCCTCTCTTTTCTCTTCTCTCTCTATCTCTTCCCCAAAAACAATGGGATTTTTTTTTTTTTTTGCAAATTTTCCGGGTAATCTTTTTTTTGCCTTTCAGTTTTTTTTCCAAAGTTCTAAAGGGCCACGGGAGGAGGAGGGGGAGGAGGAGGAGGGGAGGAGAGGAGGAAGAGGAGGGGAGGAGGAAGAGGGGGAGGAGGAGGATACCACAAAAAACTTGAAAACGTGGGGTCGTCTGCTTTTTTCTTTACCGAGAAATTAAATTTAAATTTATACTTTTACCTCGAGAAAAAAGGAGAGAGAGAGAGGAGAGAGGGGGAGAGAGAGAAAAGAGAGGGGGGAGAGAGAGAGAGAGGGGAGAGAGAGAGGGGAGAGAGGGGAGGGGAGAGAGAGAGAGAGAGAGAGGAGAGAGAGGGGGAGAGAGAAGAATGACAAAAAACACCCTTCTCCTTCTCTTCTTTAAAATATTTCTCTGGATGACGAGGGAAGCTCAGGGGATTGGCATGACCTACGCAAAATGTAGCGCAAAATAGATTTTTTGAGAACCCTCTCGTAATGCAATGGAAAACACAGACAGGCAAAATGGGGTAAAAAAACCGTTTTATTTTTAATTTCCCCCGGAGGAGCCGATTTAAAAAGTTAGTAAAAAAACCCCATTTAATTAAAAAATTATAAAAAGGGGAAATTTTAAAAATTAAATTTTTCTGGAAAAAAAACCCCCAAAAACAAAAAAACGAAAAAATACCCGAAAGGGAAATTTGTAAAGAAAAAACTAACCGGCCCAAAGCGACGCCCTGAAAAGACTAACCGGCCCAAAGCGACGCCCTGAATGCCAGGCTGCGGTGGGCACGAACAAGAGGTTGGGAAACAAAATTGCGACCTGAAAGAAAACAGTTGGCGGCTTTGCAACAAAAGAGATCGTGATGCAACACTTAAACACAAAACTTTTTCCTGCACAGGCTGGATAAAAACCCGATGGTTGTCTTTAGCCGGAGCTTTGACTGCCCGGCGGCCTGCTGCAGCGCCTCCGTCAACAGTGTGGGAAGGTATACAACTGGTAACAGAGAAAGAAAGGCCTTTGAGAGTCGTGGCTGCCTGGCATCTCAGAGGAAATGTCAGGCAGTGTTCAGGAGACAAACAAATGGCGGCAGAGGAAGAAGTCAGGAGCAGGTTTTTGTAACTTTACTTTTTTGTTTTCTCTCCCAACACTCACTGAGCGCATAAAAGAGACAGAGAAGGAGGGAAGGGGTGGGGGGTTTGTGGACAAGGATAGGGGGGCAGGGGGGCCCGGGGAGGGGGGCCCAGGGGAGTAAAGGAAAGGAAGAGGGAAGAAATGGGGAAAACCCGGGGAGGGCCCCAAAAAAAATTTCTGTTTGAAAATAAATGTATTTTAAATTCTTTCTCTTTATACCAAGGGTAATTTTAAAAGGGAATCTCTCACTCTTTCCCTCTCTCAATGTGTGTGTGTTTGTCCCGTGTGCGTTTTGGTGTGTGTGTGGGGCCCTGTCTTTTTCCCTCTGACAAAAAACCAAAAATTTTAAAAAAACAAATGAATAGTCTAAAAACAGAAGTGCCCAGATTCTCTCTTTTCTCCCCTCTTTTCCTCCCCCCCCCACCCTCTCTCTCTCTCTCTTTTTTTTTCTCTCTCTCCCCTCTCTCCTCCCCCCTCCCCTCCCCTCTCTCTCTCTCTCCTCTCTCTCTCTCTTCTCTCTCTCCTCTCTCTCCTCTCTTTTCCCCTCTCTCTCCCCATCTCTCTCCCTTTCTCTCTCTCTCTCTCTCTCTCTCCCCCTCTTCTACTCTCTCTTCTCTCTCACCTCTCTCTCTCTCTCTCTCTCCCCTCTTCTCTTCCTCTCTCTTTTCTCTCTCTCTCTCTCTCTCCTCTCCTCTCTCTCTCTCTCTTTTCCCTCTCTCTCTCTCTCTCTCTCTTCCTTCCCCTCTCCTCTCTCTCCTCCCCCTCCCCTCCTCCTCTCTTTTCCCCGGGTCTGTTTGTTCGCCCGAGGGGGGGCGCATTTGATCCGTCATGGTAGAAGCGGAGGGAAAGACACCCCCGGGCCCCCCAAAAGGACTTGACGGGGGGCTGGGAAAAATTGAAAGGGTAGAGGGGTGGTGAAATTTGATTTGAAAATAGATAAAAACCCGGGGGAAAAAAATGAGGAGGATAAGGGGGAGGAGGATTAATAGGATTACATGGAGTAACAGACACCAGGGAGCCCAAATTGGTCCATAGCGGGGGATCTGCGAATTAAATACTACAAACTATAAACAATTGTAAGAAAACGGGGGAAAAAATGTTTAACCATTTCCCAAAAAGGGGAAATAGGAACAGGGAAAGGGTTTTTTTATGCGGGAATAAATAGGATAGGGAAAAAATACAAAACCTAAAACTCCATCCCAAATAAAAAATAATGGGATAGGGGGGGACAAATATAAATTTCCCCCACTATCAATACCCTTTTTACTTTCCAGTGCGCGCCCAAGCTGTTTTTAATGTATTTTTGTTTTGGTTTCCGACAACATTTGCTGGAAAACTTTTTCCCATCGTAAAGACTCTAACAGGAAAAAAATTTTTACGGAGACGGTGATGCAACTTTGACCTTTTTGTTTTAAACCATTTTTTCTTTTGTCACTTGATTTTGAAAGCTCGAATGGTTCTCTTTTTAATTTAAACATAAAAACCCTTTTAGGATTTTAAAGGGTTTCCATCAAGTCCCCACGGATTCTACGACCCTTTTGGGGGAAAACTTAAAGTTTCCCAGTCCCCTTTTATAAGATAAAATTTCGCAGAGAGGGAAATTTTTGTTGGTTGCAATTTTTGCACTTTCCTTTTTGGCTGTTTTTTTACGAAACCGGGCGCCCAAAATTTGAACGGCATTTTCCCCAAGTGGGGGCCAAAACCAAGGACGTTTTAAAATTGGGTGCCCTTTATTTTTGGGGTTTTTTATGTTAAAATTTTTAAAGTTTAAAAAAGCCCAACTCATATTTGCCTTTTTACTGGAAAGCTGGGAAAATGCGAACGGTTTTTTAGATCTTACTGATGATAAAACCCACCTAACCTTTTCCCCCTGCTTACTTCATTTAAAGGGGATTTATTTTGCTTTTGATATTTATATTTGATTTTTAATCTTTTCCCTTATGCATTATTTTTCATTTATGGGAAATTAAATTTTAATCCCCCATTTATCACCCAATTGATTTTTTTGTCGGATCTTTTTGGGTATGAGTTCGCATTTTTCCTCTAGTATATCCCTTTCCCGCCAAATTTGGGGTTTTGGTCATCTGAAAAATTTTGATTTTTTTAGATACAAGTCCGCAGTCCCAGATGTTGATATATTCAGAAAAAAGTGGGGCCCCAAGCCCGACCCGAGGCACCCCCCTTTTGACATCTAAAAAATCAAAATGCCTCACCTTTTATTACAAACCCTTTGTTTACGTTTTGAAAGCCAATCGCCAATCCTGAAAAATTTGGAGGGGGGGGGGAGGGGGGGAGGGGGGGGGGAAAGGAGGGGGGAGGAGGAGGAGGGGAGGGGGAAAGGGGGGAGGGGGAAGGGAGGAGAAGGGGAAGGAGGATAAGGTAGATAAAAAAATAGTTGCGGGGGTTGGGTTGTTGTGTTGTGTTTTGGGGGTGGGGGTGGTTGGTGATTCCCTTTGTATTTTTGGGTTGGGTATTGGTGGTGATGGCAGCCTTTTTTTTTTGGCCCCATAGTGACAAACAGTTTAGTTGTACCAAAATTAAAAATTAACACCAAAAAACTTTAGGACCGCTTAAAAAGGAAGAAAGAAAGTTTGTGGCCCTCAGAGTAGTAGTAGTAGTATTAGTAGTAGTAGTATAGTAGTAGTAGTAGTAGTAGAAAGTAGTAGTATGGGAGTAGTAGAGTTAGTAGAAAGGTAAGTAGTATTTAGTATATATTAGTAGTAGTAGAAAGTAGTATAGTATATTAGTAGTAGTAGTAGTGTAGTGTTAGTAGTGTGTTAAGTAGAGTAGAGTGGGGAAAACAAAACCCCTTTCCAAAAATTTTTAAACCGGGTTTGGCCCACAGAGTATGGTTTGGGTGGCCATGGCATAAAAATTCAATAAATTTTTTTTTAAATTTTCTTTATCTCTGCCCTCAGTTTGGGGGTTTGGCCACGGGGAAGGCCAGTGTAAACCACCCCTAACCGCCCAAAGTAGTGGGAAAACTGACAACGCTTAAAATAAGACTTGAAAA
>JACEEZ010001279.1:227500-240594 GCA_016584305.1 Chionoecetes opilio
GGGATCCTGCTGTGCGTCCCGAAATTCTTGTGTAGAGATTAGGAGACCCGCAGGTTTTTTCCTTCTCAGGATACATTTCTCCCACAGCAGCAGAGTTCATGTCAACCCTAGCGGTCATCTTGAGTCACTGAAGATGTGCCGCGCCATGGTGTTACGTATATTGTTAATGCATTCTGATTGGCTGCTTGAAACACTACTACAACATCTAGATCCAACCTCTTTCCGGCCATCTTGTAGGGCAAGGCAGAGCAGGAAACTTACCTACAGAGTAGTGTACATGTGTGTGTGTGTGTGTGAAGTGTGGATGTTTTTTCTGTTGTTTGAAAAGAAGGACATTTTTCTCTCTCTCTCTTCTCTCTCTCTTCTCTTCTCTCCTTCTCTCTCTCTCTCTCCTCTCTCTTCTCTCTCTCTCTCTCTCTCTCTCTCTCTCTCCTCTCTCTCTCTCTCTCTCTCTCTCTCTCTCTCTCTCTCTCTCTCTCTCTCTTTCTCTCTCTCTCTCTCTCTCTCTCTCTCTCTCTCTCTCTCTCTCTCTCTCTCTCTTCTCTCTCTCTCTCTCTCTCTCTCTCTCTCTCTCTCTCCTTCTCTCTCTCTCTCTCTCTCTCTCTCTCTCTCCTCCTCTAACCGCCGATCTTTTCGTAATCACTCATCTGTCACACCCGATTCGCTTGATTGGATGGTGAGCTAAATGAGGCATGACAATGGTGGTGATGGTGATGGTGATGGTGATGGTGGTGGTGATGGTGGTGGTAGTGGTAGTGGTGGTGGTGGTGGTGGTGGTGGTGGTAGTGGTGATGGTGGTGGTGGTGGTGATGGTGGTGGTGATGGTAGTGGTGGTAGTGGTGATGGTGGTGGTGGTGATGGTGGTAGTGGTAATCATAATGGTGGTGATTTTTCTGCCTTCTGCTTTTATGTGATATTTACTGCTATTGTCGGCTGTTGTTTATAATGCTACTACTGCTTCTCTCCCTGTCCCCTCCTCCTCTTTCTACTACCACTTATAATACCCCCATCACTACTACAATTGCTACAACTACTATTATTAGCGTGACAAAAACATCTACTACTGGAGGACCTACTTTGCGGGTTACGCCCAAGTGTCTCTTTCATCTGTCTTCATTTCATATTTCTTCCTTGACATAACCTCATGCTACTTAGAATTAGATACATCACCGTCTATATACCCTCTCTCTCTCTCTCTCTCTCTCTCTCTCTCTCTCTCTCTCTCTCTCTCTCTCTCTCTCTCTCTCTCTCTCTCTCGTGGACATCATTCATCACTTTAATATACTACAACGTCACATATCTTCTCTCTCTATTCATTTCCCATCATCATCACTTCACTCACCATCCACATTTTTTTTCCTTCTATATTTTCACGACGGGTTTTCTTTCCGTTCTCCTTTTTCTGTTTAGTTTACCGTTCCCGTTTGATTGTTTCCTGACCTTTCTTCCTGTTTTTGGCATGTCCCTCCATTAGCTTCCTTCTCCCTCTTCCTTATCTTCTAATTTTCTCTCCGCCTGCCTCCCTTCCCCCCCCTTCCCTCCTAACCACTAACCACTAATTTCTCGGCTGAACCTTCCTCTCCCTCTCCCTTTCTCTTTCCCCTAACCTATCATTTAATTCTTTCCCTCTCTCTTCTCCTTACACCCTATTCTTATTTATTTTGTCCTTTTTTGGTTTTCCTTTCCTCCTCCGGTTTGTCCTCGTCTTCTTCACTCTCTTTTTCCTCCCTGAACTCTCTTCTCTCTCTCTCTCTCTCTCTCTCTCTCTCTCTCTCTCTCTCTCTCTCTCTCTCTCTCTCTCTCTCTCTCTCTCTCTGCGCACACACACGCACACACATCAAAGTCTCCATCCGTCCTGCTGATTGATTGATGGATTGATTAATTGTGTGTGTGTTCTGTCCCATGGAAGGGCTGAAGGAAATGCCTGACAGACGCTTGACAAGTTAAATTTAGAGCGACATAAGTCTTGTTGCTTTAACCTCACACGCTGTTCCCTCCCTCATGACATACGTGTCGCGCTCCTTATAACCCTCTCCCCTCTGCATGCCTTTCCCTGCACCTTAACCTCAACATCCGTCCCTTCCTTCCCTCTCCAAGCAGGAATGGAAGCCCTCCTCCTCCTCCTGCTCGCTCTCCCCAATCTATTCCATTTTGTCCTTACACTGGTCCGCCTCAGAGCACCACCACACTATATATATACACATTATACACTATAGCAACGCCACCTAGATTACTGTGACCGACGGGCTTCACGGACACACCACGCATGATAAGTGTTGTTGTTGTGTTGTTGTTGTTGTTGTTGTTGTTGTGGTCATAGCAAACACCACGACGTCGCCTCCACGCCTCCCAACCTGTTTTCACCTTCAAACTATCTGTATCCTTCTCAATCCCTCCCCCACGCAACCTCCATCAGTCCATCAACCACTCCTTCCCTTCGCCTCCCTCCCATTCCCCACCCAGCACGGATATGCCACCTTCTGTCCTCGCCTAATCATGGCTCCCCAGCTGCCGCGTCGTCATGCTACTTCATCACGCGCCCCAAGTCACAGCCGTGGCACACATGTGGACCTGTGGCTTGGCGCGCCTTCAGATGCTCCACGCCATCGGGTACTGAGGCTTTTTTTGTCGGTCTGACATTATCGAGACACGTCTTTGAAGTGTGATTGCAACGTGAGACTTTCGTGATCACGTGACATGCGTGATCTGAGGAAGACGTGAGTGAGATGACACATACATAAATGAATGTTTCTCTTCTTCCTTCCTTCGCATTTATTTTATTCCATTATTCATTTTAAATCTATATGTATATTTTCCTTCTCTTCCTATACTTTTTCCCTCCCCTTCCTGACTAGTCCTGGTTCCTCCTGTAGGGATTGTCAACAAATACATGAAAAGTCCTCTGTCCCTGAAATTCCTATAACTGTAGCTACTGGAGAGAGGAAGATAGGGGCGAGGAAGGGTCAGAGAGGTATAGGTAAGGGGTCCTGTAAGGGGTAAGGGACAGGCAGAGGGATGGAGGCAGGTAACGGAGATAAGGAAAGGAGGGAAGGAAGGGAACGAAAACAAAATGTATCCTACGGCGGGTGTCGAAGGGTAAAAGGGAGGGAGAGGAGGAGGAAAAGGAAGAGAGAGAGAAGGAGGAGAGTAAATAGAGGAGGAGGAGAGGAGGAGGAGTAGAGAGGACAGGACGGAGGAGGGGAGGAAGAGGAAGGAGGAGGAGGAGGAGCGAGGAGGAGGAGGAGGAGGTTTTGGAGGAGGAGGAGGAGAAGGAGAGAGTAAGGTAGAGAGGAAGGAGGAGGAGGAGGGGGAGGAGGAGGAGGAGGGAGGAGGAGGAGGAGAGAGTTAGGTAGAGGAGGAGGAGGAGGAGGAGGAGGAGGAGGAGGAGGAGGAGGAGGAGGAGGAGGAGGAGGAGAGGGTAAGGTAGAGGAGGAGGAGGAGGAGGAGAGGGTAAGGTAGAGGAGGAGGAGGAGGAGAGAGTAAGGTAGAGGAGGAGGAGAGCAAAAAAGCAGTGGAGGCAACCGCAAGATTCTCCCGCAAAAAAAAGGCGGGTGTGTGGTCCTCGAGCTGGCCCTTAGGCACCCCAGAGCACCTCCACCCCCCCTGAGGACACCTACCACACCCCTGGCTTTACTAAGGACACCTGAAAGTCACCTGAGGACACCAAGCCAAGCAGCACACTCTAAGGCTCCTCAGACTACGCCGGAGGACCTAAAAGGAGCATAAAGAACCTATAAATGCACCTAAAACAACACATAATATGCAAAATAAAATCTAACACACTTGCAATATGATACCCAAAGATATATAAAAAATGAGAGAGAGAAGAAAAATGTATGACACTGGAGGAGGATGAAAGAAGGATCTATAGGAGAGACAATACGAAAGGGAGGAGGTGAGAGAAGAGGTAAGGAGAGGAAGGAAGGGTAAGGGAGAGGGAGGTGGTAGCGTATAGCAATGAAGGGTAGGTAAGGAAGGGGAGGATACCACAAAGGATCACAACACTATCCTCTCTTGTTACCACAGCATCACTACAGCACACTAGGTCACCACAGCACACCACAGGACTTCACAACACAGCCCTTGACTACTTGACTTACTTTCTTTACCACAGCATCACAGCATTATAGAACATCGTCAACCACAGCCACACCCGCTTTCCCCCACCACGAGAACCACCATCACAACCACAGCCGAGTCTTTTCACACACCACAGACTCATGAATATCAAAAGAATGAAAGTGTTGCCAGTGTCTCGAGTTATGTGTTGGTGGGTATATAAGGGGAGGGGAGGAAACAATGTGTCTTTTTCCTCCATCTCCACCTCTCTCACTCCCTCCAAGATGTGCATGTGGTCGGTCTCTCTCTCTCTCTCTCTCTCTCTCTCTCTCTCTCTCTCTCTCTCTCTCTCTCTCTCTCTCTCTCTCTCTCTCTAAATCTGGCTGGCTCCCTCCATACAGGCGTCCTTGTCCATTATCGCCACATGCCGGCCCGATAAACTGCCTCGCCGCTGTGGTTGTACAAATTAGCTCTACGGTTCCTAAGGAGGCTTATTGATGGCTCCCTGCCCGGCCCGTTGGAGGATTAGGAGGAGAAAGAAGAGGAAGAAGAGGAGGATGTGTGAGTATTATCAACATCCAGATCTCTCTCTCTCTCTCTCTCTCTCTCTCTCTCTCTCTCTCTCTCTCTCTCTCTCTCTCTCTCTCTGTCTGTCTCTCAGCACCGCGTGTCAACTTTTCCGTCATTTCCCGTCATCTGTTGCTTCTTCGCGCCCTCAAAGTGGCATTCCATATCACCGCCTTCCCTCGTCTGGCTCTCCCCGGGGCACGGCAGGCTTAAGGATGGGTGCTGAAGGCGGGAGGGCGAGAGGGCATGGGGAAAACGAGGTTGATAGCTGGAGGATATTGGGGAAAGATCTCGGGCGTGTAAGGCAGTGTATGCATGGAGGTAGTATGGCTCAGGGCGTCTCCACCTTATACTACCTCCATGAGTGTATGTAAGGTTCGGGAGGGTGTTCTAGGGATTGAGAGGAGTGAGGGAAGTGTAAATAGAGGGATTAGTGTCCAAGGTGTTGAGGGGATGGTGGGGGAGGCGTAGGGGGACATAGTGCCTTAGGACATGGCCGGGGAAATACATATGTAGTACAGAGGACAAAAACGTAAAGGTCGGAGTCCAGTGTCCCTTTACTCACTCGCAATTTCCCCAAGGCTTTGTTTGGTACCCACAATGTCAATCAAGGCAACCCATACCCTATTATTGTCTCCTGTTGGGGGGTATTGGGGGAGGTAGGAGGGAGGAGGCCAGGTACGAATGGTAACTCTGCCCTTTCTCCCCTCCGTCCCTCCCTCCCTCCCTCCCTCCAAGTGGCCCTCACCACCCCGCCAAATGGCCCTCACATCCAGGGTATTCACAAAGTGTTGACAGGGTCTGCTCGTGTTATTGGCGGGGCGGGGTAAACGGTTGGGTCGTCGTCGAGAGAGCGAGAGAGAGCGAGAGAGAGAGCGAGAGCGAGAGCGAGAGCGAGAGCGAGAGCGAGAGCGAGAGCGAGAGCGAGAGCGAGAGCGAGAGCGAGAGCGAGAGCGAGAGAGAGAGAGAGAGAGAGAGACGCTTGGCTACGACAGTCTGGTGGTAAAATATTGGCTCCGCAGGGCAGACACGGGGCAGGGCACGAGAGAAGCAAGTGGGGGAAGGGAGAGCTTAGGCAGATGACGGAGAGGAGTGAGCTGCAGGGTACAGATCGATAAAGGATAAACACCAAAGCTCACTCGGGAATGATGGTGGCATGATCGTATTAAAGCGTAGGGGGGGGGGGGGTGAGGGTAGTTTATGTCTGTCTGAGGTATGCTGGGTAGCTGCCAAGCCCTAAGCTATCCCCTTACAACATAACCTGAGCCCTCCTGCCCCACCCCAGGCCTCGTGCAACCTGTCCCGCCGCACAGCCCCTGCAGCGTTTCCTGTGCCCTTTGGGGGTGCGAACCTGTGTGGACCCGTGGGGAGGGAGGGGTCAGGGGGAGCCACGCACCGTCCTCGTAACTACCTGTCTCACATTCCTGTCCCGCCTCACCCCCCGTGTACCCTCCCTCTCCCCCTTGTCCTCCTCCTCAAGCAATGGTAGTAGGAAGGAGGGAGAGAAGGGAAGGAAGGAAGGAAGGAAGGAGGGAGAGAAGGGTAGTAGGGAAGGAAGGAAGGAAAGAAGGAGGGAGAGAGAGAAAGGTAGGAAAGAAGGAAGGAGGGAGGGAGGGAAGGAACACCCGTCCAGCAGGTCTCCAAAACCACACACTATACTCAATATTATACAAACCCAAAACGACCATTAATTAAGGACACTCACTAGAAATTCCTCCCCTGCCCGCACTGCCACCTCATTTCATCGACATCAAACACGTCATTACCTGTCATTTCCACCCCAATCCCAGGCTTCACACGGGACGCCGAGCTATGGCCTGGACCTGCCACGCTCCTCCCAGCCCCGCCCCGCCCCGCCTTGCCCATTGCCCACCCAAACACTGACGGCCCCTACAACGCGTCCACCTTACCCTACACTGCTCCCTTCCTCTTGCCCGCCCTGCCCTGCCCCGCCCTGCCCCGCCCCGCCTTGCCCATTGCCCACCCAAACACTGACGGCCCCTACAACGTGTCCACCTTACCCTACACTGCTCCCTTCCTCTTGCCCGCCCTGCCCTGCCCCGCCCTGCCCTGGTCAACACAGCTTCTCATGTCCTATGCCTCCTCACCAAAACAATTCCTTAATTCCTTCATTATGCATCACAGAATAACTTTTGTGGCGTTATATACTGTTTAATAAAGTATCACACATCACTGGACTTTATATTCACATCTACTTCTAGTATTCTTCTCTTGCTTTCTGATCCTATTGCAGGAAATTCCTTCTTCTGTTTTATTATCTTAGGCGCTTCTAAAACAAGTGATAAAATCAAGGAAAAGTCAAGAACATCTTATTTTCTTCTAGAGCCTTGGGGTTTTTTGCTGGCAGGAAGGAGAGGATGAAGCAGGGAGAGGTGAAGCAGGGAGAGGGTGAACCAGGGAGAGGGTGAAGCAGAGAGAGGATGAAGCAGAGAGAGGATGAAGCAGGGAGAGGTGAAGCAGGGAGAGGGTGAGGCAGGGAGAGGGTGAAGCAGGGAGAAGCAAGGAAAAACACTAAGAGCAAAGACTTGTCAACAACCACCAATTAACTTAATTATTGCATTGCTGACTTGTTAAACAGCCATTACTCTCTCTCTCTCTCTCTCTCTCTCTCTCTCTCTCTCTCTCTCTCTCTCTCTCTCTCTCTCTCTCTCTCTCTCTCTCTCTCTCTCTCTCTCTCTCTCTCTCTCTCTCTCTCTCTCTCTCTCTCTCTCTCTCTCTTTTTTTTTTTTGCTGTAATAACCACTACCCTGTGGAAAGTAAATGAATTTGAATTTGAACTCTCGCCAAGGGTTGTACAGTAGGAACATCTATAAGGGAGACATCACCATTCCCTCTCCACCCTCCACGCCACCCTCCACCCCCTCCTTCAGGTAGCTCTTCACATGACTTGCCTCACGTCCTCCACCTCCTCCACCTCCTTCCCATCTTTCCTCCCTATACTCTTCTACTTACGTCCCTTCTTCTCTTCCCTTTCCTTCCCTCATCTTTATCTCGTTTCTCCCCTTTCCTATTATCCTTCCCTATCATTAACATTAACCATGATTCCTCCCCATATCTACCCACATCTGTACGTTCTTATGTCTGCTCCTCCCCTTCCATTCCCTCCTATCTCCTCTTTCTCTCACTCCCTACCACTTCTCTATTTTCTCCTTTCCTCCTCCCTCATGCAGACTACCCGTCCCGCGCCTTCCCTACGTACCCTGGCTTCCCACGCCCCCGTCCTCCCACGCCACATTACCCTCAGTCCTGTTCTTTCCACTTCCCCTCACTCCCCCATCCCTGGATTTCTCATCATCATCAACAAAAGCAACAACAACAATAACAGGAGGAGGAGGAGGAGGAGGAGGAAAAGGAGGAGGAGGAGGAGGAGGAGGAGGAGGAAAAGGGAGGCCCCATGATGATTGCTCTTGACTTCGTAAGAGGATTGGCGCGTCCACTGTGAATGGAGGAATGATTCCCTCCCCTCTCCTCCTTAGTTCATGACACACTCTCTCTCTCTCACTCTCTCTCTCTCTCTCTCTCTCTCTCTCTCTCCTCTCTCTCTCTCTCTCTTTTCTCCTCTCTCTCTCTCTCTCTCTGTCTCTCTCTGTCTCTCTCTGTCTCTCTCTGTCTCTCTCTGTCTCTCTCTCTCTCTCTCTCTCTCTCTCTTCCACTCCAGGTGACGTTGCTCCACTTCAGACTAAGAGGACACGAGTGAGAGGACGGGCAAGGAGGACATCTTAAAGGAGCAGTAAACATTGAAACCCATAACAGCTTCCCTTTGATGTATCAGATATAGCACTGCAACGCCATAACAGTGATCACAGCAGAATATTGACACAAATTTTCAGTGTTGTTATTATATAGACATCGATCAAGTGAGAGTTCAAACGTGTCATTCTTCTGCTTAGTCGAGACTGTGTTCACTTAAGAAGCTCACAACGTAACTCAGCAACAATACAGACAAGGACTTAAGTGACTCGCAGGAAGGATGGATGAGAGAGGACAAGACAGTCGTCCTCAAGATTAGGAAGCAAAGGTCACAAGTGGGTCGATCACTCACAGTCACACGTCGCCCAGATGCCCTGTCTTCTTTACGTCTTGTGCTGCAGGTGGAGCATCGGGGGAGGGGAGGGGAGGGAGTGCAGGATGGGTCTTGAGGGGACAGGAACAAATGTAAGACTGACGCCAACCCAGGCTACGCATGGTTATATTGGTGCAATAAAAAATATCTTATGTCCGATGCGGAGACCACACTGCCTGGTGACGACGAGAACAGGGCGGCGCGACTCCGGGCGGGAGGCCATCTGAAGAGCCCTCACGACCCCCCGCCGCGTGGGGTCACTGGGCCGTGACCCAGACAAAGGCAGTTATTGATCCAGGTCGAGGTCACGGCCGTCACAGCCCACCGCCCACCAGCGAAGAATATGAATATTTTTGACCTTGGCCTTCCGCCACACCTCATCCAATGCCTCATGACCCATGCCACACATAGTCGCTTCATCACGTCATATCACGTCACGTCTTTGTCTTGAATTTTGTCACTTTTTTTCTCTTAAGAATACGTACTGGAGGAGTCCCTTTACTGTATGTGAGTTGTAGTTCTGGTGCTGCTTCCTGGTTCCCTAACCCTCCTCCCTCTACCCCCACCACCACCAGCCGCCGTCCCTGCGACCCACGACCCACTGCCAACCCTCCCTAACGCCTTGCCTCTCCCTCAGACCCTATCTGCAACGTTCCATATCCCAGAACTTCACCGTCGATTCAGTTTATTACGCCTCAACACCATAACTTCCACACGCCTTGCACGCAGCATTACCGCTACTTCACCCACAACAAACAAGACTCATGACATCTGCACACTTAAGGCTCTCTCCACGAGGGGATTTTGTTCATTATCTGAAACACAACTGAGTCTCTCGCTATAGGTTGCAGGTTCTGTCAAAAAACATACTTACATACTTCCCTATAATAATAATAATAACAATTTTATTATCGCCCAGAGGCATAGACAAAATAAGCAACAATAACAAGAGTGCTGCCTCCATCCAATACCACCTCCTCCTCCTCCTCCATTCATTCCTTTCCTGGCGTTGCTTCTCATTTTAACTTCGCCATAAGTCACTGCCACTATCTGCTACTCCTCCCTTTCTTCCACCTCCTCCTCTAAGTACGGCACATTCATATCTTCATTATTATCCACTAAAAGCTACTGATAACCTGTCGACACTCAACACACACACACACACACACACACACACACACACACACACACTCAACACACACACACACATACCTTTCCCTTCTCATCTCTTCTCTGCATCATTAGTTTCCATGTATGTGTCGCTAAACCGTGTCTGACAGGACCTCTACCTCCCTTACGTCCCCCCATGCTCTCCCTACCCCCTCCAGAAGGTGTGTTGCACGTTCCCGCTAAAGATGTTAGTGATGTCAAGGGGGGGAGAGAGAGAGAGAGAGAGAGAGAGAGAGAGAGAGAGAGAGAGAGAGAGAGAGAGAGAGAGAGAGAGAGAGAGAGAGAGAGAGAGAGAGAGAGAGAGAGAGATTAAAAAAAAAAGTAGTCACATGCAGTCTCGTGTGTCCCAGTAGTACTGTTGCTGTCTGTACTTCCTTTGCATTCCTCCTCCTGCAGCAGGGGAGACACCAGGTCAGGTTGTCCGCTTCACACCTCACACGGTATCAATTATCTCCTTCCGGCAGGTGAGGTTGCAACGCACACACCCCCTTCAGGAGGCTTTGAGGCACACCTTCGCCAGGCCTTCGAACACCCACCTTGCCTCCTGTCACTATCCTTCCCTCCCACGCCTTCATGTTTGCTTGGGATGCACAACAGTATATTCTTTTCAATGCTACGCCGTAACATTAGTAGTGGTGGATGACTGGTGGTGGTGGTGGTGGTAGTGGTAGTGGTAGTGGTAGTTGGTGGGGGGGGGGTGGGGGTGGGGGTGGGGATGGGGGTGGGGTGGGGGTGGGGGTGGGGTGGGGGTGGGGTGGTGGTTGTGGTGGTGGTGGTGGTGGTGGTGGTGGTGGTGGTAAGGAGAGGAGGTGAATGATAAGGGTAAGGAAGACGGCAAGATGAGAGGAGTGGAAGAAAACACATAGAAGGGTTATAAGGAGATACCCAGGGCGTCCCTACAGGGCAAGGGCTCCGCGGTAAGGTGCAACTGTACTAATAATGTAAACCTGGTCAGAGCGCCCCAGTATGCAAGGCGCGTGGCGGGAGAGCCGGGGAGTGGGGAGGCAGGGACGGGGAGAGGGAGTAGGCCAGTAGGGGAATGTGGTCCCTGTTGTGGTTACTGAGCAGCAGGGTGAGGCTGGGTATGGCATGCACGCTGGGAGGGGGGAGGGAAGGGAAGGGAGGGGAAGGGAGGGGAAGGGAGGGGAAGGGAGGGGAAGGGAGGGGAAGGGAGGGGAAGGGAAGGGAAGGGAAGGGAAGGAGAGGGAAGGAAAGGGAAGGGAAGAGAGGGGAGGGGAAGGGAAAGGAAGGGATGTGATGAGAGAAGAGTGTGGGGCCTGAAAAGGAATAAAAAAGGCGGCAAGGGGAGAACAGAAGGGGTGATAACGGGAAAAGTGAAGGGAGGAGGGATAATATTAGGTCGGGAAGTAACTTAAAAGGCAAAGGGGGGCATGAGAGTTACGGATAGGGCTATATGACGATGCAGTGACTTACTTAACAGCAAAGCATTGACACATAATTAAAACCAACGGCTTCAAAATAACTGAGATACGTTTCGAAGCAAAATATACAAAATAAAAGTCAAACCCCTTTCCTTAAAATCGTGTTGACTGGAATGGACAGTCCTCGAATGTGATCAACTCAGGAACACTATTCGATAAATGCATCAAATTCAATCACTCGGTAACCCTATTAGTTTCAGAACAATAATATATTTCATAAGCGTTAAAGGACATACATTCCTCGTTTGTATACATCTCGTCGCTTCAACATAGGTCAATATTACGAAACAGACTCACGATCACAGCCCCGACCCTTCCCACACCCTTCCCACATGCACAATGACACCCGACGCAACGGTCACCACCACGCACACCGCCAACCACAGTGACCCCTACACCTAGTGACCATCTACGGGAATCAAGGTACAAAGGTCACTGCTCTTAAAGGTTAACTACATCATGTACGCTTTGCCGCACGCCGAAAGTAAACTGCCGCCCTCGACTGAATAACTACCTCACTAATACGAAAGGCAGGGCTGTAACAGTTACTGACCTCCACTAGGCCCCCTTACCCTCTCTCTGCCTGACCCTACATAACCAGTGCTGTTTCTAGCCTTTTGGGGCCCTATGCGAAATGGTGTTTGGGGCCCTATTTTGTAAAACTATGGTGGGGGGATTCCAAGCCCTCTAAGGTGGTCCGGGAGCACGCCTTTAATATCTTAATGCATCAATCTGGTGCACTTTAAGAGGAAAAGAGACTAGATAAAAATAAAAAAAAGCAAATAATGGCAGCTTGGAGGCCCCTTAGTGGCTTTGGAGACCCTCTGCAACCGCGTAGTTCGCATATAGTAAGAAACGGCCCTGTACATAATGACCCTGACCCCGCCCCGCCCTGCCCCGCCCACCTGTGTCCTTCTTCATCAGCCGCCACACAGGCTCCGGACGCGCCCCCGGAAGACCTGCAGGTTCCGGGCCGCGATAAAGACGTGTGGGCGGCGTGTGGGTGTGGTCCGCCCATGACGTGTGTCTCGTTATCTTGGGTAGTCTGAAGGTTATTTTGGTTTGCATCGTTTCCCCTCATTTATCTCTCTCTGTCGTATTCTCTCTCTCTGTCGTATTCTCTCTCTCTGTCGTATTCTCTCTCTCTCTCTCTCTCTCTCTCTCTCTCTCTCTCTCTCTCTCTTCCTCTCTCTCTCTCTCTCTCTCTCTCATCTCTCTCTTTTCTCTCTTCTCTCTCTCTCTCTCCTCTCTCTCTCTTCTCTCTCTATGACTATTTTCCCCAATGCTCCTCCTTTCCTCCTTCTCCTCCTCCTCATCCTGCTATCTGTTCTTCCTATGTAGTCCTATGTGTTCCAATGTATTCCTCCTTCTCCTCCTCTTCTTCTGCACGTTTGCCGACACCCCGCCATGTGATATCTTTCCCAGCCCTTTTTTTCATGTTTTATATTAACTTCCCTCAACTTTTTCTTGTTAGCGCTTCCCTCTTCAGATTTTTCTTGCATCTAATTACGTTTATTTAATCTGTATTTCCTTTTCCTCTTCCTGTCTTGATATTGCGCTTCGTCTTCGTCTGTCTTCGTCTTCGTTCGTCTTCGTCTTCGTCTTCGTCCTCTCTCGAAGATAACTTACAGCGATGATCTTATAGGAAAAAATACATATACCTAATACTGAAAAGAGTAAAAAAGACTAGCTACTATAAAACACTGCTACTCTCACCTCTCCTCCTAAACAGCCGCGTACTATCCCCCCAAGTAAAAAATATATAACCGAAT
>JACEEZ010001281.1:5000-45000 GCA_016584305.1 Chionoecetes opilio
TATCACCCACTCTCTTTCTATTATTCATTAATGATCTTCTAAGTCTAACTCAAAGCCCTATCCACTCCTACGCTGATGATTCTACCCTGCATTTTTCAACGTCGTTTATTAGACGTCCAAATCAACAGAAACTAAGTGATTCACGGAGAGATGCCACCGAGCGCCTAAGTTCTGATCTTTCTATAATTTCTGATTGGGGCAAAGCTAACCTTGTTTTGTTCAATGCCTCAAAAACCCAATTTCTTCACCTATCTACTCGACAAAACCTACCAGATAACTATCCCCTCTTCTTCTGATATAACTGTCTCCTTCTTATACAATGAACATTCTAGGACTATCCTTTACTAAAAATCTGAACTGGAAATCTCACATCTCCTCTCTTGCTAAAACAGCTTCTAAGGAGTTAGGTGTCTTGTGGCGTCTGCGTCCTTTTTTTTCTCCCTCCCAATTGCTTGCTCTCTACAGGGGCCTTATCCGCCCATGTATGGAGTATGTCTCACATGTTTGGGGAGGATCCACTCATACAGCTCTCCTAAACAGGGTTGAGTCAAAAGCTTTTCGTCTCATCAACTCCTCTTCTCTGACTGACTGTCTTCAATCTTTAAATCACCGCCGCAATGTTGCTTCTCTTGCTCTCTTCTACCGTTATTTTCATGCTCACTGCTCTTCTGAACTTGCTAACTGCATGCCTCCCCCCCCTCCCGCGGTCTCGTTGCACAAGACTTTCTACTCATTATCATCCCTATTCTGTCCATCTTCCTAATGCAAGAGTTAATCAGTATCTTTACTCTTTCATCCCTTTCATTGGTAAACTCTGGAACTCTCTTCCTGTTTCTATTGTTCCACTTTCCTATGACTTAAATCTTTTCAAAAGAAGAGTAACAAGACACCTCCCGTCCTAAATTGGCTCACCCCTCTTTTTTTATATTATTCTCTTACTGTCTTCTTTATAGGGACTGGCAACTAAGCGGGCTTTGTGTTACCCATTTTTTGTGCCCTTGGCCAGTCCTTTGTGGTTAAAAAAAAAAAAAAAAAAAAAAAAAAAATAGTTTACTGTTACGCTAGATTACGGTCAGGTTAGGTATACAAACACAGGTAAAGCTTATTATATTATATATATATATATAATATATATATATATATATATATATATATAATATTATATATATTATATATATATATTAATATAATATATATATATATATATATTATATATATAATATATATATATTATTATATATATATATATATATATATATTCTTAGAAAATAGGAACACTCGGCGACGCGAAGAGCCACCCAAGCCGTTAGCCCGTTATCAAGGCACCAACATTCAAAACATGGGAGCTGCCAGCAGTGCTCTGCTCTGCTGTAATTGTGGCAAAAAATACTGCACTCACGCTTCAATGAGACTTCATCTATTCCCCGAAGACGCTATAAGGTACGTACGAACATGTGATGATATGCAAAGTGATGAAATAATGCTAAATTTTGAAAAATAAGACGTAAACACCCGTAAGGTTCTCTGCACTTTCGGCCCTGCAAGTAATAATGATCTATTATATAATTATCTGCAATATTCCTAGCTCGCAGTACATTATTTCAACATTAGGTAATATTAGGCATAAGAAATCTTAACAATATTGCAAAAAGCACGGCAAATTAATGTAACAGAGTATTACAATAACTTAAATAAGGCTTTAACTTAGGCGTGTTACCTGACGGAGCATAAAGTTCAGTTTACCTGCAGCTTAGGTTATTGTGCAGCGCCAAGTAAAGGATTTAAACTGGGATAAGTAACTGGAAGGGACTTATGCTATCATCAATAATATAATATAAAATAGATTACAGTAATATCGGCCTTAATCGGCTTTTTCACGGTCAACATTTTATGCGACCTAACCATTTTCATATTTTACCATTTCTTTTATCCCAGTTTGCTCAGGAGGGTGTCTGCAAAGAACATGACAACTTAATAGACCGAGAGATGCCCCACCAGCAACTACTTATATGCTTAAGACTGCTTGCAGCTGACCTACTTTACCATTGGATGGGAAAAGGAACACATGT
Source organism: Chionoecetes opilio (assembly GCA_016584305.1). Lineage (NCBI taxonomy): Eukaryota > Metazoa > Arthropoda > Malacostraca > Decapoda > Majidae > Chionoecetes > Chionoecetes opilio. The sequence continues at coordinate 7,070 of JACEEZ010001281.1, forward strand.
CGGGAAGGTATGTGCTTGTCTTTATCTAATCTCAATTTCAGGTATAGAGGCTGGATTTAGTAGATGGTAAATGTTATTTGTAATTGACTAGTGTAGAATACTTTGAGGATTTCAAATCATATTTCTCTCTAAGTTTAGTGGATGTGTGCATTGCAAGCAGTTTTGGCACCCCTAAAAGTGTTTCGACATTTATAAGTTTTTCATTATTTACATGCTGTGCTGCCCACATGATTCCTAATAAGGTCCTGTACTTCAGATTAATACTGGGAGAACAAACTGCAATACAGATATTTGGCCGAGAAAGCACAAATTAGAGAATACAAAATGATGTATAGCAATGATCATTATTGTGCAGGGTGCATTAGGTGGTGGAGATCTTATTACATATTTTTCCATAGCTGCTTGTGATCAAGACCCTTGTGGTGCAAAAGAAGGCAGCAGCACAGGTGAAAAAAAGAAGTATGGTCGATTGCCCAAGAACCCTGAGGTGACAGATGAGGATATCAGCAGCCAGTATGCCAGAAGGTGGGAATTTTTTCTATTCATTAATATTAAGTACTAGTAATAATTATTAATTAATAATAAGTTCAATCTGAATTAGGGCAATAAGTCAAGCAATATATTATATGTGATGATGGATGATAGTAAAGAGTATCACAAAATTTTCCTCATCAGCAACATATTATTTTGCTTGATCTTTGTATTGTCAGTCATTTGGTCGATGACAAGCATAGCTACCCTGCCAACATGTGACCATGCCTGGTATAACCACTGCCAGCACTTTCTTATCAACAATTGAGACTTAAAACAGTTGTTTATGTAATAATCAATAATAATAATAGAAGTAATCTTTCAATAATGTATGCTCATGCAGCATAATATCACCTAATACTCTGATTTCATTGATGTAAATTCAGAGACTGAAAGCTGAAAGATAACAAGTGATAGATGCTTCTTTAAGTAACTAGGTTTTGTTACTCAGAAATATGAACACCAATGAAGTCATGGATAGCCATGCCATGAATGTGACCTACCAGAGTTTATGATGTACCATGGGGATCACCAACTAATCATTAAGTTGTAGTAGTCGTTGAAGAATTTTACAGATCTTATTACAAAATAAGTTTTTCATCATTTACATGATGTGCTGTCGGCATTATTCTTAGCGTAGTAAGACCAAATTTAATCCAGGCTGAACAATCTCTTAAAGAAAGCTACGTGGCTGAGAAAGCACATATATATTTTATTATACAAACTCATGTCCGCGGGCCATGAGTTTGACACCCCCTGGTTTAGAGCAAGGGTTCTCATACTTTTTGGCCTGCGACCCATCCAATTGATTTTGAAAGGCTTGCGACCCCCCCCCCCCCTTACCAAAGCATTTTTGACAATCTTACACATTTACATTCTTTGTCTTTTTTCTCTCCTACACACACACACACACACATACCCAGTTTTACCCACACATAGGTAGAGTCATATTGCTCCGTATCATAACATTCTAAGTATAATATATTTGGTAAAACATTATGAATACTTAAATGATACCGTAATCAGTGCAATCTATATCCAATATTTTTGCTTTAGACGCATCGAAAAAATAAGTCTAACCTAAATAAAGTTTAGATTTGTGATGTGGATTTGTAATGCATTAACAAGGGTCGGGCAGCGATGATACAAGTAGCCTACCTATGTATAGCTATGAACGTGTTAGCGTGGTGGTGAGGGCTTGACGGAAAGGGGAGGGAGGAAAAGGATCAACTCTTTTCTCAGTCAGATTATGTAACTGTAGTAATTTTATATAAGCAATATATTAATTAAAGCCTAGGACGGTATAATCATTGTTTTGTTTTATACTGATAATAGAAAATAATAATAATAAATAATGAATATTGTGCATTTTGCACATTTTAGAAATCTCGCGACCCCTCAGAAGATTTTCGCGACCCCCAGTTTGAGAACCCCTGGTTTAGAGTGTACACACTATGCATATATACTCTGTGGCATTATATGTTTCTGGCTTGATTAAAAAGATGACAACTGAATATGGGATTTGAATTTATAGAAAATTAAGAAAAGGAAAAAGATGTTTGTATTGGTCATGATATATTTCCTAACCAAAATCTGGCAACTTTCACGGCTCCAATGACACCTACCCTACAGCCAAGGACATTGCTTCAGCATGAAGAAATTCACATCACTCATCTCCCGGGATTGACTGCTCTCCACAAGTCTCTGGAAAACTACGCCAAGGAGTTTGCAGACACTGAAGATTTACCAAACTCATACAGGAGTAATCATGGTTCTAACGTTTGGGGTGAAATATTGAACACATATGATTGTACATGATACTTTACATCCATTCTCTTCACATGTCAACCACTCCTCAGATAACTCATTTCCACTGCTTGAATCTGAGACCTCTGGTATTTATTCCACGTCCAAGTCTCACTTGTATATATCACTGTAATGTAAAGTAATGCTGTCCCTTAATACCTTTTTTCACTTCCTTACTCACCGTCCTCTCATCATGCAACGCAAAGATCCCATTACTTGCTTTCCATGTTGGGGTCACTTATTTCTACTTCCATGCTCGATTCTTGATTATTCACACTCATTAATTCCTCATAATATTATATTCACCTTTTGACATCCTTATTTTCTCTCAGCATCTCTTCACCATTATTCCATTTAGTTCCTCTTTCTTTTTGGACTAACTCCAAATATAGTCTTTCATTCTCTCTAAAAATCTCACTCAGATTCCTTCCAAAATTCTCATCCACTTTCATTCAGTTGTTTTGTGATAACCCATTTCACTCTCCTTTCGCATGTGCTCTTTTCCTGCTATCCCTTACATCAGTGGTTCTCAACTCTTTTCAAGCCATGGACCACTAGGCCAATTAAAACAAAATCATGGACCAACTCCTTTTTGAATTTAGAGATATGATGAAAAAGGGTTGATTTTAAATGTAAATAAAGGTTGGTTATAAATATATATCCTGTAAATATAAATTAAACGGTATTTTCAGAAATATATCAAATAATATTAGATAGCTAACATTTTGGTTTCATATATATTTCAGTTCATTTCCAAATTTCGTGAACGTCCTGTGGACCACTAAAAAAGTTATCATGGACCACCAGTTGAGAACCACTGCCTTACATGCTCAGGCACATTTCTCTGTTGGGTTTTGACATATGCATCCGTCATGATTTATTACTTGCTTGACTTCATCTGTCCATCGGCATGCCATTTGTTTCCTTATTTTCACCTTTGTGCCCACCATTTGTTCCTTAACCCTTAGTATTCGCTCTTTGAAGAACCTAAGCACATTTTAAACCTCCTCATTTTTTATATCTCTGATATACCACTCAATTCATACGCCAATTTCTGCCTGTAATCCCCCCAAGCTTCTTCATTATCAAACTTTTCAAGACTAACCCCTCTCCTCTTATCCCTGGACTGTTTTCAGAACATCTATCTGTTATGCAATTTCATTTTCATTAATACTGCTAGTTGATTCATGCTGTCCAACTTGCCTCTAACCACTTTCGCATCAGTTATCTCTCCTTTCAGTCTCCCATCTGTGGCTATAGAATTTATCAGGCCTTTCTGCTCATTCTGTGAATTTCCTCTTCTCCCTGTATACCTATGTTTCATCCTATGTTCAAAATAGGTGTTTGCTAAAGCCTAAAACAACTCTTGTCGTGCAGATCACCAAATTATCACTATATTCTCATGCCTCCCCAGTACACCCTACTTACCAACAATTTTCTTCTTCTTTAAATCTTATTTATTATGGCATGCATGGCAGAAAATGCAGAGCCTTGTACACTGGTTCTCACTTTTTCATCTTGCATGAAACGTTTGCATCTGTCCTTGCCTTCCATAATGAAATACAACACCAGTTGTTACCATTGCACACGTTAAAACCCCAAAGATGCAGTGCTATTATTATCTGCCTTATTGTTTGATATGTTAAAGTATCCATCTATGTGCCTGGCATCTGTAGTAATTTGATATCATTTAGTGTAAAGTAGCTGTATGGCACTTTAGACCTGTTCAGAAAACAATTTTTTCCTATTTTTATACCCCCCTGCAAGGTTTCCCATGCTTTTTTGACCTGGAAAAGCCGAAAATCACAACCATTTTGAGCTAAAATGTCAGGAACCTTTGCCTCATTGGACCTCAAGATATTAAGCCCGCGACAGTAGAAAAACGCCTAATTTTGCCTTCCGCCAGACTTTGTTTCACCTGAGACTTTTGTTACAATTGGGATAGAACAACAAATTGGGTATCAAATTGAAGCATTTTTAATATTATTTCTGAAAAAACAATCCAAGTAAACATTCAAGAAAAAAAGACACATCATATCCAGAAAAAAAGCAAAATTTTCTGAAAATTTCATATAAATTTCATAAATATTACAATCTTGACATCAAAAAATGTGTGACAGACTCTAAAAACTATTTTCAAGTGGCAGAAAACTCTGTTGTCTATGTCTATACATTTTGGCTTATAATGGTTGTAATTTTCGACTTTTCCAGGTCAAAAAGCATTGGAAACCGTGCAGGAGGGTATAAAAATAGGAAAAAATTGTTTTCTGAACAGGTCTAGTGTGTGGTGTTGTGAGGAGGAACCCTGGGAGCCCTGGTGGTGATGTCCTGGCAGGCTGTGTGTGTGTGTGTGTGTGTGTGTGTGTGTGTGTGTGTGTGTGTGTGTGTGTGTGTGGTGTTGTGAGGAGGAACCCTGGGAGCCCTGGTGGTGATGTCCTGGCAGGCTGTGTGTGTGTGTGGTGTTGTGAGGAGGAACCCTGGGAGCCCTGTTGGTGATGTCCTGGCAGGCTGTGTGTGTGTGTGTGTGTGTGGTGTTGTGAGGAGGAACCCTGGGAGCCATGGTGGTGATGTCCTGGCAGGCTGTGTGTGTGTGTGTGGTGTTGTGAGGAGGAACCCTGGGAGCCCTGGTGGTGATGTCCTGGCAGGCCATCACATGTCCTGCCAGGACATCACCACCAGGGCTCCCAGGGTTCCTCCTCACAACACCACACACACACACAGCCTGCCAGGACATCACCACCAGGGCTCCCAGGGTTCCTCCTCACAACACCACACACACACACAGCCTGCCAGGACATCACCAACAGGGCTCCCAGGGTTCCTCCTCACAACACCACACACACACACAGCCTGCCAGGACATCACCACCAGGGCTCCCAGGGTTCCTCCTCACAACACCACACACACACACACACACACACACACACACACACACACAAACACACACACAGCCTGCCAGGACATCACCACCAGGGCTCCCAGGGTTCCTCCTCACAACACCACACCCTAGACCTGTTCAGAAAACAATTTTTTCCTATTTTTATACCCTCCTGCACGGTTTCCAATGCTTTTTGACCTGGAAAAGTCGAAAATTACAACCATTATAAACTAAAATGTATAGACATAGACAATAGAGTTTTCTGCCACTTGAAAATAGTTTTTAGAGTCTGTCACACATTTTTTGATGTCAAGATTGTAATAGTTATGAAATTTATATGAAATTTTCAGAAAATTTTGCTTTTTTTCTGGATATGATGTGTCTTTTTTTCTTGAATGTTTACTTGGATTGTTTTTTCAGAAATAATATTAAAAATGCTTCAATTTGATACCCAATTTGTTGTTCTATCCCAATTGTAACAAAAGTCTCAGGTGAAAAAAAGTCTGGCGGAAGGCAAAATTAGGCGCTTTTCTACTGTCGCGGGCTTAATATCTTGAGGTCCAATGAGGCAAAAGTTCCTGACATTTTAGCTCAAAATGGTTGTGATTTTCGGCTTTTCCAGATCAAAAAGCATGGGAAACCTTGCAGGGGGGTATAAAAATAGGAAAAAATTGTTTTCTGAACAGGTCTAAATTGGCACTTGTTATTTTACATTTCCAATATTGTACATAAAACAAATGGTAGTGTTGACTGTTGCGTAAATTAGAGGATCTATATATATATATATATATATATATATGTGTATGTGTGTGTGTGTGTGTGTGTGTGTGTGTGTGTGTGTGTGTGTGTGTGTGTGTGTGTGTGTGTGTGTAATTGTTCTATTTGGTATAGTCAGGCTAATATACTGTTTTACAATTATTAGTTTATTACAGTATCTGTTTTGGTTTCTGGTTTGTGTAGCTGATTCTAACAGAAGAGTCATTCATACTGCAATACCATTATTATCTGCCTATTGATAATATGTCCATGATTATGATTTCAGGCCCAATATTTTTCTGGTATTCAACATTGTAACAGTCCTGCATGTACTGGATGTCAAGTCTAACTGCTTGAAATCCTTAATAAAATGAAATTGATCACTATGTTCTTCTATTTACCTTTTAATGAATTATTTATATAGTCAAAATATAAGGTGAATAAAGTAACAGGAAGGGAATAAACGAAAAGGCAGGGTATGGGATGCTTAAGTAGAAATACTTAAGACACCCCTAAAAATCTGCTGTGTTTCGATTCATCTCCTGAAAATGGCGCAGCGTCCGTCCCCCAAACTTTAACACCCCCCACCCTATCCTCTATGTACTATTCTTGGTCCTGGGTGTCTAACATTTCCAATACTATTTCGTTAGTTTTAGACCAACTAAAGACTAAACCCCCCCCCGGAAAAAGTTTAAAGAACGGAAATGCCTGTCTAAATCCACGGTTAGTCTTAGGTTAGCCTAAGTCCATATTTAAAGATTCGGCCGATAGTATAACCAAGCAGCCCCACTTACCCTTCCTGAGCCTAATGGGTTTACCATTATGTGATAGGCTACAATATAATGTGGGGTCTACCCAGGGCCGGATTATGCCTTTTGGGGCCCCTAGACTAATTAAATTGTGGGCCCCCTCAGACGGAGCCACCCTCTAACTCGCCCGCACCCGAATTTGTTTTACATTATATAGCATAATAAGTGAGCTGAAAAACAATATATACGCTACATTCACAAATAAGTGTTTTACTGTGTTTAGCACGATGATAAACAAACATGGACTGGGGCCCCATGATTTACAGCTAGGGTCCCAAACAGGGGCCCTTTATCTCAAATAAAGGCCTCGAACAGAGGCCCTTTATCTCAAATAAAGGGCCTCAAACAGGGGCCCTTTACCCTAAAATTATTTGTAATTTATTCTAAGTTAAATAATTATTCAGCAATGCAAATATATTTTGCAAAAAAAATTATATATGGAAATCTTTTAGCAGGGACCCCAGGTTTGGGGCCCCCAAGCTTGAGGGGCCCTAGGCTGCAGCCTATACTAGCCTATAGGATAATCCGGCCCTGGGTCTACCACACATTAATTGCACAAGGCAAAACATGCATGATAGCTAATAGGAATAATAACACTCAACCATAAAAATGTCTACTAAACACGGAAATCCCCTGGTAATGGATGCCAGTACTAAGATATGATACATGATGGATATAGGTTATATATAGCGATGTAGTAAACGTATGACATAGCTGCTACAGGTCTTAATTACAATATTGTGTTGCTGGATTTTTTTTCCCCGTCCAAAGATTTATAAACCTGACTCTCATCACACACAGAATGATGACCATGGTTCACCTTTCATAAGCAGCAATGAGGTTATTAACTGAGGTCAAATTAATAACCCTTTGGTTTTTCCCTTGGGGGGGGGGGTTAAGTTTGGGCAGACGTTGGACCCCCCACCTCGATCCCCCAGCCAATAGGAACCACGAAGGGCCGGAGCCAGTCTTGATATGTTTTTCGTGAGCATCAGTGCAGCCTGGGCCAGCCAGCCTAGGCCGTCCTAGACCAGCCTGGAAAAACGTCGCGAAACGCGCTTCATGCTGTCGTTTTGAGCTTCAAGCTGTATTTCAGGCTTGTATCATCCAGTCGGCTACGTAGTTTGTTTGTTATGAAGTTAAATACCAGAAAACACTTGCTCGTACAGGTTGTCGACCCAAAAATGTACAGAATGCCAAAGCATATATTTCATGGGTGTGAGTGACGGGGAAGAAATTCCACACTTCAAACACAATATTATCAGTCTAGGGGTCAAAACTGAGAAGTGTCTTTAAATCGATTTTTCGTGGTCCCCCATGCGGTAACAGCTTAATAATATACCACTGAAAGGATATTTGTCTACTTTTCAAATCTGGCAATGAAAATTTCAAAATCGTGTAGCTTCATGGTGATTTTTGGTTACCATGACAACCACATTACATATTTAAACCCAAACATGTTTAGTCTAGTAGTCCAGTGGCCCCCACTTTGCACCCCTGGACAATCTAATGGGGACCTACTTTTTTAGATGCAAAATATGTCTAGAAAACAAAAATCGATGTTAACATTGTCAACTAATGTCCCATGGGTTCGTTTTGGCGGCCATGGGTCGATCGCGAAATACTTGACTTTCTCAAAATTACCAAATGTCCATAAACTCACAAATAATGTAGTTACAATTTTAATTTGGTGCCCACGTGACAAGAATAACATGGCCTATTGTAATAAGAACAATTAATGCAGTAATTGGTACAAGTTTAGTCATGGAACAGCAAAAACCTAAAAAAAGGCGAAAAATTACTTCGGTTTCGCCGGACAACTTTCAATAAATGACAATAATTCATAATATACAACATACTGGTCAGTTTAACATATCAACATCATCGTCTATTATTCCCCCATTAATGCAGTCAAACAATTGACATACATATATGATTATCGTACACCAATTGTTACCAATGTAACCCACCCCCTAGTGAAACTTTACTTACATCAAATACATACATTCGATAAAACTTAGTTTTATATGAAATTTTACCAGTTAATCATGGGCAACTAGATAATACAACTTAGTATTGTTCAATTGCCACTTGTAAACACTGTTTTGCTCCATATGTCATGTCATATATGTATATACTATATTGTATATATATATATGTTTGTTTCTCATACAATACTTGTATTGCTCATGTGTATCGCTAACCTGTATACGATGTCAATTAACACTACTTTCCTTCTCCTTAGATGCATCGGTGATAGTGATAATGTAGATGGTATGTCAGTGACCTAACATTCTGTGTGGTACATCCGTAGTTCTTTCTGGTGGTGGAATATAGCTGAACTAAATCATGGCTAGCACGAGGAAAACGAAAAAGCGAACAAAATATCAGCCAGATCTGAAAACCCTAAATGCCCATCATGTATCGTACACGCAATAGACATCCGAGACTATGGTCCTTGACATCTTTCAGAAATGTGAGAGGAAACTCAGATGAAAAATAGCAATCTACATGAAATCCGTGAAAATCGAATGGCTGAACCTCTCAATTCACTCGCCGTATGGAAGCAGTGTGTGCTCAGATACCAGAGACTCTCGAAGGCGTTGATTTGGAAATGATAGGATACCACAGACCATGTTACCAGCGCTTCACAGCAAACTTACATCACTTGAATGATTCGACCATAGCATCTATGTCCACGAAGCACCACTCTCCGCGCAAACTGTCATCTGCTGAGAGTTCCCAACTATTCCCACCTGAATATATGTTCTGCAAGAAGTGTGAAATAAAGGTATCTGGAAAAACCGAGAGACCCATCAAATTCCTATCATAGAAACACAAAGAGCCTGCTCGGAAAAGCATCGAGTCCCAGGCTCTTGAACTGGGAAAGACTCGTCTATACCGACAGGTGAAAGGAAAGGACTTATTTGCCGTTGAAGCACAGTTCCATTCCGAATGCAGAATGTCCTTCACCACGGAATATCGAAATCACATCCGGGCACAGGAGCGAGAGGAGAGCCGTAACGTAAACACTGGTCAGGCCTATAGGGCTGCTGCCCATAACGCAGCCTTCAACTTGGGGTCAGGATTTGACTCTCTGTTATTTGTAATTATACCAAATGTCAATTACTCACCTCTACTGACAGCGTACCTAGCTGCCCTACATCACTTGTTAAAGTTTAATAGAAAGGAAACATTGTTTTCTGAATTTTCTTGAATGTTTGTATTTGACAACATAAAGTTTCACTATAGGGGCGAGTAACATTGGTAACAACTAATGTATGATAGTCATATATGTATGTCAATTGTTTGATTGCATTAGATGGGGAATAATAGACGATGATTTTGATATGTTAAACTGACCAGTATGTTGTATATTAGTGAAGTTTTTGTCATTTATGTTGAAAGTTGTCGGCGAAACCGAAGTAATTTTTCCACCTTTTTTTAGGTGTTTGCCGTTCCATGACTAAACTTGTACCAATTACTGCATTAATTGTTCTTATTACAATAGGCCATGTTATTCTTGTCACGTGGGCACCAAAATTAAATGTGTAACTACATTATTTGTGATATTATGGACATTTTGGTAATTTCGAGAGTCAAATATTTCGCGATCGACGATGGCCGCCATACGAGCCCCATGGGACATTAGGTGACAGTGTTAACATTGATTTTTGTTTTCTAGACATATTTGTGCATCTAAAAAAGTAGGTCTCATTAAATTGTCCAGGGAGTGCACGTGGGCACGTCCACTGGACTACTAGACTATATTGATCATTACTCAGTCATGGCTTCTGCGTCTCTTTCTGCTGTAGAGGAAAATATGATCTATGATTTTTGCGGGCGAAAATACGTCTGTCACTTGAGTGATACTGAGAAACAAATGGCTGGAATCTTTAGCAGCCAAGTCAGTATTAAAGTTTGGCCTGCTCCATGTATGGCCAGCAAAATAAATTGTGAGAAGAGCTACTTGCTTTCCCTACTAACTATGTGGTGTTTGGGAAAAGGCGTCGATCCCATGACAAGTATCAAATTTGATGGCGATGCAGCATCCTTGAGATGTACACCCAGGCAACTTATAGATGAGTGCTCAACAGATGGAAGCCACCATCCTGAAGGATTTCATGCATCCATTGCATCATGCATACATGCATTCAAAGAGAGGACGACGAGATGGATTGTCTCGATACTTATTCTCTCATGGGTAAAGTCGTTGAAAAAATTCAGGCCTTGACTGGCATTACGGTTTTCGAGTACCCAAGGGTACCAGAAACTGTGCCCCTGTGAAACAAATAATTCCTGCGCCTTTAAAAAGCCTTCACAATTTTAGCAACATTTTTTTTCACCAGATTTGCATGAAACTTTGTTCATAGTGGCTTTTGCTGATGGTGATCACGAATCTGGTCTTCGTTTTCCGATATTAGGTTCTAAAATAAATTTTTGAGCCTTTGTAAGCTTATTTACCCCAGTAAATATATTTTGTACGCCCTTTCAAAACGAAACTATGCTTCTGTGAGAAAATTATATAGAACATGTATTATTTATCTTCGGAAAATGTACAATTGGTAATGAGATAATTTTTACGTCTGTATGATAATACAACTCGACCAATTTTTAGGCTGGTAATAATGGTCAAAATACTACCTTTATTGCGTTTCCCTATTTGTTACTATGTAATTATTAACCCTAGACCAAATATGCCTTGATTACTTTTTGTTAAGCTCAAAGAGATCTACCCTAAGCAACTATCTGTTTCTTTTTTGCTTATACCGATCTTGAGATATAACAGTTTTTTTTATTTTGCGCAACTTTGTGATTTTCACTTTCTAGCAGCTTATTGACGCACCATACATCTATCTATCTTTGATCCGGCAAACATTTCTTTTATGTCTTGATGGAGAACATTTATGCAGGAATCGTATGCTACTATTAAAAATGTAAATTTATTATCAACAAGAGTTTGACGCATGCATGACTCCGTCACCTTGATTCCTGGAATATTTTTTTCGGGTAATATGCCGTAAAAACACACTTAACTGGTTGTGATAACCCTCTCGATGCCTCAATAACACCAAACAAACGCCTTTGCCCTTACACTGCGTCCTCGATCACGCGCGACCACTTCGAATAACAAGACATTGTAGTATTGATAAGCCTACAACCCAATTCAACCCTACTATCCACCGATAAGTATCTTAGTTAGTTGACTAGCTGGGGTATTATGTCGGGATGATATAGACAATGGGTTTTCTATAGGTAAGATCTCAAATAAATATGTGCTTGTGACATAACATTTCCACAAAATGGTGCCCCGAATGAGGAGTATTGATGTTCATATAATTCAAAGTGGTCGATTGTGATACGTAGTTATGAAACTACCACAACAGCTGGTTATTATAGCGGAGGCGAGGTGTTTTGCTGCGTCGGGAACGAGTCAACAGACGTGTGTCTATGCATACGCCAGGTAGTAGATAACATCAGAGGTTACATAGCACTAGTTAGTTGTAATAGTGAAGTGGTGGTTGGTCATAGGCCTTTTTATGCGTCTTGACAGACCAAGCCAACGCCCTTCCACCACTTAGGATATAATAATGAATTATCATCTAACAATTATTTTTAGTGACGTAATCTTGCATTTAATATTTTATTTGACTTAGTTATCAACTAAATCATGGCGAAATTTGCTAAGCATTCATTATTGGCTATATTAGCAATGTTCACATGAATATATAATAAGTGTGAGGACGCAATTAAGGCAATACCTATTGATTATATTAATCTAATGACAGGTCTACCATTGTTAAATGAGCAATGGAATAAATATGAGGGGGCTTACTTCCTATATGAAGTTCAATTAAGACAAGCTGGGGATACAAAATGAATTCACCAATGCGTGACCAATTATGAACACGAGTGTCAAAGATATCTCGATAAAGTACTTGAATATGAGAGATTACTGGAGTGTGCTCATATTCCAACAACAGCTAAAGCCTCTTTACCCCAAATTAAACTACCAGACTTGTCATTACCCCAGTTCTCAGGAGAAAATTGTTTCTCCTTCTGGGATAAGTTTAAAAGTATTGATAATAGAGATGACTTAACAGAGGTGCATAAATTAACTTATTTGTTGGGTCAATTGAGAGGTAAAGCATATTTGCTGGTAAAGGAATTAACAGTTGAAAATGCCAATTATAATGTGGCACTCAAGATTCTCAAAGATAATTTTGAGGATAAAGACGTAGTTATTACGAACCTATTTTGCAAGTTTATGGATCTAGCAAGTCCTAATCATAAAATAAAGGAATTGGAAGATTTCAGAGTAACTTTGAACTGCACCCTAAGAGCAATTGAAGCACATACACCATTGATTGAGTCAGACTGGATGGTCAGTACTATGATATGGAAAAAACTACCAACCAGGATGCGTGAATCAAAGGTATAATAGTAATTACTTCACGGCCAAACAAATATTAGAGGGATTATTGCAGGAATGCAAGCACTTGCACAGTATTGAGCAGGAACCCCCCCACAGGGAGATCAAGATTGTTACACCTAAGGGTAATCCAGCTATATCAGAACACCCTTAGAGTTTAAGGATCCCTCGTTAGTGGGTATTTATCCCGCGCCTGTTGAAGTTACGCAAATCAAACAGCCTGTAATTAAGATTCATACTACTCATCTTACCAGTAAACTACTAAGACCTACTCAAATAAAAGATACAATCCCTAAATCCAGGGCTACTTCTAGTGAAGTACGAAGAATAAATTGTGTTCTATGTGAGGTGGAGCATCCACCCTCCACATGTAATATCTATTCAGATTGTTCCACGAGAGTTGAAAGGTTAATGAGCCTTGGTAATTGCTTAACCTGTCTCCGTGATAAACATGCTTTAAATGCATGCCCTATAAAGTTAAGAACTTGTAGGAAATGTAAACAATCAATTCATAACATCGCTATTTGTCCTAACAGTGATATTAACTCAGACCCTACAGCAGTTAAAATGGCAGACACTAATAAGAGCAGTTCAGCAGCTGTTCCTACTGCAGAATTTAAGGTGTGCCACAATGGTAATTCAGTCATTGTAAAGACAATGTTTGACAGTGGTGTACAATGTTTGACAACAACACAAACACAACGATCCTTCATAAGTAGGGAGATAGTTGAATTGTTACAACTACCCATAATTAATAAAGTGAACTTAGCCATATCAGGTTTTCTTGCCAATAAAGAGGCTCAGAACTTTAACATAGTTCAACCCCTAGTCCAATTAGGAAAATATAAATGTAGGGTAGCTGCTGTAGTAGTTAATAATATTGGTATTAATCTTACTGTTAATGGACTAAAAAACACAGCTGAAATGCTGAAGGATAATGGTGTTAAACTAGTTAGTAATACCTTCGAGGACGTTGATGGTCCCTTCCAATTAATAATAGGTGCTGATTATATTGGGCGTTACCTAAGGAAGGTCATCAAAATACATAACGTTCTATGTTCACCAGTGCTGGGTGGTAATTTAATAATGGGACCCAAATACTCACCAAGCCGAACCAGAGGAGAGTATTCCTAGTCAGGCACGGCCCCTATTAATTATCAGAATTGGAACCACTTTCTTGCCCACACCAATTAGTGACGTATTAGAGGAAGGTGATATTCCAGTTCCTAATGAATATATTGCCCAAATGTAAATCCTTATAATTATGTGTCGCGAGGAAATACTACCCTCAAATTAAACACAGGATTATGCTTTAAAAGCCCTACCTAGCTGAGAGAGTGTAATAATATTCCTAAACAGGTTTCCGCGCTCAGCCAGACATATCTAAAGATTAAAAAGGGGAAACCTGTATTGATCCCAGATCCTGTAATAGACATTGAAAGGTTTTCCTTTTTGACAAATTAATGAAGACTACTAATTTAGTCTTCAAATTCATAAAAGGGATAGCTCTGACTCCTTAAAATTTGGGGATCAGAACATACAGAAGCAGGTTTTTCCTGAGGAATATCAGCTCTTGGCCTCACCCCAGCCCCCATAGGAAAAAATTGACCAAATCATTAGGTCTGTACAAAGACTACTGTATACTGGACTTGCTACTCATTTTGGGATATTTCCAGTGGAGGCCAGTTTTGCGATTCCCATGACAATTTCGACATCACTTCCATTTCCTGTCCTATGGTTTAACAGTATAAAGATATACCGTTATCTTCGTAAATGTTTGTTCTACATATTATCAATAAAAAACTAAAATACACTAAAGAAATGCCATTATGAGAGAGTGAAGAAATATGCATGAACTGAAACTCTTCGCCATTTAAATATTTTTGCGAGAAAACCTTTTACATGAAACATCAATAAAAGTTGAATTTTATTAGTTTTGATATATTTCGTTTCTGATAATGAATTTGAACCATACATAAATTAGGTTAACCAAATAAATAACCTCAATCGGGAAAATTACCCATTGATTATGCCCATTTATTTAGTTAATGCAAATTTATGCATAGTTCTAATTCCATTTATCAAAAACGAAATATATTAATGGAAAGCTAATAAATTTCGCTTCTATCGATATGTTGCATGTAAAAGTCTTCCGGGCAAAATATTAAATGGCGAAGAGTCTAAGTAAATGAAGTGAATTAAGTTCATGCATATTTCTTCAGGTTTCATAATAGCATTTTTTTTTGTGTATTTTACAGTTTTTTATTTGATAATATTATGAACAATCATTTACGAAGATAACAGTGTATCATTTTATACTAATAAACCACAGTCACTGTATTCATGGAACACTTTTAACTTGCCGATCCGATTGATGTTTTTTTTTTTAACGCTAATTTATGCATGGGGTAATTCATTTATCAGAAAACCAAAATATATAAATGGAAAGCGAAGAAATCGTTATATTGATATGTTTCATCTAAAATGTTTTCCTAGCAAAATATTAAATGGCGAAAGTTAAAGTAAATTCATGCATATTTCTTCACTCTCTTATAATGGCATTTCTTTAGTGTATTTTACTGTTATTAATTTGATAATATTATAGAAAAAACCCTTTACGTAGATAACAGTATATCATTTATACTGATAACCATAGGAAGGGGAAAATGGGGGTGATTTTTCGAAAATGTCAGGAATCGCAAAACTGGCTCCACTGGTCATGGGCGGGTTGGCGCGGGGCACGAGTAGCAAGTCCAGTATAGAGTAGTCTATGGTCTGTACCTAAATCATGAGGGCATAATTCGAGAGAACTGGAACTCAAAACCCGGGGGTCGCTGGCAGTTTTAACTCACTTTTTGATATAAGTTGGTCTACTGGAAAACAAAATATGGGCTTATTCCACTGCCCCTTAAAACACAAAAGTATAATATTAAGAACGTTTTTTTCTATATGTATTTGTATAGAAGCCTGATTCTGTAAACTTGTATATAACCAAATAACCAAGCAGGTTTAGTTGAGGAGGCGAGGAAAATGCTACTCTATGATATTATTAGTCAATAACGATTGTTTAGAAGTTATCTATACCTAGGCAGTCGTATTTTCCTGTTATTATTGTGTATCATCACATAGAAAGCCTGGAGTCAAGTTGACGCGTGAAGTAGCAATGTTTTGATTCAATCTCCCCGCCAAAATCTCCCCGCCCCCACTCCCAGCCGCGGCGTTTTCGCCCCCCACAATTATAATCTACATTGTCGCAGCAACAAACCGATTTCGGCATTCTTTATTCTTCGTTTTCCAAGGCATTGCTTATTGTATTTTGACAAGCGTTTGCCAGACGCAGTTACTGTCTTAGAAAACAGTGTGAACATCGCCCAAAATTTTTACATCCCAAATATACATGTAAAAATATATTAAGCTTTGTTACTCGAGGCGAGAAATTTGCATTAAATTGCTATTATAGAACGTTTCCATCGTAATGCATGTCATCCTAAAATTTGTAGAACAACAGAAGAACATTTTTTTGGTATTCGATGCGGTCCCATCAATGTTTATCGCGAAATTAATTTATGAAAATATTAGTCGCGGAGCCAAAACACAGTAACCAAACCTTTGAGTTAAACTGCCAGCGACCCACTGGCATTTTTCAGTTCAGATCATTGGAATTAGGTGTCGAAGGCGAATTTGAAAGCTGATTGCCAAATACCACCTGCCATCCCATAATTATTCCCAAACGCCACATCTTAAATTATTGGTGGAAGAATATCATAGGAACTCATTACATGGCAGAATGGCTACAAATTAGCCGATATCAGGAATCAATTTTGGATATATCATGGTAACAAGGCAGTCAAATTTTTACCTCATATCTTGCATTAAATTTAATAGATCTGAAGGTAGACTAGCCCGCGCATCTAGATCCCCTGAACTTCCCGCTGATAGAAAGCTCCTAAAATCATTTGAGGTTACTGTTGATGACTATACTGGGGATATAATAATTTCCGGAGATAGCTCTCCCCCCAATCAAGTATATTTCTGCATATTCACTTGTACCTCTATCATGACTATTAACCGGAACTGCGGGAGCAAAGATTTGTTTAGTGCCGCCAGTGCGGGGATGTGATAAAACAGTGACCATTACAAAATTTGGGAAATGAAAATCACATCAACGTCAAGGTAGTAAAAATACAGAAATATATTTATTTTTAACCCAAACGTATGGGGTTGTGGTGTGGTTGTGGGTGGGAGTTGAAATATCTGGCGCGAATGGCACCAAACCGCTGGCGAGAGACTGCTGAGGTGGATCGGGGTGCCACTCCTTGGATTTTTCCCAAGATTTTGGGGGGATTTTTTAAAACATTTCTCCAGTAGCTTATCTCAAGGTAAGCATAGGTACCGTTGTACCGTCCTTGAGGTAAACTACTGGATAAAAAACTTGAATAATCCCTCCAAAGTCCCAAGATAGACAAAAAATATTCCAACGCCAGGACCTAAATCCCAAAGATCTTGGAAGAAAAACCCCAAGGAGTGGTATATCTCTGCGTACGCGTAGTTAGGGCAGATGGTGGTGTGTGTTATCGAGGGCTGACATCAGGGAATATGTGACACAGTTTGTAGACTTCTACGGATGTTTGGCACGGTTTTTGGGTATGCAATTAAAAATTGCGCTTCCGGAAGGCTTGCCGCAGTCGCAGAGCCTTTCCCGGGAAGGCTTGCCGCAGCCCACGGGTTAATTTGAAATTATCATGCCCAAAAGTGCCCGAAACCACTAAACAAATGTTCCGGCGCTATGTGGCCTGGGGTGATGTCACTTTGAAGCGGAACTTCAGTTTTCGCCGGCCCCCATTGTGGAAATTATCCCCCAAACCCACCCTCTCAATTGGTAGAGTGGTGGTTTTTCTTTCCCTTCCCCTTTGTGAGGGAGGTATTGTCCGCTCATTATAGGGAGGGGCGGGAAATGTAATATATATATATATAATTATAATGGTAACGGGTATTAATGAAGGTAATTTAGTAAATGATAAGTACTGTGATAATATAAATATAATATAAAATAATATAAATAAAAATAAAAATATAAATATAAAATATAAGTTAAATTAACATTCCCAGAAAGTATTAATCATTTGCACCTTTATTTTATAACCTTTGATTGGAGCGACTGGCTATTGTTTCTTTCGTCGTAATATTTGCTCCATCCTGCGTGTATACTTGGCTAGGTACTTGTGGCGGTCCACTCGCCGCCCACCGCAAGGTGACACGCGTATTTTTGGTGGCCGCTGCCGCTGGGCTGCGATCGGGAGGAGTACCCCCTGACTCGGAGAACAACATCTCTTACTAAATATATACGTGCATTAGTATATAAAAGTAATTTACACCTTTTGGTGCTTCTCTGATTATATCGAGAGGTTGTACATAAACTTTGTATTTGTTTGTTTGATGGTTTGAAAATTTCGTCATTTTATCGACGCAGCTGAGATGGATCTCCACTGTAACCAGACAGCTCTCTCTCAGACTACCCCTACAGAGCTGTCTACTAGTGCTTATATGTTGGCCGAAGCCAGCACCCCGGGAGGGGGGGTTAAAAACCCCCCGGCTAACACCGGTACCATTCACTGCTGGGTGGACAGGGGCTCGGGTTTTAAGGAACAGCCCAACTGTTTCCGCTCCGCCGGGGATCGAACCCGGGACTTCTCGGGTTGTGAACCGACCGTGCTACCCCCTACACTACGACGAGTACCCGTATATGTATAGACATAGTGTTACAACAAAGGGACGGAAATACGACACACTGATTCATACTCGCCGGTCGTGATGGGTGTGAAAACCCCCGCCTGACGCCCACACCAAAACGCACCGCTTCCGCCTTCACAGCCGCCCATCACAGCCTGGCCACTTCGAATAACAAGAAATTGCAATATGGATATGCCTTCAACCCAATTCAACCCTCCTATCCCCCGATAAGTATCTTATTTAAAATTTAGCTGGGGTATGTTTGTCGGGATGAGATAGAAAGGGGTTTTCCAAAGGAAAGAGATCTAAAAATAATAATGTTTGCGCATAAAATTTCAAACATTTAAACTTAAAAACTTATTACAAATTTCGCCTAGGACATTCCTTGCCAACCGTGGGCATAAAAGGAATACAAGTTGCCCTAACTAATGTCAAAAATTTTTTGCTTATGGCCACAAATAGAAAAGATGAGAGATGTATTGCAAATTTTTGCCGGGTATGCGGTCGTCTTAAGCGTACGGGGGACGCCCCAACGCCATTTCGCCGTTACCTGGTGTACAAATGCCATATCAATCAATCATTGGAGGCATACGCGGGGGGGGGCGCGTCGCCTCACCCACCCTACGACGCCACTCCCGGTGGTAACCACGCGCGAGTCCCTATACAGGTTCCCTTCCCATAACAAGTATCTCTCGACAAGAAGCATCAACTTGTCCTAGCCACGAGCCTTGGGGGCGCCCCCTTGGCCTCTTCCACGCCGAATTGTCTCCTACAGATACAACCCGAGGGGAAAGGTCGTTTTCAGGGTAGCGTACCACATGCCCATATAGCCGAAATTGGCGCTGACGGACTATGAGGGTATGGCCTCGATTCGTCTCACGGTCCAATCGCTGATTTGACACGTAAACCCTCCCAGCGATACCCCATGAAAAAGAAAATATTACCAAGGCATCGATTCGTCTCTTCAAGTCGTTATTTGTGTCCATGTCGCACAACCATAGACCCAAAACACGGGTCAACAAGCGACTTGAAGATCCGGATCTTTGTCCTCCTTGCAAGGTAACCCGACAACGCCAAATACTCCTGCTGAGGGGCCCGTCCATAACACCGTGGGCTATGCCATCCCCTTTCAAGACTTCTTGACGTGACCCGCCGTCAGTATGGACTGTGCTACAAAGGTATGTAAAATTTCCAAGATCTCAATGTCCTGGCCACACGCATGAACGCCTGGACCTTGGTCCTTAAGCCAGGAGGACCTCAAGTCCCAAAGGCTTAGAAAAAGTCTTGGAATTGTAGAGACTTATCTGGTATGAGTTAAAATGGTACTTCCAGCTTTGTACATTTATTTAGAGTCCAATAAGAATTGTAGAGATTTCAACCAAGTACAATGAAAGTTTTTGAGCACAGCCAGGGAGTGCCAGACGGAGAAAAGTGAGAGGTGGTTTGGTATGTCGATGTCCGAGGGCTTCTCTTCCTTCCTTCTCCTGTTTCTGTCCACTCGTTCCTCCCCTTTCCTGCTTTCGTCACGAGATGACGTTATCCCTTTTATAGCCATAACAACTGACTTAGGGACATTTGTTTTTGTGATCCACTTCCTTGGTCTAACAAAATGTTGAGCAATCCTTTGTTCTCATGGCTAAATTGTAAAAAAATACATATCTTCTAAATGCATTATATGTACATAATTATATGATCATGAATTTTTTCTAAAATACACTGGTTTATTTGATGTTAAGTTACATGAAAAAACCTGGGATGGTAGTTGTAGTACTTTTTTACACTTGTGTGATAATAGTTGTAATTCATTAGTAATAGTTTATGCAAGTATTATAGATGTTAGAAGTGATAACTGACTGACATTGCTCGGGCCGCTATATAATTTGTCCTCAAATTAGGCACATAAGAATTAGCTAGGGGTTTAACAAATGGTACACCTAACTAAAGGCTAATTACATATAAATATAAAATATAACTTCCCAAAGCTCAATTCGATCGCTAAAAGTGAGTAAATCTGAGCTAAATACACCCGAAAAATATGGAAAAATAATGGATAACATGTTTAACATCAAAGAAAATTACATGGCCGAGAAAAATTTTTACATATGTGTCAGTACAGCGTGGGAAATCCACAATGTGTAAAAATCACTGGCAATAATTTCAGGTGTTAAGTGTTTTCAAATTTACGTGTACTGGAGATGGTAGCTAGCAAACACTGTCAGCGAAAATAGCTGTGAAAAATTTCAGGAAAATTGAGAACATAATAATTCAAGTAATGAAAACGTAATTGGAAATTGTCAAGTAATCGTTAAAAATCCTGAATGAGTCAAGTAATGACGAAGGCTCGTCTGACTGTAGAGCTGCTTCTGTGTGCATAGTATAAAATTTTATGTAGCTACGAGTAATAGTACTGTGGCAGTAAAAAATGTAAAGGACTGTAGAAATATAAGGAAATTTGACAAGACCTCGCCTGATACAATCTGTGTGGGTGTATCAGTGTGGGTAACCCGTGGTGTAAATTTAACCTAGTAAATGTAAATAAGTAATAGTCAAAATGGATAATTTAAAATAGGTAGAGACATCGCTAGATACACAATAATGTGGTTGCATTGTGTTTTGGGCAAATATAAGTTTTTCCAAACATCTTCAAATGAAAATAATGCAAGTTTTTGTAGAAAATAAAATGACATCAGCGAGTGGGAAAAACAGACTGGCGAGATATTGAATAAATTTTTATTCTCATTGGCGAACAATGTTATTGAGAGATAAGGTTTTTCTTGACCAATCAATATTTTCTGAGGTTGTATTAAACAAGTATTCATTCGTAACTTTTCTGCGAGTTTGAATTTGTTAGTAACTAATGTTACATGGTTTTGTTAGTTGTACTTGGCAATACATGTGAGCAGAATGTGTGTAAAAATCTGGAGTAACTGCTTGTCATGCATATAGTGCATAGTTTAATATATTAGTAAGTACACAATCCTATCATTCAAGTAGTGATCGTGGTACAACAGGAAGAATGTAAGTAAATCATTCCCGTAGTGAATGTAATTCATGTAGCTATAATAAGTTATGCATGCAGTTATGTTATCATGCAGTTAATACGTAGGAATTCATTCAAGGAAAAATATGTATTTATGCAAAAAATAAGTGTGTTAGTATTTCATGCAAGTAAATAATGTATTGTAACAATAAGTGAGTTAGTATGTTTTAATACATAACAATGTCAGGGAAGTAATTTAAAGTACGTCAACATTAAGTGCGTAAAAAAATCCTTTAAAAAGAGGAATGTAAGTAAATAATGCCATGCAATGATAAGTGCGTAATAATTTCCTTTTATTGAGGAAAGTAAGTAAATAATGTGATCATGCAACAATACGTGCGAATAAAAATTTCCCTTTAATTGTGGGGGTGTAAGTAAATAATTATATAATGCTATGCACTGTGGGGCAACTTTAAACCTAATATAAAAGTATTCTAATGTGAAGAGTTAATCTGTCATACATTAGTGTTTTCTATCGTGCTAGAGTTACAAGGGAAAATGCAATTATATTTTTTTCTATAGTTGGTCAGAATAATATGTAGCCAACCAAAAAATCGTAAAACATCAATGTAAAGTATTTTCAAGAGTGTAAATAAAATTGGCTTGGTGTGTTGTGTAGACATTTTCTAAAAATAGAACAAAACACATTAAAATTCCAGAATACATGGTAATTGTAAATAATTTAGTGAACTGATATAAAGGTAATGATATGGAATGGTATGGAATGGAATGACGCTACTGTTTATGCATGTGTGATGGCAATTTGTGATGGTAATCAGTTGTAGCAGTGTGTGTGTCATCATTAACTACAGGTGTGTCCTTTGTATCAAAAGTATTGCTTGGTAAAGCATCATCTGTATCTAATCCTCTAGTTACTCGAAACATTATTCGCGACCGTGTATGTAGTAAGACGTCTCAAACTAAACAATCACGAAAAACAGAGAACATTACAGAAATCAGGTTCAGGAATCGGTAACACTGAACATTGACAGTGAGTGACAGTGACAGTGACGGCCGCTCGGGCACGCAAGTTATGCATTTATGTCAATCTCTGGAGTTTGCACTGGTGCTGTAGGAAATGTGAACTCATAAAGTAGTAAATCAGTAGTAAAGGTGCACTCATAAAGTAGTAATTCAGTAGTAAATGTGCACTCGTAAGAGTTATGTCTCCAGGAATTGTGATATGTGCATAACTGTTGAAAAACAAAAATAGTGAATTTGTGAACAGATGTATTTACCGTAGCCATCGTAATGTAAATGTAAATGTATGTTAAAACAGCACTAATAATATTTCTAACGTTGAAATTGTCCGTGTATGTGAAATCACTGTGTTAACTCGAAATGTATCTGCTCACCTAAATCTGTAAAGCAATTACTTAGCTGGTAGCTATTCGTATTGGTGTATGATAGGTGAGGTCCTGGTAACAGACGGATGGGTGGCTGTATGACGGATGTATAGTCACCGGAGAGCAACATTCTGTCAAAGAACACATATAAGAAAAATAATAATAACATATACATACACAAATAAGAAATATGAATAAAATACTCAGACATTTGTGTGGTGATGCACGCGCTCAAGTCCGTAGTTGAGGAACGGCTGGTAATGATGGTAGTGACTGTGTTGGCTAGGGTAGTGTCAAGTCAGCATCCCTGTGAGGGCGGACGGGTGATGGGCTGTGTCAGCGGAATGCTCGGGAGGCAGGCGGTGGTGTTGTCTGGTTGCTGTGTAGCGGGAGGAGTATCTGTGTTGCTCTGGCCCATGACGAGATGATCTGTGTTGCGTATCGAAGCTGCTACGTTGAGCCATGACGAGATGCAGGGTTGTAGACGTGTAGGGCTGGACAGTTGCATGTAGAACGTTGATATCTTGAATAGTAGTGGTGAGGCAATGAGTGTCTGGCAGCGGGGTCTGTTGTCCGTGGTGGAGGTAGTGTAGAGGAGCGCAGTTGACCTTGTGCCAAAACAATTTGCTGAGTTGCGTGAAGTGTTGTCTGCCTCTCTCTCCATCTGTAGCTGCTTGTAGTTGTTGATTGTAGTAGAAGTAATACTTGTAGTCGCTGTCTGGCTTGTGTTGCGTAGGTTACGGCTTGATAACGATGTTTGTGGCTCGGCTTGGTTGTGGTTGTGGTAGCGCCGGAGAAGTAGTAGTAGCTGCTTCTGTAGATCGGCGTAATCTTGGTAGACTTGGAACTGCTGAAGAATGCTTGTAGAATGCGTTGGGTGTCTTTAACACCGCTTAGCCACCATTTATATAAGTCTAATAATTGTAGAGACTTATCTGGTAAGAGTTTTAAAATGGGTACTTTCCACTTTTTTTTAAACATTTATTTAGAGTCCAATAAGAATTGTAGAGATTACAACCAAGTACAATGAATGTCTTGAGCACAGCCAGGGAGTGCCGGACGGAGAGAGTGAGAGGTGCGTGTTGGTAGTGTCGATGTCCGAGGGCTTCTCTTCCTTCCTTCTCCTGTTTCGTCCATCGTTCCTCCGTTTTCCTGTTTTCGTCACGAATGACGTTATCATTTTGATAAACAATAACAACTGACTTTGGTACATTTTTTTTTGTGATCCACTTCCTTTGGTCTAACAAAATGTTGAGCAATCCTTTGTTCTCCTGGCTATTGTAAAAGATCATATACTTATAAATGCATATATGTACTGATTATATGATCATGATGTTTCTAAAAATACACTGGTTTCATTTGATGTTAAGTACATGAAAATATCCTGTATGGTAGTTGTAAATACTCTTACACTTGGGGTGATAATAGTTGTAATTCAATAGTAATAGTTATGCAAGTTTTTATATATGTTAGAAGTGATACTGCCTGACTTAGCCTGCTCGTGCAGCGCCCTCGAGAGCCTCACCAGGACCTCCAGCGAATGTGCAAAGATTTTCTGCATCATCGGCAAAAAACAAGATCAGTGATTTTGGTGTTGCCCAGGAATGCTCCCCAATCACTTTGATCACAACTTTGCCCAATACCCATCCATAAAAAGTATTGAAAAGTGATGGGGCAAGGACCACCCTTGCCTCAACCCCCGTATTAACAGGGAAAGAAGCTGGATACACCTCCCCCACATTCACAGCACTCTCAGTCCCAGAATACAGACCAGTCATCAAATCAATAGTCCTTGCAGGAATCCCGCGAAGTCGCAGAAGATCCCAGAGTGACTCACGATGCACTGAGTCAAAAGCCTTCTTGAGATCAACATAGGCTTAGGCTGCAAGCATCCAAATGCCATATGCGAGAGCCCAAATGGACAACATAGGCCCGATGGGTGATTCATAGAACGGATATATATGTTGTTTGGTTATTATCAATGTACTTACAAGATATATAATTGCTGAGCCTCTCAAAACTAAGAAAGCTACGGAAGTAGCTAGACTATTTTTTTATTCAGTTGTATGTAAGCAAGGAGTTCCTCAGACTCTGGTCACTGACCAGAGTAAAAAATTGATTAATCAAGTATTGAACGGTGTTACTGACTTATTACAAATTAAACATATGGAAACTACTCCATATCATCCACAAGCAAATGGAGTCATTGAAAGATCTAATTCCACATTACTAATCATACATGTATTACGGACAATGGTGGAAGATAATGTGAGCATCTGGGGTACTATGCTGCCCATAGCCACTTTTGTATATAATTGTGCGTTCCATAGGAGTATTCAGGAAAACCCATTTTATTTGATGTATCTTATGGATCCTCCCTTACCATTTGAAATAGAAAAGAAGGAAAAGGTTTGGTATGATATTAATTATTTTAGGCAGGAGATGGCAACTAAACCAAATAGAGTATATGCTAGATGTCAGCAATATTTGGTAGAAGCTAAAGGAATAGCAGACAGAATTCAAACAAAACGTGCTAAAATAAAGCCACTTGAATTAGGAGATAGGGTATATATGCGCAGGGTGCCCACTGCGGGAAGACCTTCAAAACCGCAACCAGCTTACAAAGGCCCTTTTATAATAATAGGAAAAATTTGTGATGTAGTAATGAAAGTAAGAAATATTAGAACAGGGAAAATACAGACACTACATACTGATATAATACGGGTAATCCAGGAAAACAATACTCTGTCACACATCAGTCCCAATGTAAGAAGAGCATACCCAGTACATGATACAGGTGAAACAAAGGAAACTAAATTGGCATTCCAACAAAATTACCCTTTCCCATTCTTGAATGATGCCTCAAATATGATGTAAACAAATATCAAATATGATGTAATGTTGACACAGATGATGATTCAACATCACAGGTAGATAATGATGTTCATCAACAGTATGATAATGCTTTATCTGAAGGAGAGGGTGATGATTCTCAAATAACAGGTAGTCCAGGTCGTTAACCATACAGTTTAAGATCAAAATCGAGTGTTTTTGATTTACCTTTAATAATGAAAAAAACATTAGAATATCGGAAAAAACATATAATAAAATATAAATGTTACATTACAGATTGTCTTCCTATGCCTTGGAGTCAGTCATACATGCCCTGAGAGTACACCATGGGTTGCCGTCCAACAAGGATTGAGTTTCAACCCTGAATTCAAGCTTATAGTGACGGGCAACGCGTATATTGTTCCCTTCGTGCTCAAAATAAGGGACATATGTGAGCCAATATTAAAAGCTAGGAACTTCTTAGGATAAGAAGCTTAGGATATACGTCCTATATAGAATATAACGTCACTCAGGTTGAAGGACACCTTCGCATGTCTAGATTAATACAAGACCATACATTCTCTTTCAACAAAAAACTTGAAAGAATGCATTATAATATGAATGATTTTTTAATGCATATCGTTAATTATTACGTCAATTATCCATGAAACAAAAGGCAACCAAAAGGTGCCTTGAATATTGTTGGCTCAATTACAAACACTCTCTTTGGCACGGGGACACAGACTCAGATTGATTTCATACACGATCGGTTGCATTCCTTAGATACTTTCACTGAAGAGGAAAGGAAAATCCTAAATATTCATTCGCAAGTAATTAATGTGACTTTGAAGCATCTTAATAATGTACATCATGCTCTTGAAAAATTAGAAACAGCTAGTCAATTTACTGAAAGACTTCTAAATCAGTGTAACTGAAGATAAATATAACGAAGAGTCGTTACTGATGCTAGAAACCTTGCTACATACCCAGTTGGTACTCACATCCATTGCAACAGAACAAACTGATTTGAGAATAGGATTGCAGAGTATGATGGAAACACATGTTTCCCCACATCTTGTAACAAATATATTTTTATTGTCGCCTTTAGATAATAATAACATTATTTCAGCAACAGATGAGTTGTTATTTCCTCCTAAACCAAATTTTAAAGTTTACATAGAGCTGCTATTCGTGTTGTATATAAGATAACTGCCTCCCGAGACTTAAGCTTCTACGTATACTGATTCCCTTACGTGGAATTCCAGCTGACACCTTTGATGTCTTCAGGATGACCTCCCTTCCTTACCCCATTCCATTATCAAATGCTTTCTTGTTATATAAGTAAGCCCTCTAAGACTTTTTAAATTATCAATAAGGCTAGGAATACATTTTTTCTAGCTGATGATTTTAATGTATGTAGGAAAACAGATGAACTGTTGATATTTCCTCTTACAGGTCCAATATATGCAACTAGTAGTGCCTGTTGTGAGGTAGCTATAATTTAGATAATGACTCTGTCTCCAAACTCTGTCAAGCCCTGGTTGTCAAATCATTTAAGCCAGTTTTCTTTGAGAAATTAATGGTTGAGTTTATGCCACAAGTACTCCGATTGATGTTACGTTGACTTGTCGCAACACCTCTATCTCGCCCTCCAGGCACACATTAAATGGTACTGGGTTTTTGCAAATCAGTTAAGGATGTAATATTCATGCTGATACATTTCCCCTCCCTGCTTCCTCAACAATTATAAAGGAAGTACTTCTGATTATACAACCGTTCCCCTTTTCCAAGCCTCTTGCGTTCTCTTCTTAGGAACATGAATTTCTCGTAAATTCCTCTAATGTGACCCTCCCCAGCAGTTTTAGTTTTGACCCTTGGCCTCTCCCCACATATCTAGATCATCTAAAACCGCAACCGCAACCGTGGTTGTCATAAGTCTGATAACCGCAACCACAACCCCGGTTGTAGAAAATTTGACAATCGCAAACACAACCGCAACCGCGGTTGTGTTTGCATTATTTCGGTATTATTTTACACTTGAACCGAAACTCCCTACCGTATATAACACTAATGTCGCCAGGACAGCTTTTTTTTCGATTTACAGACGTGTGGTGGCGTTAATACTTACATTTTTACATCCATGATTACAGAAAGATTAGAAGGGGCTATCCGGAGAGTCTGTGTAATTTTATGTCTTCATCTGTGTCATATTATGGCTATAAATGAACAAATTACAAAAATATCACCAGAGTGGCGACCAACACTAAGGTATGTTCTGAGTGTCCTCCCGCCGTTGTCGTAGCCCGAAAAAAAAAAAGAGTAGCGAAATTTGAAACCGTATATATTTGCAGATACAAAGCATAAAACAACATTGAAACAGGGTAGATTATACATTCATGGTATAAACTACTGTGTGTCATCTTCAGTGGCACATACACATCAGTAGTGATGCTATAATTCGTAATATTTGGAGGCTGGCGACATTATTGCAACTGGCGACTAAAGTGTTATCTACGGTACACAATTGGGAGTCTGGTTTCTGTTTACCTTATTGGATTCTAGGAAACATTCTCTCTATGAGCCTCCTTCGCAAATCATTAATTTTGGAGATAATGACATGTTGTTCATAAGCAGGCGAGAGACAAATGTTTACAAGCGCCTCACTCTTCTTCCTCTTGTGACCTGTATCGCCTCTGTTCTTCCCTTGCCGCGGACACTTTTTGAATGTAAATTTGGCTTTAGTTAGGAGGTTAGAGCGTGGGATTAGGTTAGGTTAGGTTAGGTTAGGTTAGTGATTGAGTCAAAAGGGGGGGTTAGGTTAGTTTAATTTTCATATCTATTATGCATTCCTTCCTATTAAAAACATTTTATATCTCCGAAATTAGTTTTTTGCGACGGAAGTTCATAGAGAGAATGCTACCTAGAATTGATTAAGGTAAACATAAACCATAGTCCCGATTGTGTAGGGAATTTTCGTCCTAGTGTAAAAATTTACCAATATTTCTTCTATTTTTTTAATTTCATAAGCCATTGTCTTTTTTATTTATAACTTTATTCTTTATTCAGATGGTATATTATAATATAATATTACATTGCATTTATAGGCATTTTTATACATGAAATACAGGTAAAAAGGTAAAAAAAAGGTCTTTATTTTAGGTGTCAGGAACGGATTAATCCATTTTATATTGATTCTTATGGAAGAATGTGTTTCGGTTTTAGAACAATTCAGTTTTAGAACAACTTTTGGGAACGAATTATGTTCGAAAACCGAGGGCATGTCTGTATACATATATATATATATATATATATATATATATATATAATATATATATATATATATTATATATATATATATATATATATATATTATATATATATATTATATATATCAATCATTGCGGGCATACGCCGAGGGGCGCGTCGCCTCGCCCACCCTACGACGCCACTCCCGGGGGTCACCGAAGCCGAAGTTGGCGCTGACGGACTATGCAGGTAATAGGCCTCGATTCAGTCTCACGGTGCAATCGCTAATTAGACACGTAATCATCCCAGCTATACCCCATGATTCTGCGAAGACTGTTATTATCAAAGGCATCGATTCGTCTCTTCAAGTCGCTATTTAGTGTCCATGTCTCAACCATAGAGCAGGACCCGGATCACAAGCGACTTGAATCTTTGTCCTCCTGCACAGGTACCGACAACGCCAAATACTCCTGCTGAGCGAGTCCATAATACCGTGGGCTATGCCAATCCGCCGTAAGACTTCTTGATGTGACCCACCGTCATTATGGACTGCGCTACCAAGGTATGTAAAACTGTCCAAGATATCAATGTCCTTGCCGAACGCATGAACAGACTGTACTGTTTCATCTAGTAAGCCTCCAAACACCAGGACCTTGGTCTTAAGCCAGGAGACCCTAAGTCCCTAAAGCCGCGGTCACACGAGCAACTTTTCCGTCAATATTCAGGCGGCAATATTCAGCAAAGGCAATACCTTGCCGTGTTTTGGTCACACGGACTTTCACAGAGGTAGCAAGAGTTTTAATGGCAATTTTGGCTTCTCAAGATGTATCTGAAGAAGCGTCTTTGGAAAAATAGGGATAAATAGGGAGAAACTGGTTCACAAATAGGATGGTGAATGATTGAAAATGGATTCTTGTGTATGGAAGCGCGTCAGACATATAACATCAAACATTCAAACATCAAAGTGATCAATAATAAGTTGGTATCCCCTACAAAATTTAGTTATTAATAGACCGTCAACAAAGAAAATGGAAACCATCCCTAACTCATGTAAATTTTTCTAGGTGTTTTGTATCCTTCAAAACGCTTAAAAAAACGTACAAGAATGTACAGGGCTTCACAATTCGTCTTGTAATCGGTTCTTGCCACTATGTAGCTATTTATTTCAGCTTCTGTATATAGAATTAGAGGGAGCATTAAAAATAATGTCAAATAATATGCGTTGGTGGTGGGAATTCCGTGAGAATATTCTGACAAGAATATTCTTGGAAGACCAACATGTTGGTCTTCATAAAACAGCGCAATTATATCCGAATTTGGGCCGCGTTTGTGTTGCCGGCTGTAATATTGCCAGAAAAGTTGCTCGTGTGACCACGCCTTTAGGCTTTGCCTCCTCGTGCAGCGCCTCGAGAGCCATCACCAGTACCTCCAGCGACTCAGCAAAGAATACTGCATCATCGGCAAAAACAAGAACAGTGATCTTGGTGTTGCCGAGATCTGCTCCACAATCACTTTGATCTACAACTTTGCCCAATACCCATACAAGTGTTGAAAAGTGATGGGGCAAGGACGCACAGTTGCCTCACTCCTGTATTCACAGGAAAGAAGCTAGATACACATCCCCCACACTTCACAGTTGCAAGCACTGTCAGTCCCAGAGTACAGACCAGAGTATATATATATATATATATATATATATATATATATATATATATATATATATATATATATATATTATATATATATATATATATATTATATATTATATATATATATTAATATAATTATATATATATATAATATATATATATATATATATATATATATATATATATATATATATATATATATATATATATATATATATTACATATATATATATATTATATATATATATATATATATATATATATATATACATAATATATATATATATATATATATATATATATATATATATATATATAATATATATATATATATATATATTTATATATATAATATATATATATATATATATATATATAATATATATATATCATATAATGTATATATATTATTTTGTTGTTTTACTTCAAATAGTTGATTAATCTGTACATCTACCAATTTATATATTCATATAGATATACAGGGTGTTTCACAATTGTTGAAACAAAACGATCGGGCACAAATTAAGGATCACAAATGATAGCGTAATGGTGATTACATTTATTAGAATGTAAAAGAATAACATTTTAGTATCTGCAACCATTTAGCCTCAAACATGAACCAAAAATGTCAAGAGGAGCCCTAGAGGACATGCTCCATATGTCCGCCGTTCACTCGAAGGCATTGTTGAACGCGCCGTGCAAAGTTGTTGATAACGCGTGCACATTCCTCCTGTGTGATTACCTGAATCTTTTCAGTGATGCCTGCCTTCAATGCAGCAATGGTGCGAGGGTTACCGTAGTAGTGTTGTCCTTGAGGAACCCCCAGAGGAAGAAATCTGGGGGGTTCAGGTCAGGCGAGTGAGGTGCCCCCTCCACTTCAGCTTTGCGGCTGACGAGACGCTCCCCAAACTTTTCATGGAGCCAGGCCATGGTGACATTAGCAATGTGAGTAGGAGCGTCATCCTTGATGAGGAGGAACAGTGGTTCCAGCAGGATGAAAACTGACGCAAAGCTGAAGTGGAGTGGGCACCTCACTCGCCTGACCTGAACCCTCCAGATTCTTTCCACTGGGGGATCCTCAAGGACATCTACCAGGGTAACCCTCACACCATTGCTGCATTAAAGGCAGGCATCACTGAGAAGATTCAGGCGATCACCCAGGAGGAACGTGCACGCATTATCAACAACTTTGCACTTCGCGTTCATCAATGCCTTCGAGTGAACGGCGAACATATGGAGCATGTGCTCTAGGGCTCCTCTTGACATTTTTGGTTCATGTTTGAGGCTAAATGGTTGCAGATCCTAAAATGTTATTTTTGTATACCTTTCAATAAATGTTTTTTGGGCGGACCATTTGTGGTCCTTGATTTGTGCCCGATCGTTTTGTTTCAACAATTGTGAAACACCCTGTATATGCATATCCTTTTTTGTAAAACTTCAGAAGTAATGAATGATATTATTTTGAGGCTAATTAATAATAATTTTAATTATTGTTTTGCATACATTATTGTGAACCATTATTGCAAAATTGTAGTATATGTACTTTCTTTTCCTTCTTTCTTACAAAACACAAAGCATTCTAGTTTCTGGAAAAGCTGAGCTCTTCGATTACACAATTTTGATAATAGTCGAGTTCCCAAAGGGTAAAATGAGCCTTAACCGTGAAATTGGGTATATATTATACTATTTTTTTGCCGTTTCAAGTTCCCAAGACTCTCTATAATCATAATCAAGTGGGTGCCACCTTGGCACCCTTGGGCAAATTTTTTTAATGGGATGTTTCAAAATCAACATTATATTGATTTGGGAGCAAATGCCAAAACACATTCATGTCAATTCTTCACTTTTCCTCAAGTAATATCTCATAGACTGTAATCAGTAACGAATGCTTTATCTCTTTCAGACATGGAGGACTGTTTCTTCACAGGCCATGGCTGTAAAGCAGGAGGTGAATGTGGAAACATCAACCCTCTTCGTATTATAAAAGCCAGCAAGGACCGGGATGATACTCTACATATAGAACTTGAGAAAAATTGCGACTCAATCCTGACATGGAAGTGAAATGCCATAAGTCATGTGTATCATCATATACATCAAGTCATCACATACAGAGGTCAAGAAAGCGACATGGTCAAACAGAAAGATCTTTCGGTGAACCACTTACTCGTAAAAGACGATATGATCATTCTGAGTTTGAATTTAAGAAACATTGTTTATTCTGTGGTGAGATGTGTACTGCATACCTAAGGATCCAAAACACCCATCAAGATGGAGATTGGTGTGTCAATGTCGTACTGTTGAACGCCCTGGAAGAAAATCCTTCAAGGATTCTATCATTGAAAAATGTGAAGAAAGAGGTGACAAACTTTCTGCTGATGTAAGAATCAGAGTGTTGGGGGCCACATCAGACCTACATGCAGCAGATGCTCAATACCATGCTGATTGCCATGCTAATTTTTTTCAGTGAGCGTAATGTGAAAGCTGCCCAGACCTCTCTCTGCCTCTGATGAACACAGGATGGACCCACTTTTCGCAAAGGTGGTTGATTCGATTAATGAAGAACCTGAAAAAGTATGGACCTCAGTTGACTTGTACAATATTTATGCATGCGGTCCAGTCACTGAAGATAAATGTTTGGGAAAAAGACCGTTTCTGTCAAAAGTGAAAGAACACTTTGCAAACAAAATAGTTGAAATTAAAATTGATGTATGTGCTAGTCTGTGGTTCTTAAGGGATAATTTGCCTGTGAACTTGAATCTGGTACATAGTGATGATTCTGATGATTCTGCAATAGAAGACATTGTGAAGCAAATAAAAACTGGAAGAAGTCTTCAACTATGAATTGGCACCCTTACCTTCTTCATTGTTTGATGAATCTTCATTGTTGAGGAAATCAGTCAAATCAATCCTGACATCAAAGTTGTGTGTGCAGTTGGAAGAACCAGACCCTATAGATGTCCAGCTGGTAGATGGAAATTAATTGCTATACCACACCATCTGGCCAAAAATGGCATCGACCTGTGCGGCAATCAGGTCAAATCTGCCAAGCTTTCCTGTCCAGTATATATTATATTTGACAAATACCATGGTGAATCTGTGAAAAGCCACGAAAGACAACGCAAAGCAGGTGGACAGGCTTACGCAGAGTTTGAACTCACTACAGCTACCTATTTACCTGCAAGAGATGAAATCATGAAAAATGATAAGAACAAAAGACAGCTCATCAATCTTCTGTGCAGCAAAAATCAGAGTGAGCACAACATTGAGATGATTGGCGAAGTACAAAATATGTTTGATCATGAAGAAGCGGACGTATCTCTCATCATTCATCATGCTCAATACAGGAGATGTGAAGCATGTATAGGTGCGCTGCGATGACACAGACATATTTGTGTTCTTAGTCTATTATTGCTATATATTGCTATATTGTATATATTGCTAACAAACTGTAATACTGCAGATTCTGTTGAGCACTTTCTTCGAAAACCATGTTGACTGGTGCTTAAGAGATTGTTATTTTCCAGGAAATTGCAGTCTGTTTGGAGATTGACCTTTCGATAATTATACTAAAAGCTGGTAATACTGATATAGGGCGGTAATTAGAGAGATCACTTTTACACCCGGATTTGTGAACTGGAGTGACTTTGGCTCTTTTTAGCTTATCTGGGAATATTCCTCGTCAAGATGACAGATTTATGATATGTGTTAATGGGCTGGCTATACATGTGGCTGTATGCTTTATTACATTAGGACTAATATCATCATAACCGGGGGCATTGGGCTTTAGTGCTTTGAGATAATGTTCTATTTCTTCATGAGTTACTGGTGATAAATATAGTGAATAATTAGGTGAATTGCATAAATACTGGTTATGAGCGCCATCGTCGTTATGCGGAATATTAGCAACATTTAAGAAATGGTCATTAAACATGTCAGTAACGTTAGCGTCTGGGCAAGGTGGCTCTAATCTTATGGTTTCCTTGTTTTTTCTTGACGATCGCCCAAGTATGGAATTAATACACCTCCAATGAGATTTCGCATCCCCTTGGTTACATTTCAATTGGTCTTGATAGTATTTATTTTGAGCAGATTTTAAGGTTGATGTTAATCTATTTCTATAAATGCTATAATATTCTTTGTAGGTTAATGGCCATTTCTTTGCTAGTCTTTCTAGTCTGGGTTTTTTTGTAATGCTGTTTTTTAATGATGGGATTATGTACGGACTTAATTCATATTTTTTGTTACAACGCACCTCTTTTATTGGGAAATACTTTTGAAATGATGAATTAAAGATATCATATAATATTATAGGCATCATTTGGACATTGTGATAGCATAACATTGGAGCAATTCATTTTTGAAATATCGTCATTAAATCATTCAAGTGCTCTATTAGTTATACTTCTCTGCCTGTTAACTGGAGTTTTTTTCATTTTTTCTTGCAACGTAAACTGTGAAACTATGGGAAAATGGTCAGATATGTCAGTGCGTATTATGTAGCTACAAGTGAACGACTCTATTTGGAATGTCCATATATGGTCAATTAGTGTAGCAGTTGTGTCAGTGATTCTAGTAGGCCTGGTAGTTGTAGGAAATAGAGAAAATGAGTACATTAAGGGGAGCGTTACACGAATATTTCCGATAAAATATAAATATTCGAAAAAATGTTCATGCGTAGTTGAACACTTGAGCAAGCTTGTGACAAAGTATTTTAAGGAAAGCAGAACAAATGAAAGAGTTATGGCTGATTCCCCCCCCCCCCCACCCTCACCCCCGAAAAATATCCGCACAATTTTTTTGTATGATATTCACTGGCATAAGCAAACTGGTACTTCTCAGTCCCTCTCTGTGTGACAGAGGGTCGTCTCAAGGCCTCAGTAGTGAGGGAGTAGAGGGAGAAGCCGGGTGTCGCTGCTCGTCTCTCAGCCTTCCACCATTCCTGCTCCCTCCAGACCATTTACCATTTATTCAGCGCAGGATTAATCTATCTCACGCTCTCTACATCCTCCACCACCATGCCGAGGACATCAAGGCATAAAGTGGCTCAAAGAGAGAGAATGCTGGCTGCAGTTCAGCAAACTATACATGCGCGCCTGACAGCTAGCACCCTTTTGTGACTAGTACCTTTTGCAAAAGGGGGACCAGATACCAGCTGTGTCATACACAGCGCGCCAAAGTATTGTTCGCGACATCATAACACAGCGCTTCCATACGGGAATTCAGAAAATGTACTCTATGGCAGCCTACTGACTTCCGAGAGAGATATCTTACATATGGCAGCTTGTTTAAGGCACGGGCAGTCGATCAAGACCAGATGAGGAATGTTCAGATGCCATTTGTCAATTATAGACGAAGCATTTTGAAAAGTATCACTTTACTCCCCGCGAGTATTTTGAGCAGACGTGCGCTGGTATTGCTCTCAGTATTTCCATAATGGGTGGCAAGAAAGACGTAACACAGGACCAAATCAAAGTGATTGTATCCCTACACAAGGCAGAGAGACCATTTGAAGAAATAGCAAGTATTGTGGGTGTTACGAGGAGATGTGTGCAGAAATGGGTGGAAAGTTTCACGGTGGGCTGGCGGGGTGGCGACAGCCGCGACACCGTAACAGTATAAGTGGCCAGGGTGAGGATGTAAAAGTCATATCGCAATATTTGTCTTGCTCTTATTTGAGGATGGGCATCCACTTGACGTTTCATGACATTTAGGGTGCTTGCTGATGTTTTACATCGTCACCCTGGCCACTTATACTGTTACGGTGTCGCGGCTGTCGCCACCCCGCCAGCCCACCGTGAAACTTTCCACCCATTTCTGCACACATCTCTTCGTAACACCCACAATCCTTGCTATTTCTTCAAATGGTCTCTCTGCCTTGTGTAGGGATACAATCACTTTGATTTGGTCCTTTGTTACGTCTTTCTTGCCACCCATTATGGAAATACTGAGAGCAATACCAGCGCACGTCTGCTCAAATTACTCGCGGGGAGTAAAGTTATACTTTTCAAAATGCTTCGTCTATGATTGACAAGTGCCATATTGAAATTCCTCAACGGTCTTGATGGACTGCCCGTGCTTTAAACGAGTTGCCAGATGCAGGATATCTTCTCTCGGAAGTCAGTAGGCTGCCATAGAGTACGTTTTCTGAATTCCCGTATGGAAGCGCTGTGTTATGATGTCGCGAACAATACTTTGGCGCGCTGTGTATAACACTTCATGAGTGATAGAGAGCGTGGCTGAGAGAGTAAATAAACAAACCAGCATCTGCTCAGATTCACTGAGCCTCGAGGTTTAAAGGGCGCGCAGCTTTTTAAACCGCGCGCCTTTAAACCTCTACTGAAAAATCAGCTTTTGTCCAGTTTTCCTTTAATAACTTCGCCACTATTGTACCGAATTTAATAAACAATATATCATCGGAAAGAAGAAAAAATATGTGATTTTCACATATTGCGTATTTTTTTCAATTTAGGAAAATATTTCCAAATAATAGCAAATACATTTACGAGATAAAAAAAAAAAAAAAAATAATGCTAAACACTTAAAAGAACAATGAAATTCAAAATTATTAAAGATGAATCGCTTGGATATGTTGTAATTCATATTTGGTAATTTTTTCATCAGTGCAAGTCATTGGATAAGAACGTTATTAAGTGTTGAATTTCTTTAAAAAAAATTTTTTTTTTTTTTTGCAGTTACGTACCGAGCTATAGATATGAAAATGAGCTAGGATTATTTCGGCATTAGCATACTTTTGACATAAAAAAAAATGATGACAATCCATCCACTGGTAATTAATAAGTGGTGTGACGCTCCCCTTAAGTTAATAAACTCAAAAACGTTTGCGTTATCATATGCTTTAGCAAATCTATGTTCCA
>JACEEZ010001281.1:50000-53898 GCA_016584305.1 Chionoecetes opilio
GATGGGGTTCAAATTTTTTGACCCCTCAACCCCCCTCTGGAGGGCCGTTCCATTTCGGGACCCCCCCAGAACCGATTGAATTCCTAACTCTCCTAATAATGGACAGATTTCTATGATCTTAAGGTCGTTTTTGGGGTTTTAGCTGATGTTGAACCCATTTGTCATGTTTTCAAGGCGACCGGGAGTGCCTCTCATCGACTTCCGGTTATGTCAATGGCGAATTCAGGGTTGGTATCATCATTATCATGGGAGAAATTCACCTATGCATGTAATACCTCTTTTTCATGTTTTTTAAGCACGATAAGACGACTGGTGACGTCTATTTTGCTTTCAGAATAACCTGTTAATAGTTAAAGATGAAAAAGTATATCATGGAATGCAAATCAATTGCTCAAGTTTGAACAGGAGATCAAACACTTGAACAGGAGATCAAGGGATTGAAGCGCCATGGAGGGATGGTTGGCCCTGAGCCAAGAGGAAGCAGCTTTGGATCGCCTAGTAACCACGGCTCCTCATCTCGCTCGTATGGTGAATAAATACATCTACAGCTTACCACAAGCTTCCACATCTTCTAAGCGAAACGAATACTACCAGCTCTCAGGAAGTATAGCTGTGAGATCCAGAACCAACGCACTGAAACTCCATAGCTCCATCGAGTTGCACTGTGCAGGTAATCTTTTCGAAGTCAAGGTTCCATTGAAGAGTGTGGTTTCATCAGCTCTTGTACGAGCAGCTATGAAGGATGACATCACGTGCTTTGCGGAGAAGGGACAGAAGCGCTTCAAGGACTTCATTCATGAGAGACTGTTGCCGACGTCAACACTGTCAGTTTGGGATCCGATGAAAAAACTGAAACTGAAGACGTTCTCGAACTGGATGGAGAAAACGAAAGTCCGTGTGGGTGATAAGGTCATCAAGTTGCGAGAGGAGCGTGAGCTGCTGGGCCGATTTATAATCATCCAAGGAAGCCGACCAGACCTGGTGCCAAAACTAGAGGAGACAACGGAGACTATGAGATGTCAGTGGTGCCGCGCTCGCTATGTGCTGTTGGTGGGTCTCTGTATATCCCGACAGAAAAAGCCAGTCTGATGCATGCCATTGAAGGAGTGAAAGATCAACCCCTACAAGCTGCACCGGCTCCTGATGTAGTGACGATGGATCTTTCGTGCAGAGTACTTGTTGTCGACGCCATGGCTGTGCTCCAGTGCATGAAAAAAACGCCCACGATGCAGAAGCTATCTGATCTTCAAGACGCATTCATCAAGCGCATCAAATCGATGATGGTCGGCCATCATGAGGGTCGAGTGATCTTTGACCGTTATATCGATCAATCTTTGAAAAGCAAGACACGACAGAAGAGGGCAGTAACGTCCACAGAATTCCAAATCCACAAAGACATGAAGCTCACGATGTCTATCAAGGAGCTCCTCTCTGCCACAAAAACCAAGAGTAGCCTGACAGCTATGTTCGCCCAGGCCCTTCTTGAGCACTTCGCCAGCAGTAACACTTTCAAGCTCGTTGTAGCTTACGACACTATAAGGTCAAAGGCCAAGATTTCGAAGAAATCCATTCCCACGAAGAGGCTGATACATCGATTCCTCATCAAGTCTTGCCTGCTACAGATGAGAGTGTGGAGCAAGAAATGTGCGTTTGGTCGCCAGACACTGACGTACTCAGACTTCTTCTCGACTTGGTTTCCCGTGGTCGCCTTGGAGCAAACACTTCTCAGAAGTTTCTCACTGGTAAAGGCGTGAAATACCGTGAAATCGATGTGGTGGAACGAGTGCGAGTCATTGGACGATACAAATCTCAAGGCCTCATCGGACTCCACAATTTCTCCGGTGCCGACTGGGGTGGCAAATTTGTGGGTATCACCAAGAAAACCTGGGCAGGTGCCTACATAAAACTGGATGAAGATGACCCTGTCATCGACTGTTTTCGGCAGCTTGGTGAAGATGTTATCCCGAATGAGCTAGTCAATGGTCAACTGCCAACGCAGGTCAAGGGGTTAGAGCTGTTTGTATGCCGAGTGTACAGTTCAACTGGCCCCACAACGATACCAGAGTTGAGGTGAGAGCTGTTTCGTTCCAAGAATTTAGAGGGAGAGATGTTGCCTCCTACACGGGCAGCCTTGGTGCCTAATCTGACACGCGCAAACTACAATGTCATGCGAGACAAGTCCTACACCACCAATTTCCCGACCCTTCCTCCAATTGAACACAACGGCTGGCATGTAAAGAACGGAGTTCAAGTTCCTGTGAGATGTCTCGCCCTGCCTGCCCCTCGGGCGTTGGTTGAGCTGACGAAATGTGGCTGCAAATCAGGGTGCACAGGAAGGTGCAGCTGTCGTAGCAATGGGATTTCCTGCACTCCTCTCTTGAAATGCTACGCCGGTGAATGCACGAACGTGACCAGGGAAGATGTAGATCAAGATGACATTGATGAAAGACTGATTTAGTCTTCTAAATACCGGAACTGTAAATGTTGCAAAAGTTATCATTTATTATTATTATTATTATTATTATTATTATTATTATTATTATTATCATTATTATCATTATCATTATTATTTTAATTTATTATTATTATTATTATTTTATTATTATTATTATTATTATTATTATTTATTATTATTATTATTATTATTATAGTAGTAGTAGTAGTAGTAGTAGTATCAGTATTATTATGTTTATACCTATGATGTATACGTATTATCATGCAATTTATTGAAAAATTTCTTCTATTATAATTTTTTTTTATCATTACATGTATTAGCATTGATGTACAGTTTTGTTGAGAATTGTATTTGTGATGGTAATAAATGATTGTGTATTTTGAAATGTCAATCTCATTTATTATATATGCAATGAAACTTATAATATTATACACACTACAGATACAAATAGTGTATGGGCTAAATTCGAGCAATTACATGTACACCAATATTCATCACACTTGGGTAGTCTTGGCATACTTACCTTTTACCAGAACATTTTTAATGCAAAACAGAGTGCACCAATCGTCTTATCGTGCCTGAAAAACATGAAAAAGAGGTATTACATGCATAGGTGAATTTCTCCCATGATAATGACGATACTAATATGCACTTCCGGTCGCCTCCAAAACATGACAAATGGACTCAGCATCAGCTAAAATCCCAAAAACGACCATAGAAAAACGATCGTAGAAATCTGTCCATTATTAGAGGAGTTAGGAATTCAGTCGGTTCCGGGGGGTCCCGAAATGGAACGGCTCAGAGGGGGGTTGAGGGGTCAGAGAATTTAAACCCCATCATTTTCTAATTGTTTGACTCAAAATGAACCAGTTAAACAAATAAAATCAATTTTGGCATTTAAATCCCACGGGAGCTGTTTATATGACATGTCATACCACACTATTTGTGTAATTGGTGAAGGATGGTGCAATGTCTGGTGAAAGTACCACAGTAGACTTTTTGTATCATTAAAGTAATCGTCCAGACCATTTCATCATTCCTGATTTGATGTAGTTAGAGTATAGCTATTATCGAGTGTATCAACAATATGTTGTCACTTCTTGCATCCAGTCAGCCGTTTTTGAATAATCCGCAATCAAAATCTGTAAATTCCCCGAGCTTCGAAAACGCTCATGGCAACTGACAGACGATGCGCCACAGCTCGGTGACGTAGCAAAAGGGAGGCTCCTCTTCCCGCGCTGCTGTGTGCGTGTGTAGTAGTGTGTGTGTGTGTGTGTGTGTGTGTAGTAGTGTTTGTGTGTGTGTGTAGTAGTGTTTGTGTGTGTGTGTGTGTGTAGTAGTGTTTGTGCGTGTGTGTGTGTGGTTTGTGTGTGTGTGTGTGTGCGTAGTGTGTTGTGTGTGTGTGTGCGTAGTAGTGTTTGTGTGTGTGTGTGCGTAGTAGGG
>JACEEZ010001281.1:55875-78965 GCA_016584305.1 Chionoecetes opilio
GCGCTGGCCCTCACCTTACCCCCGACTACACGAGTATGTTTGCATACGAGATAATTAATACTTATCTATCCACAAATAAGCCTAATTCAGTGTTCCATGAAAAAAATAACAAAAAATAAAGTATATTTTCAGCTTAAAACACTACAAAAATATCAGCTTTATGCTAAGGCTAAGCAAGCACAGGAATATAGTTTATTCATAAGCCCGTGTTAGGCAGTAATACCCATTAAAATGTTGCTGTTTACTTATGTACAAAGAGGATGCGTGACTTCAATAAGGCTAACAACATTTCCACCTCCTTAAACCTGCCATGGGAGATATTTAGATCACTTCACATGACATTTCCGAGCTGTGCGTACAAATTATAAGGCAGAGAAAGAGAAGAATGAGTATCCATGCACACTATAAGGGTGGTCTGTTTCTGTTCATTATGAAGAACATTGTTGGTATATATGCGGGGTTCAGACTACACGTAATTGCTACGTCCGTCTTGCCAACGTGACGTCATCGTGACGTCACTTCCTGCTTGTGTGACCTTGAAAGACGTGCTTCTCGAGGCAATAGAATTGGAGCCTCCAGGGCCCATACTTATAGAGATTTAGGATTCGTCTTAGACTCGCTCGAGTCTTAAATATGGCGGCCGGCGTCCTAAATTATTTCGAGCGCATCCTAAATCGCTAAGACGCGTCCTAATTTCGATGTTTGGCTAGGACAGGGTGTGAGGTGTCCTAGCGAGCAGGGCGGCGGCTAAGACTCGTCCTAAGACGTAAACATGGAGTGCTCCACCCACTCCTGAGAACTTTTCGTGACAGGAGAAATGTACTGGACGAACTTGTTGATACATAACTAATCAAGCGATACTGCTTGGACCGAGAAGGGATTATATATGTGACAGACTAGTGGGAGATGTAATATCAAGCAACACTGATAAAAATACGGCGATCAGTGCATGACTCAAGTCACGAGTGTGTTATTATTCACTCTTTGAGGTGGTCATGTTCCTCCTGCCTTGATATCATGTATCGTGATACAGATTAAAATGCATCCTCCACCAAACTGTTGATGAAGGATCACTGCATCATGTTGAGAATAAAAGTGATTTAGAGTAGGCTCATTAAAAAAAAATTAAAAAAAATTGAATAAGTCGTGATTTATTAAGCCATGGAACAATATCCATATAACTCTATTTCTCTTCCCACTGCCGTAGTCTTGATAATTTTCTTATTTGTTCTTGATATCATCTTTTTAATAAAAAAAAACCCCACCTCTAACCTAACTTAACAGTTTTTGGTTGAAAGAACTAGATTCTAGGTAGTATATGTATCAGCATTATTATTCAATTGCGCCATGGGAAATTGGGGTTTAAAAGACTCAGAATGAAGAAATCTACACTATGAAACAGGTTAGAATTGTCAGGCTCGAGGATGACCTAAACCAAACGGTAAATATTCCGCAGGAGTTGGCGGTGCCAACCACCCGGACAATCGCGCACCATCAAATTAGTTTTTTTTTAACCTAAATAACTCAACATAACCTAATCCAAATCTACCCTAAGCTTAACACAACCTAAACCATAACCTAAATCTAACCTAACCTAAACTAAACGTAACCTAACTCAGCAATTTGGTAATAATGGACGATGACTTCGCGGTCGTTTTCAGAGACACCGCTATTTTTCCTGGTCTTCAATAGGTGCATTTTCTAATGGAGATAGTTTTATTTTGGCAAACCCCAAAGTAAAAAAAAAAAAAAATCATCACCGAATTTTATGGTACCGTTTCCATTAAAACACTGTATCTCCATCAGAAAAAGCACTTAAACTTGGCCGGGAGAAATTAGTCAGGGTCTTATAGGTTTTAATAAAACCTAACATAACCTTTTAGTTTTAATGAAACCCAAACAAACCCGGGAAAATCTTAAAAACAAGGTCTCCACGCTAAGCTGACACAAATGTTGGCTCTACGTATTATACTTACTGTATTTAAGACATCTGTTTATATTTTAATGAGTGCCGATCCTTACTTTGCCTACATGGCCGATATTAAATTTCAGCGATCCATAATGTTATATTATTTAGTTTTGGTTGCGGGTCCCGGAAGATGCCAGTAGAAGGTGCTCGTAGTCGAAACGCCATGTGACGAACGCCCCATATTTTTGCCACACTACGGGCATCTTTGGTAGCAAAATACCAAAAGATGCCGGAAACAGTGTCCCTGTGACACGGCCTTTAGGTTAGGTTATGGCAGGTTAGGTTAGGGCAGGGCAGGTTTTGGTTAGGTTAGTTAGGTTAGTGCACGCACAAGGGGCTCGCAGAGGGGTGCTAGGTTAGGTCTGTAGAGTTTGTCATCTTTAGAATAAAGGCTCAATCTCCTATCTTCTTTTTTATGGCCAACAAGCTTGGGGACATGGTGGGAACCTGGATTTTTTGGGTTGGGAGCACACACATAA
The DNA here is from genome assembly GCA_016584305.1 of Chionoecetes opilio. Classification (NCBI taxonomy): domain Eukaryota; kingdom Metazoa; phylum Arthropoda; class Malacostraca; order Decapoda; family Majidae; genus Chionoecetes; species Chionoecetes opilio. The sequence continues at coordinate 58,324 of JACEEZ010001281.1, forward strand.
GGGAAAATATGGCTCCCCACAAAAAAACCCCCAAACTTGGGAAATTTCCCTAGTACATAGACTTAATCGGGAAATATTTCCCCGATAAAGTTCATGAACTAGGGAATATCCCTAGTTTAGGGATTTTTGTGGAGGGCCATATTTCCATTATGTGTGTGCTCCCCACACCCAAAACCCCGGTTTCCCACCATGTCCCAAGCTTGTTGGCTATAAGAAGAAGAAGATAGAGGGTGGAGCCTTTGTTCTTAAGATTTATCCCTAACCTTAACCACAAAGTATTCTAACCTAACATTATAGGTTTCATTAAAACCTATAAGACTCTGACAATCTTTCCCGGCCAAGTTTTAGTGCTTTTTCTGATGGAGATAGTGTTTTTAATGGAAATGGTACCATAAAATTCGGTGGATGATTTTTTTTTTTTTTTTTTTTTTTATAATGTGATGGGTTGCGCAAAATTAAACTATCTCCGGTAATAATGGACGAAAGTTTCGCGGTCGTTTACAGAGACACCGACTATTTTTTTCTTGGCCCTACAATAGGTGTTGCTCTAATGGAGATAGTTTTATTTTGCGGAAAAAAATAAAAAAAAAAAATAATGAAAAAAATTTAAACTTAACCTAACCTGATAGGTTTTAATAAAACCTAACCTAACTGTAAGGGTTTTAATAAAACCTAACCTAACCATATAGGTTTTAATGAAACCTAACCTAATCAATCAATCAATCAATCATTGGGGGCAACGCCGGGGGCGTGTCGCCTCGCCACCCTATGACGCCACTCCCGGGGTCACCACGCGCGAGTTCCCATGCAGGCTCCTTTCCCATACCAAGCAGCTCTCGACAAGAAAATCAACTTGCCCCAGCCACGAGCCTTGTGGGCGCCCCCTTGGCCTCCTCCACGCCGGATTGTCTCTTACAGATCCCAACCCGAGGGGAAGGATGGGTTTCAGGGTAGCGTGCACATGCCCATATAGCCGAAGTTGGCGCTGACGGACTATGCAGGTAATAGGCCTCGATTCAGTCTCACGGTGCAATCGCTGATTTGACACGTAATCATCCCAGCGATACCCCATGATTCTGCGAAGACACTTATTACCAAAGGCATTGATTCGTCTCTTCAAGTCACTATTTAGTGTCCATGTCTCACAACCATAGAGAAAGACAGGGATCACAAGCGACTTGAAGATCCGGATCTTTGTCCTCCTGCACGGTACCGACAACACCAAATACTCCCGCTGAGCGAGTCCATAACACCGTGGCTATGCCAATTCGCGTAAGATTTCTTGACGTGACCCGCCGTCATTATGGACTGCACTACCAAGGTATGTAAAATTTTCCAAGATCTCAATGTCCTCGCCACACGCATGAACAGACTGTACGGGCTTCATCTAGTAAGTCTCCAAATACCTGGACCTTGGTCTTGAGTCCAGGAGACCTCAAGTCACAAAGGCTTTGCCTCCTCGTGCAGCGCCTCGAGAGCCATCACCAGGACCTCCAGCGACTCAGCAAAGATTACTGCATCATGGGCAAAAACAAGATCAGTGATCTTGGTGTTGCCGACGATGCTCCACAATCACTTTGATCTACAACCTTGTCCAATACCCAGTCCATACAAGCGTTGAAAAGGATGGGGCAAGGACGCACCCTTGCCTCACTCCTGTATTCACGGGAAAAAGAAGCTGGATACACCTGCCCCACACTTCACAGCACTCACATTTCCCAGAATTACAGACCAGTTATAAAAACCAATAGTCCTTGCAGGAATCCCTCGAAGTCGCAGAAGATCCCAGAGTGACTCACGATGCACTGAGTCAAACGCCTTCTTGAGATCAACATAGGCTGCAAGCATCCCTGTCGAAACTCACGTCGGCGTTCCACCAGGACACGAAGCGCTAGAATCCGGTCCGTTGTTGACTTACCAGGCGTGAACCCAGACTGCTGAGGTCTCTAATGCTTCACCAGATTGACTGCGAATTCGTGTCAGCAATAGTGGGCAAGCACCTTGCCTGGTACGCTGACAGTGTAATACCGCGGTAATTGTTGCAGTCCTGACGGTCCCCTTTCCTTTCCAGATAGGACGACCAGCCCCCTTTTCCAGTCGGAGGAATGGTACCTGATTGCCACCGGCAGTCAGGACAGCATGCAGCCCGCGGATCATGGCCTCACCCCCAGCTTTGAGGAGCTTTCCCCACTGATATTACAAACACCACTGCCTTTCCACCCTTCAACTTTGCTACAGCCTCTCTGACTTCGTCAAGAGAGGGTGCGGTTTCGTCATGGGAGGGTCGGCATCCACTGCCTGTAACCAGGGGGTGTTTAAGCTGCTCAGTTTGGAGGGTCCACCGTGAACAACTGCCCAAAGTACTCAGCCCAAAGAGCCATCTGCCCATCCAAAGTCCCACACGAGGCGCCCCTCTGCTGTTCGAATAGCACTCGCCCGAGAGGGAGACCTGGAACGGGCTTCTTCAGGGCTCGGTAGGCGGGTCGGAGGTCATTAGCGTTCAAATGACCCCTCGACATCCTCAGGAGACTCCCGACATACCTTCCTTGTCTCTCCTCAGGAGGGTTCTAGTCCGGCGTGACAGAGCCCTGTGCTGGTCCCGGTTCCCAGCCAGCCTGGCAGCGCGACTCTCCTAGATTTTCTCCAGCGTCTCCGTCGAGACAAAAAACCCCGCCTTGACCTCGGGCGCTCCCCAATACACTCCTTGACAGCCTAGAGTTTCACGTTTGAAGGTATCCCCCAGTTCTACAGATCCCCGAGAGCACCGAGCACATCAAACCGATTTGAGACTGCCACCGCATACTCATGAGCACATGTCAAGTCCTTCAGTTTCTCAAGATGAAACACAGTAGGTTACCTGTTGAGATTCTCTGGATTGACATGAAGCTTAAGTGTACAACAACAAGTCTGTGATCTGTTCCAAAGAACCAGCACTCCGGTAACCCTGCAGTTCTGGAGGATCCTCCAACGAGTACTAACGAGGATGTGGTCGATCTCCTTAGCTACCCCTCCGGCATTACTATACCATGTCCAGCGGTGCAGCTCTGGTCTCTGATACCAAGAACCTGCAATTCTCAACCTTCTGGACCTTGCAAAGTTCAGAAGCAGAGAACTGTTGGTGTTTCTGGTACCGGAGCCATGGGGACCAACACACAACTCGTAACCATATAGGTTTTAATGAAACCTAACCAAACCTTAATTAACCACAAAGTATACATTTTTTAAATCTTTTTTTATGGGTTTTGCGCAAAATAAAATTCTTCATTAGAACAAGCACCTATTGGAGGCCAAAAAAAAATAGTCGGTGTCTCTGAAACGACCGCGAAACTCTCGTCCATTATAACCCTATCTCCATTAAAAAAAGCACCTATTGTAGGCCAGGAAAAAATAGTCGGTGTCTATGAAAACGACCGCGAAGTCCTCGTCCATTATAACCGGTAGTCCTTGACGTATCTCTCGCTATAGAAGGCGGCGATCATGTGGTTGGGCGATGGCCTGTCAGGCATCTGCTTGCTCTTCGCCGATCATCTCGGCATGGAAAATTCCCCTCGCAGGACTAGGACATTTTTCCTTGCTTGAAAGAGCTGGCCAAGGATGAAAGTCTCGTCCTGAAAACAATTATCTTTCCTCGTTGATAGAGCGAAGACCATGTCAATGTTTGTGTCTTTTGAACGGAACGTTGCATATCTGGTACAATTATCCTTATAGATTAATTCTTCATTCGTTGTAGTCTTCAGCAATTATCATAGAAATATTAATCTTGTGTTTTTCGATATTTTTATACCTTTCTGATGACTCTTAGTAGTGATATTTCATGAAATCCAAATTGGACTCTTGCTAAATGTAGCGCTCAGCGCTTCGTCCTAAGCCGCCGTCTTAGGACGTGTCTTAGACTTTCCTCGAAACCTTAGGACGCAGGGTTAGGACGAATCCTAGGACGAATCCTAAATCTCTATAAGTATGGGCCCTGATCTTTTGGCGGGCTGCGTGAGCGGTGGTGCCACAATCTATAGAACATTATACGTAAATAAGTTTTGCAATATCAAAATAATGCTGTTTCCAAGGTCTGATTTAAAATATATTTATTATCAGTGATTCTGGAAGACAATATTAGTAATGGAAGACATACATGATGTGAAAATATTGTGTTCCGCTGCTTGAAGGCGGAACAGCGGCACTGCTGCTTCAATATAAGCTCCACCAACACCACTACCTCTGTGTATTTTAATGCGTTATTTATCGTGTTCTCTAGTTCTAACCCTCTCACGTGCCCCTCTAGTAGCTACTATATACCATCCTTCCTACAGCATCACGCTACGCCACCAACACCCTCTACAGGCCGTGTAATAGGTAGTAATTATTAGTGACTTGAAAAATACCGCCACGACTGCGATATGTGGCAACACTTGTGAACCCCGCTATACAGATTCCACTTGTAACCTTTGCAATAGCCTGTTGTCAGGGATTGTAGCGCTATATAGGTAGGCCAGGGAGTGAAGGGGATATAGTGAAGGGAGTAATAGGTTGTCATGGGGTACAAAGGGAGGAAGTAAGGAAGCAAGGAGGTTTTATACTGTAATTTTTTCTGATATGAGCGAGCGGGAGTGATCGACCAGTGAGACGAGGTAACGTCATCGTGACGTCACGGTGACGTCACGATAACAAGACGGACGTAACAAATACGTGAAGTGTGAAACGGGCCATAGTGTGTGTCACAACAGGGAGCAAGACGTGAGTCTATTAATTAGTCTAATATTCATTTGAATTAGTATTAGGCGAAATCTTGTAGCCTACTTACTGCCCCCACGCTGCGAATCTTAATTGTGATAACAATGATATTCACCTCATCTTTATCAGTGTGAATTGCGAAAGAAAGCCATTTTTTCTTGATTATTACCTTACTATTGTGTTATTACGGCACTGGTTAGATATCATATGTATGTGTATAATCGTAGTATCTATAGCTAAAGCAGGATGTCTGAGTGTCTGTGTGTCCTCTACCGGCGCTCTCGTATCAAGGATTTAGTATATTCTTCGAGCTTAATCACTTAAGAGTACCATTTAACATGAACACGTTATACCGTAGAGAAAATATTATTTCAATTGTAATTTTTTCGTATTGTAATATCACAAACATATAAATGATACTGAAAATAGCACACCTTCTTTCTGATTCAAGAAGTTTAGATTAACCTCTTGAAGACCCATAACATAATTTCCATGGTAATATAACCACCATTAACGATTTTTGGTTAATATAAGCAATATTTTATGGATATGCCCTGTTTAGTATCCTTGTCGACTGACAAATTTGGTATATTTGGTCACTTTGTTATTTTATATGGCTCGACAATATACAATTTTTCATAGCAAAGGACAGATTTGGGCGTGAAGGGGTTAAGGGAATAAGAAACAATATGTAGGATGCCAGTATGTGTAGCTTCATGTGTGTGGGGCCAATTCCCTGCTGTTGTCACTCTGCCCACAACTCAAGCCTTTGTTTACAGTAGTCTCTAATAACCTAATAACCGTTATTTCATAAGCGCCAAGCGATGCTGTCATCGTAGTTTCAACATGAAGATTTTTGTATCAGTATTAAATATAAGTCTTTTGGTCTCTATATGTTTGGGTACAATACCTTGAAAATTGTGTTGTACGGATTTTTTTGAGAAATAGTTCCATTTGTATATGAAAAAAAGTTTCTTGGATGCCAGCTACCTGTCATGTCTATCTGTGCTGAGTCAGGACGAGCTCCGTGCCCACCAGGGTGATGTTGTTCAGGGCGAGATCGGAGAGGGCTGCAGACGGCCAGGTGAGAGTAGAGCCCATGGAAAAGTGGGACATCGATGATATAATCACGAAGGACAACCTGCAAACATGGACAGGAAGGCGTCATGTCTGTGGCAGATAGGAAGATAAAGGGGTTGGGGACATTTGGAAAAAACACAAGTATTGTTGTTCAATTGAGAGAAATAGAGAAAACAGTGGATGAAAATGGGATCTTAAACCAATTCCTGGAACCACTATTTACTAAAAAAAAACCAGTCTCCACCTACGGGACAGCCTTAGTGGGGTGATCTGGATTGAAGTTGCCTAGTGTCATGTTTTTTAAGCATTTATCTGAGACAATAAAACAGGCTACAGTTATTTTATGATTACCATTATCATTTTGTGTAAGCAGTAACATACAGGCGCTATAGGCTCCAACGTAAAAGAAAATGATAATAAATAAAAAGTATCTGAGAATTAATTACATGGAAGTATTTGTTTCAACTTATGCACAGAATGTTGATGGAAAATCATCAAAATCTTCAATCTTCAACGAAACGCGTTGACAGAGTACTACCGCCTTGTTATGTGTTTAGAATGTATTGATACAGAAGCAGCCGGAGTTAGAATTATGTCAAGGCTTACTTTTTACAGTAACATAGTACGTTTATAACATAACTGACATCCGCCTACGTGTGTTGGAGATCCCTGGATTTCCGAGTCTTTATATTAGATATATATATATATGATATATATATATATATATATATATAATATATATATATATATATATATATATATATATTATATATATATATATATATATATATATATTATATATAATATATACTAGCCGCAAAGCCGCCCTCCCGGCGGACTTTTTGGCTAGCTCCTGCGGAGGGCTATTGGTGGGCCTTCGGCCCACCAAACACAGCTTTCTGGAGAGTGTGTTTGGTGGGCCGAAGGCCCACCAAACACAGACTCTCCAGATAGCCCCTTCTAACTTTCCTGAAATCATGAATGTAGAAATGTATGTATTAACGCCTTACCCATCACCCCCCACCCATTCACTCACCCATTACCCATCATCCCCCACCCATTCACTCACCCATCACCCCCCCCCATTCACTCACCCATCACCCCACACCCATTATCCATCACCCCACCCATTCACTCACCCATTACCCATCACCCTACATCAAGGTTTCCTCAATTCTCGCAACCCACATTATTTTTGCACAATTCTCGCTAATGGCTGCTATAAAAAAAAAAAAAAAAAAGGTGATCGGATCATCTCATAAGTGGGCTTAAAAGTTGCCCCTCGTCGAGCTGGTTCCAAAACTGTGTCATATGATGGGATTGGGGCACGGGGAGCGGCACCTATCACGGACACACACACACACACACTTTCGCTTATATTATTATTTATATATATATAATATATATTATATTATTATATATATAGTATAGATAGATAGATAGATAGATAGATAGATAGATAGATAGATAGATAGATAGATAGATAGATAGATAGATAGTAGATAGATAGATAGATAGATAGACTCTCTCTCTCTCTCTCTCTCTATCTCTCTCTCTCCTCTCTCTCTATTTATTTATTATATATATATAGTTTTTATTTCTCTCTCTTCTTCAACAGAAAGAATGAAGATCAAAAAGAAGATTAAAAAAAAGAGAAAAGAAAGAGAGAGAGAGAGAAGAGGAGAGAGACGTATATACGGGCAGGAGATTTTCTCTGAGACATCTTCGTTAAAAGTGATTGCTAGTTCAGCGTTTATTATAGATATTTTCTCTTTATCTTAAGAGTGTCTTATTCTCTTTGTAATCACTTTTATGACTTCGCCGTAGTTCGTCATTTTTGCTGTATAGCGATTTCGGGTCTAAGAACCCTTCTTCAATAGCATGTGGAAGATGTTTTTCCTCAGTTGTAGAGGTGTGCATGATTAAGCTGTGGAAGAAGCGCTATTTATTGATGAAGTCTGGCTGCAGCGCAGCCTAGTGGGCGGCGCTGATTGGTAGATAGCTTCTGCTTCTCGTATGATTTTTTGTCTCCGTGAGTGGGCGACGCCCACTCACGGAGACAAAAATCACCGAGAAGAGAAACACTGTAAGTAATACTATTATTTTCAATCACTAAGGAATACAAACGTAGTACTTACGTAGGTCAGTCAGAACTCCACTTTCTTCATCTCTGGCGATCTACAATGCGACAGTAGTGGGTGATATGCCGAGGCTTCGAGGGATTTCTCTGTTGCTGTAGTTGTGCTCCCTTCTCAGGATCACTATTTGTTCTTGTAGAACGATTGCACTGTCGTGTCTGTTTATTGTGAATTCAAGAATGTGACTGACCGAGCTCAGAGTTCCTAAGCCTGGATTCACCTAGGTCTGATACCTCTGAAAGCTCTGATTTTTGTCTCCGTGAGTGGGCGACGCCCACTCACGGAACAAAAATCACCGAGAAGCAGAACCTATCCACGAATCAGCGCCGCCCACTAGGCTGCGCAGCAGCCAGACTTCATCAATAAATAGCGCTTCACTCCACAGCTTAATCATGCTCACCTCTACAACTGAGGAGAAAACATCTTCCACATGCTGCTGAAGAAGGGTTCGTAGACCTGAAATTGCGATACAGCAAAAATGACAAGCTACAGCCAAGTCATATAAGTGATTACAAAAGAGAATAAGACACTCTTAAGACAAAGAGAAAATATCTTAAAAAGACAATAAGCTAACACATAGTATACTTATCTATCATAACTATATTATACAATATAATATGAATATATATTATCTTAAATTATAAGACGCATAACAATATAAGTTCATCAATAAAGTTTTGACATCTTTATAATATGCAATAATGATGATATATATATATATATATATATATATAATATATTATATATTATATCTATATATGATATTTCTATCTCATTTCCTAATCTCCCCATAATCTATATATACTCCTTACATATTAGATATTTCTCTCTCTCCTCTCTCTACATCTCTCTCTACTCGTCTCTCTCTCTCTCTCTCTGCTCTCTATTTTTTATTTATATATTATGTATATACACTACCTATTATATATATATATTGATTATGTATATTACTCTCTCCTCTCTCTCTTTAACATCTTTCTCGTATCTCAATCTCTCTCTCTCTTCTCTCTTCCTCTCTCTCTCTCTCTCTCTCTCTCTCTCTCTCTCTCTCTCTCTCTCTCTCTCTCTCTCTCTCTCTCTCTCTCTCTCTCTCTCTCTCTTGATAGTTTCGTGATTTTCTTTAATTATAAGACCATACATGGATAAGTCATCAATAAAGAATGTTTTGACGTCTTTCATCCAATATGAATACATATTATATTTATATTATTATTTATTTATATATTATCTTATATAGATATAATTATATACATATTATATATATAATCTATATTATGAATAGTTATATATATATATATAAATACTTATAATTATAAGATCTATATAATATAAGTTATATATATATATTATATATATATATATATGCAATATATAGATATATATAATATATATATATATATAATATATATATAATATATATAATATAGATTTATATATATATAGTATATATATTATAAATATATATATATATAAATATATATATATATATATATATAATAATATATATATATATATAATACGTATATATATATTCCAGATTCAAACTGGAAAAGCGTAGATTTAGAAAAAAAATTGGGAAACTGGTTCACAAATAGGGTGGTAAATGATTGGAATGGACTCAGTAGACAGGTAGTTATTGCGGAAACATTAGAGAGCTTTAAAGGGAGGCTAGATTAATTGATGGATGGGAATGAAAGGTGGATGTAGGTAGTGATAGGTAACAGGAACTACCACGTGTAGGCCTCACAGCCTCTTGTAGCTTCCTTATTTTCCTTTATATATAAAATATATATACAGAGAGAGAGTTGAGGGAGGAAAAAGTCTGTGTTTATTTTTGGTGTCTGGATTTTATACACTTTTTGTTTTGGTATCTAGAGATGGGCGTTTCTGATAAAATTTGAAAGATACGATTTCTGGGGACAGTAGGGACGCTCCCCTTTGTGTGTCCAAGTCAGTTTGTGTTTGCTTTCGGAGTCTAGAGATATGACGTTTGGATAAAGGTATCAGAGCTAGGTGAATCCAGGCTTAGGAAACTCTGAGCTCGGTCAGTCACATTTGTTCAATCTTTTAAACGAGGACAAATAGTGATCCTGAAAAGGGAGCACAACTACAGCAAAGAGAAATCGCTCGAGACCTCGGCATATCACCCCCCACTGTCGCATTGTGGATCGCCAGAGATGAAGAAAGTGGAGTTTTACTAAAAAAACCCCTTTAAAAAAAACTTTTTTAAAAAAGTCAAAAAGCTTTTAAAACCTTTTGTTTTTTTTAATTTTTGTGTTTTAAAAATTTCAGGGCCCAAAATTTCCCCGGGGTAGGGTCCTTTCCCCCTTTTGAGGTCGCCACCAAAAGAAATTTTAATTTCAAATTTTTTCCGGGCCAAACCCCAAACTTTTTTTAAAGGAAAAGGGTTGTGTTTAAAAACCCCTTTTGTTGGGTAATTTGAAAAAGAAAAATGGGTCCCCCTTTTTGGGTTTAAGAAATAATTTTTTATTGGGGGTTTTTGGTTTGGAAAATTTTGGGGTTTGGTTTTTTAAGAAAAATCCGTTTTTTGGGGGTTTAAAAATTTAAATCGTTTGGGTTTGGGAGTGCGTGTGTGTGTTTTGGGGAAAAATGGTGTTTTTTGGTGTTTGGGAGAAAAATGCGGTTGTTGTTTTTGAGAGAAAATTGTTGTTGGTTGTTTGAGAGAAAATGGTTGTGTGTGTTTGGAGGGGAAAATGCGTGTGTTGTTGTTTGGGAGAAATGCGGGGGGTGTGGTGTTTTTGGAAAGAATGCGTGTGTGTGTTTTTGGAGAAAAAGGGGTGTGTTGTGGGGGTGTTTGAGAGAGAAAGGGTGTTGGTGTTTGAGAGAGAAGGGTTTTTGGTGTGTTGTTTTGAGGGGAAGGGGTTTGTTGTGTTTTGAGAGAAATGGTGTGTGTGTTTTTTGAGAGAGAGAATGGTTGTGTGGTTTTGAGAAGAGATGCGGTTTGTTTTTTGGGGTTGGTGTGTGTGTGTGTTTGAGAGGGGTGGTGGTGTGTTTGGAGGAGAATGCGTGTGTGGTGTTTGGAGAGAGATGCGTGTGTGTGTTTTGGGGGTGGTTGGGGGGGTTTTTGTTGTTTGAGAGAGAGAATCCGTGTGTGTGTGTTTTTGAGGAAAAGTGGTTTTTGTGTTTTTTTTTGAAGAGAATGCGTTGTGGTGTGTTTTTGAGGAGAAATGCGTGTGTGGGGTTTTGGGGAGAGAAGCGTGTGGTGTGTGTGTTGTGTTTGAGAGAAATGCGTTGTGTTTTTGAGAGAGAATGGTGTGTGTGGGGTGTTTGGAGAGAATGCGGTGTGTGTGGGGTTTGTTTTGGAGGAATGCGTGTGTTTTGTTGGGGGGGGTGGTGTGGTTTGGAGAGGAATGCTTTGGTTGTGTGTTGAGAGAGAAGGGGGTTTGTGTTTGTTTTGGAAGAGAATGCGGTGTTGTTTTTTGGGGAAAAGTGTTTTGGTTTTGAGAGAGAATGCGTGTGTGTGTTTGTGGGGGTTTTTTGAGAGAGGGCGTTGTGTGTTTTTTGAGAGAGAATGGTGTGTGTGTGTGTTTTGAGGGGGGGAATGCTTGGGTGTTTTGGGGTGTTTGAGAGAAAAGGGGGGTTTGGTGTGTGTTTGAGAGAAAAATGCGTTTTTTGTGTGTGTTTGGGGGTGTGTGTGTGTGTGTTTTTGGGGGGGTGTGTGTGTTTTTTTGTTTGAGAGAATGCGTGTTGGGGTTTTGTTTGAAGAGAAATGCGTGGGGGTTTGTTGTTTGGGGGGGGAAAAAAAATGCGTGTGTGTGTTTTGTTTTTGGGGAAAGAAGGCTTGTGTGTGTTTGTTTGAGAGAGAATGCGTGTGTGTTTGTTTGTTTGGAGGAATGCGTGTGTGTGGGGGGGGGGTTGTGTGTGTGTTTGGAGAGGAAATGCGTGTGTGGGTTTGTTTGAGAGAGAAAATCTTTGTGTGTGGTTTTGTTTGAGAGAAATGCGTGTGTGGTGTGTTTTTTAGAAGAATGCGGGGTTTGGTGTGGGTTTGTGTTTTTTTGGGGGTGGTGTGTGTGTTTTGGTGTTTGAGAGGAATCGTGTGTGTGTGTTTTTGGTGTGGGTGTGTGTGTGTGTTTTTGGGAGGAGAAAAGGGGGGGGGGGGGTGGGGGGGGGGGGTTTGAGAGAAAAGGGGGGGGGGGGGGGGGAGGGGGGGGTGAGAGAGAGGGAGAGAGAGAGAGAGGAGAGAGGAGAGGGAAAGAGAGAAGAGAGAGAGAGAAGTATGATTATGTATGTAAGTATGTCTTTATATATCTCTCTTTCCATATTGTATATCGAATCTTAGAGCATTATATTTTGTCCCTTTGAATAATTGCCCTTTAAACTATCACTGGCGCCTCTATACCCCAAATAGGGTTTCCCAATGGGAACACATTATATTTTATTGCTTCGTCTTAAACCCAATGTTTTGACACAATTGACACAAAAATATTTTTCCTCACAAAAAATAAAATGTTGGCGGCCATCTTTTTCGAAAATATACAAAAACCCTTAATATTGGAAAATTTCCTCAAAAATCTTATGTCCATGGGAATTATTACCCTTAAAAACAGGGAATGGGCCAAAAACGTATGCTTGCATGTGAAAATAACTCCTGTTTAAATAAAAAAGCCTTTGTGGGGGATTTTTGAAAATGGCCGCTATTGCTATATTTGTTGGTCCATATCCATTTTTTTTGGATATGCATCTTTTAAAAACGTACCAAATTTGGATGGTATGGAGGGGATTACAAAAAAAAACAGGGTTTTGCACATATCCGCTGGCTAATATCCCATTAAAAGATGGGGGGGAGAGAAGTGAAGAGAGAAGAGAGGAGGGAGAGAGAGAAGAGAGAGAGAGGCGGGGGAGAGAGAAGAGGGGAGAGAGGAGAGAGAGAGAAGGGGGAGAGGACGGTGGCGCTCAAATTTTTCTAACTAGGGGAAAAAATTGGGGCCCCTTTGGTAAAACCCCTGGGGATGTTTTTTTTGTGGAAAAGATAGGGCTGGGGTGCCCAATCGGCTTTGCAGTTTTTTAGTACTGCTTTGTAAAAATTGGGCCGATTTTTGCTCTCTGTTTCTTTTTGTTGTTTTTGTACAAAAACTATTATATAAATTTATTTTTTTTTTCGCCGTAACCCGTGTTATGGGATTCCCGGTATTTTGACTTTGTTTAATATAACTTTCGCGAGTTTTTTTTCCCCACACACTGACTGATTTTTACTATAAAAGTATATATTTGAAAATTTATATAAAATCTTATTTATAATTGACGAATGTTTTCATTTTTTTATATAAAATTTTTAAGAATATTTAAGCGACCTCAGTATTTTTCCGCTGCGCTGCGGCACAAATGACAGATTTCAAGCTTTTTGTTAGCTCTACAAAAACAACAAACAACAACACACAAAACACACCAACATACCCACCCAGGGGTAGCTAGGTACTATAAAAAAAGGGGGGGACCCGGGGTGCCACCAGGCAAGCGGGCTCAAGGGCCCCTTTGATGCCCCTGAAAGGGGATATTTTAAAATCAATCAGTGGTGCCTGGGTATTAGTCAGAAACGGTAGTCATGCCCCGTTGGGGGCATGACTGGGCACAGGATTCCCTATAGGAACACGTGCACCCCCCCCGCCCCCCCCACTACGCCCCCCCCCCCCCCCCCCCACACACACACACACAACACGGGTCATGTGCACGTTAATTTTTAAAATGAAAAAATAATACAAAAAAACCGTGAAAATAAACCTTACTCCCTTTTTCAGAAAACGGAAAAGCCTTGCACCGTGCGATTCTGTCTATTACAAAGGGGGCCTCTTACATCTTGGGAAAAGAGGAGAGAGAGAGAGAGAGAGGGGGAAAGAGGGAAGAGAGAGAGGGGAGAGAAAGGGGGGGGGAAAAAAGGGGGGGTTAAAAGGGGAGGGGAGAGAGAGAGAGAGAGAGGGGGAAAAGATGTGTGTTAAAAAAAACCCGGGATTTAAGTAATATATGGGTAGACCACTTTGTACTTCATACGTCTTTCTCCCGAAAAAAAAAAAAACACCACACACAAAACACACACACACCAACAAAAAAAACCACCAAGAAAACACAAAAACACCCCAAAAAATTGAACATGGATGACGAAATAATATGCCCAATGCCAACTTGTTTTTACGAAAAAAGTCAAAAAACACTAAACTTACTTGCTATTTTCCTCTCCAAAACTAAATCATTTGCAGCATTGTGCTTTTTTTCCTCTTTCATGCAGCCCCAAATTTAAAATTTTTTTTTTCTCTCTTCTCTCTCTTCCCCTTTTCCCTCTCCTCTCTCTCTCTCTCTCTATCTCTCTCTCTCTCTCTCTCTCTCTCTCTTATCTCTCCCCCTCTCTCTCTCCTCTCTCTCTCTCTCTCTCCCCTTCTCCTCTCTCTCTACTCCTCTCTCTCCTCTCTCTCTTCTCTCCTTTTTTGAATCCATCGTGGAAGACTTACCGTTGCAGTCACTTTCAACAGTGTCCATTGTGTGTATCAGCTGCTATTGCCTTCACGTCTAGCTCCTTAGACCTTCGCCAGACCTCTGTGATGCATGTCTCGGGAACTGTGAACTTTCTGGCTGAGAGGTGTTGCCAGATACCAGCTGTGTAATTTCAATACATTTGGCGTCCGAGTTCCATGATTTAAGAGAATTCTTATAATTATTATATCATAACATTTGCGCCATATTACTTCATATTGTGGAAATAATCATTATCGATGTGTTTTAGTAAGATATTTGAATAGTATAGCTTAACATCATACTGTCAAGCACCAAGTAATAGCACTGCTAGAGTAAAAGGGATGCATCATGACTGACATCATTATTGACATAGAGATGGCATAGCATCACAGACAAGTTGCAAAGGGATGAGTGGGGGAGACACATACTTGTGTAGCTTTTTCCTCACGAGTTATGTTTGCACTTTGTCTTGAAGAAATTTGCATTCCCGTTGAAGAGACCCACGAGCCACCGCAAGACTTAAGCCCTTCACGCCCCAGTTCTTTCCTTGGCTATATGAAAAATCGTCTGTTTTTAGCCATGCAATTACAAAAAGTAACAATATACCAAATTTATTAGTCGACAAGGATACTAAACAGGTCATAGCTATAAAATATTGCTTATAGTCACTAAAATCGTCAAATGGTCCCCAAGATATAATGTAAATTACGTTCTGGACCTCAAGGGGTTAATTAAGCTTTGATGTGTATCTCACTCACCAAAGGACTTCTGCGTTTTCGTTTAATGCCCCGGAATACTACAAATAATAGAACTGTTTATCACTCAAATTTAAAATATGATCAAATTTAAAATTTGGTGTAGCATTAAAATTTTTACATTTAGTTCGGGAGGTGTTTTGTCACTCCTCTTTTGAAAAGCTTTATGTCGCAGGTAGGAAGAAAAATATAAGCAAGAAGAGAGTTCCAGAGTTTACCAGTGAAAGGGATAAAAGAGTATTGATTATTTTTTTTATTTTTTTTTTTTTTTTTTTACATTTGTGCCTATAGCGCCTGTAGGCAGTGGTGACCCGAGCTCGGATGGTAGGCTCTGGATGTTCACTTGAGGGGTCTGATGGTTGGTCCTCGCCCGTGGTGGCGCAGGCAGGATTCTTATAGTGACGCCTGTGATTAGAGGCTCATGCCGCCCCACTGTGTCCTCCGATGCACTCGCAATCGAAGGTAGAGTTGATGGGCAGGGCATGTGGGTGTTCTTAGGCCACTCGACGGTGCAGAAAAGTTTGATTTTCTTCGGGGATCGGAACTTGGGTCACCGAGAACGCCAGTCGGAGACGCTAACCACTCCGCTACCTCCCCGATACTGAATTTAACTCTTAAATTAGGAAGATGGACAGAATAGGGATGACAATGAGTTGAAAGTCATGTGCAGTAAGGCCGCGAGAGGGGGGAGGCATGCAGTTAGCAAGTTCAGAAGAGCAGTGAGCATGAAAATAACGGTAGAAGATAACAAGAAAGGCAACATTGCGGCAGTGATGTAAAGATTGAAGTCAGTCAGAGGAGGGGAGGGGATGAGAAGAAAAACTTTTGACTCAACCCTGTTTAGGAGAGCAGTATGAGTGGATTCCCCCAACATGTGAGACATACTCCATACATGGGCGGATAAGGCCCCTGTATAGAGCAACCTACTGGGAGGGAAAAAAATTGACGCAGACCCACAGGACTCCTAACTTCTTAGAAGCTGTTTTAGCAAGAATTGAAATGTGAGATTTCCATTTTCGATTATTAGTAAATGATAGTCCAATAATGTTCGTTGTAAAAGAGGGAAGGTTGTGGGGTCTGGTAGGCCTTCTCGAGTAGATAGGTGAAGAAATTGGGTTTTTGAGGCATTTAACAAAAAAAGATTTGCTTTGCCCCAATCAGAAATTACAGAAAGATCAGAAGTTGGGCAATCTGTGGCATCTCTCCGTGAATCATTTAGTTCTTCTTGAGTTGCACGTCTAATGAATGATGTTGTATGAAAATGCAGGGTATAATCATCAGCGTAGGAGTAGATAGGGCTTTGAGTTAGACTTAGAAGATCATTAATGAATAATAGAAAGAGAGTGGGTGATAGGACAGAACCCTGGGGAACACTACTATTGATAGACTTAGGAGAAGAACAATGACCGTCTACAGTAGCTGCAAAAGAACGATTTGAAAGGAAACTTAAGATGAAGGTACAGACAGAGAGAAGAATAGAAACCAAATGAGGGTAGTTTGTTTGTTTGTTTGTTTAGAGGATAATTCCTCAGAGCCGTAGTGATCTACCCCTGCAGCTTAGTGTTGGCCGAAGCCACCACCCCGGGAGGGGGTCACAAACCCCCGGCTAACACCCGGTACCCATTCACTGCTGGGTGGAGAGGGCTCGGGTTTTCAGAAAGACCGCCCATCTATCTTCGCTCCGCCCGGGGAAGTTTTGGAAATTAAAGATTTGTGCCAGACTCTATCAAAAGTTTTTGATATGTCAAGGGCAACAGCAAAAATTTCACCGAAACCCCCCAAAAGGAGGATAAACCAATTTTTCAGTTAGGGAAGCTAGAAAATCTCCATCAGTAGGTCGCCCTTTACAGAAACCATATTGACAATCAGACAGAATACTGGGGAGCAAATATATGCATAAGAATCTTATTAAGTACAGTAAACCCTCTCTAATTTGAATAATTTTGGGGAGACCTTTTTTTTTTTTTTTTTTTTTTTTTTTTTTTACTTTGAAGCCTATAGCGCCTGTAGGCTATTATTGTTTTTCCTCTAGGGCTCAATTGTTGGCCCTGCAAATTCTGGAGGGTCGTGATGGTTGGCCCTCCGCCCGTTGGTGGCGCAGGCTGGATTATTATAGTGAGTGACAACTGTGATGCTATAGGTCAGTGTTTCCTAGGGTGCTAGCACCCCCAGGGGGTGCTGAAATAAATTTTAGGGGGTGCTGGAAAATGCTTGCATATATGGCGGTACAATGTTAGAGTTCCTCGTAATGGATACAAAAGTATCGAAGGGATACTTTTTGACAAGAGTACTATTTTTATTTGATAAACTTCAATTTCATTAAAACTGATTTTTCAGTTGTAGTAGTCATTATGTAGTAATGTACAACTGTAGTCTTTGTAACCAGATGTTAGTCAGAGGTAAAGGGGTTGGGACTTCCTAACCTGACTACAGGGGGGTGCTGAGGTCGGAAAAGGTTAATAAACGCTGCTATAGGTTTAAGTCCGTTTTCTGTGAGGTCAGCCCTCATTTTTAGGCTCATGATGCCACCTATTGTCCCTCCGCCACCTTAAAAAGTCGCAGTCGCAAGAACAGGTATACATCACGCGGATTCTTCGGCCACTCAACGATGGATTTACAGTTGCCCCTTTGGTGAGACTTGAACTCGGGATTTGTGCTCACCTCCCAGGCTCCTGTCGACCACTTTTAAGTTGGCCGAAAGAATTGCCCCCGGCAGGACTCGGAACTCGGGACATCAAGCTCATAAACTCCAAGACGCTAACCACTCGGCCCCCGCCTCCCCATCGACCTGGGTCGAATTAGCCAAAAGTTTGAATTATCCGATGGTTACCTTTAGCCCCCCAACACAATAAGAACTCACTCAAACATGCAAACACCCAACAGATTGTATTACACTCTACCCTCCATTTGCCTGACCTCCTATTGCCAGATTTGGGAAATTTCCCTGTCATTGTCCGCCCCCGGACATATTTGGCATGGCCGGACATATGTAAAGAATAGTCCGGGCCTTAAGGAAAGTACGGCATTCAAATTTCCCCGCGAAAGCGGAGGTTCCCGGTCGTTAGTTCGGGAATGCCGGCACAGGGAGGGGTCTGGGCGGGCGGACACAGCAGCTCGGGGTGAGTATTATCGCCACAATGCCTACGTATTGCCGCCCAAGGACACAAAACTTTTCTAGAAAACCAGTATACCTTATTTGTTTACCAGATAAAGTCTGTAAAATTGCTACATCTTCCGGACTTTCGCGGTTCCCGGAATTTTGGGGGTTCCGGGACGGGCTAACCCCCTAATAGTCCGGAAAAATGGAGGGTAGAGTGTACTTGTACTCACCATAAAAATGGCTAATTTCTGAAGTCTTTAAATGCAGTACTACTGTACACTAAGCACTCAGGTGACCTGACCCCGCACTGATAGCGTCTTCTGCACTGATAGCACTGCACTGATAGTGCAGATGACTGCACTGATAGCACCCGATAGCGTCTTCAGGGAAGGGCTGCGTTTTTAGTAAGGCAACGCGCAAGGGTGCACACAGAGACTCACGGTTTTACGTAAACATAGAGTATGCCTAGTGCAAGCCCCTGCACTACAAATCCGGGAGGTGGATCGCTACTGAGTTGCCAGCTCGCGCCAAAAATAAGGGTATGTAAACAAAGGGCAAAGAAAGACCCCTCTTCTTCATGCCTCCTTAAAATTTCAGTTCCTGCTACTAAAACTTTTGCTGCATCAAATTCAGGGTCATCAGCAAATTATTCTTCAACAATAAGAATAGTCACAGATAAATTTCGCCAGCTGCTATCTTGGCAGCAATGTAAATTGTAAAGCGTTTCAGTATCGTTCAGTAGGGAGGGTGCAAGGGGGGGGGGGGGTGGCCGCTACTGAATGCAGCCCTGGCAGGTGTCACTCTGGGGATTTGTAAGGTAAGGTCTTCAGTGCTTGAGGTGCTTGTGTTGGAATTATGGAAAGTTGGAAAGTTGTTGAAAAATTTGAAACTTGGCCTGAAACAGGTCGAATTATCCGAAATTCGAATCATACGGTTTCAAATTAGAGAGGGGTTACTGTAATAGATTCAAAAACTTTAGAAAGGCAGGAACTCAAAGCTATAGGACGTTTTGTTTGAAGGATTAGAACGGACACCCTTTTTAGGGACAGGTTGAATGTGGCAAACTTCCAGCAAGAAGGAAAGGGGGAAGTAGATAGACAAAAATGAAATGTTTGACCAGGCAAGGTGTAAGCACAGAAACACAGTTTTTTAGAACAATAGAAAGCACTCCGTCAAGACTGTAAGCATTCTGAGGATCTAGGCCAGAAAGGGCAAACAAACAATCATCATTACGAAAGATCTTAACAACAGGCATAATATAATACAGTCAAAGGATGGAAGAGAAGGAGGAACAAACCCTTCATCAACCAAAGGGGAATTTTCAATAGAGGTTTGAGCGAAGAGTTCAGCTTTAGAAATAGATGAGACAGCTGTGGAGCCATCTGGGTGAAGCATAGAAGGGAAAGTTGAAGAAGAAAAATGGTTAGAGATGTTATTAGCCAGATGCCAGAAGTCACGAGAGGAGTTTGATTCAGAACAATTTTGACATTTTCTATGAAAGGAGTTTTTGGTAAGTTGAAGAAAAGATTTGGCATGATTACGGGCAGAAACATAAATAGCATGAGTTTCTGGAAATGTATGGTTACGGTACCGTCTGTGAGCTGCCTCTCTATCTTGGACAGCATGAGAACAAACAGAGCTAAACCAAGGTAGACGGGCTTTAGGATTAGAGAAAGTGAGTGAAATGTACGCCTCCATTCAAGAGAAGACAATGACCTCAGTTATGCGCTCTGCACAAAGAGATGGGTCCCTGTCATTGAATCAGTAAATAACACTGGTCGACAAAAAAAAATCGAAGATATTGTTCTGGACTAAATGAAGCTGATTATAGGTAAATCGACCTTGCTGAACTCGAATCTGATGTTCAATTAACTCTATCACGTCCAGTTTTTGAGAACCAGACGCAATTCATGAAAAAATATTGGTAAAATCAGCAGAAATAGGTTTCACCAATGTTTTCATTTTAAACTCTTAATTTTTTCTTTTCTCAAGCCTATTTAGGGCAGTGCAGTGTTTTTGAGTCAGTGTGGTTTGTGCAGTGAGCAGGGGAGGGTGTGCGCGCTGCGTATTGGCGAGGGGTTAGCAGGCTGTGTAGTAAGTACATTTTTACCTACTGATCGTACAGCTATTGACATATGTTTAAACATTTTATTTTTCTTTGCAGATATGATGTGTTTGATTTAGTGGAGTCCTAATTTTTGTTGGTTTACCGTATATAGTACCTTGTACCGGGCTGTGATGGAGCGCCGTAACTGTGTGAATGCATCGGACAGTTTTTGTTACATATGTGGAATTTTTACCCCCGACTCTGAAAAACCTCTTCAAAGAATGAAAGCAGCTTTATCTGCATTTCTTCAAGTGCCGTATAGGGGTGAT
>JACEEZ010001282.1:0-35000 GCA_016584305.1 Chionoecetes opilio
AAATCATTTTTTTTCAGATTAACTAAAAACATATTGCCTTGGAATTGCCTTAAACAACATTACAAAAACCGTCAACGACACTATTAATATACGTATTTTCGACCACACTTTATGAACTGTCGCCTTGTATTGCATAGATCCACGAGATCCACGACCTCTTTATCTTTGTCCTCCAGGCTCCAACACGTGTAAGGGGACAAATGACAAGGGTTTCATCAGTAGGGGTACAACTTCTACTACAAGGGAAGCTATACATAAGGCCCAAATGTACTGATATAACACCGAATACAGGATAATCTAGAGGAAAAAAACTAGGAGATTTTTTTTAAGTCATTTGGCGTCCCATGAAAAAAAATAGCAAAGACAGAAATGATACAATGCGTTTTTTGTATGAAGTATTTGGCCTCTTTATGGACAAAACAGGCCAATCATCCTAGTATGGTGTTTTCTCGTATCTACATTGTGTCAAGTAATGTCTATCAATAGCAATTCGCCTTTCTTGATGTGTTATCCCTGGTGCGATATACAGACATTTGGTGTGAGGTAAA
The DNA here is from genome assembly GCA_016584305.1 of Chionoecetes opilio. Taxonomy (NCBI): domain Eukaryota; kingdom Metazoa; phylum Arthropoda; class Malacostraca; order Decapoda; family Majidae; genus Chionoecetes; species Chionoecetes opilio. The sequence continues at coordinate 549 of JACEEZ010001282.1, forward strand.
CGCGGGTGTTTTTGTTATAATTCGTATATATTTTTTACATTTGTGTATTCCTATTTTTATATATTTGCAGGTATATTAATTTTTCTACTTTCATTTTCATTTAGGTTATTTTTATGTGTATTTTTATGTTTTCTATGTTTGCATATTTCATAGATTTCTGTTTATAATTCAAATCAGACAAATTATTATATTTCCATAAGTATGTTGCTGTCTACATTTGTGTCTGCATATCCTCCTTCTCCCTCTTCCTCAACCTCCTTCTCCTTTTGCTACCGTGACCCTGTGATCCAGAAACCATCATGACCTGCTACTAAAAGCCTCGCATCCTTCCCTTGTCCCTCCGGCTTGCCAGTGCAGAGAAATCCGCCCTGGCTCGCCGCTGTCTATAGGCACGCATTACAACACTGACGTTATCATTATTAGCTCGAGTTTGGCATATCTCTCTCTCTCTCTCTCTCTCTCTCTCCTCTCTCTTCTCTCTCTCTCTCTCTCTCTCTCTCTCTCTCTCTCTCTCTCGTACCTCAAAATATTCGGCGAACAAAACTTTCCCAATGCATTGAGCAAGTTGCATTATACGACTAGGGTTCGGGAGCTCATTTCCGACCATTACCTTGCGAATGAAGTTACTTGGGAGGCTTTCTATATGTCTATCTATGCATTTGTTTACTTCCGCTCTGATATTTTCTCTTCTTTTATCCTGGATGTTGAATAGCTTCACTTTATTGTCTCTCAGTATTTTTATATATTTGTTTTAAGATATATGAGGAACTTTTTTTCATATTTATACTGTCATTCGTCTTAGGAAATATTTGTTCAAGTGTTTCTTTACTCCTGAAAGAACTTGAGGTACACTTCGCCCCACACGAAAACAGGTATATTGTTTTATTTAAGACTCGATTACGACCTTGCTTATTTGTTATTACTTGACATGCAGAGATGACGTGGGGGTTACCTGCAAAGGGATGGGCCCCTTTACTTATACAACTTCCCCCCCCCCCCCCCCCCACACACACACCCACCCTTCTGTTTACCACTTTGCATTTATGAAGGGATAAAGAAAACGACACCTATAAAAGAAAATAAATATAATTCTCGTCACACAAACACCAACTCACCTCCTTATCAGCTGTCAAGTGTAGGGGGTGGTCTAAGGGACTGGAATTCTGGGTGGGCAATGAAAAACAAAACCTACCTTAATTTTATACTTGTTCTGGGGCTAGTGACCTTGGGACGGTAACACGAACTTTAAAAAACAAGCAAGAGTGATATTTTTTGGCTGTGACCTTTTGGGACGGTGTCCCACGAACTTTAAATAAACAAGAGTGTGATAGTTCTGGCTATGACCTTCAGACTTTAGGCACGAACATTTATAAAAAGCAAGGGGTATTTTTTTGGTAGTGACTTGGGACGGTTGCCAAAACTTTGAAAATGATGAAGAAGGTGTGTTCTCGGCTAGGCCCTTTGGGAGGGTTATGCACGAATTTAATAACGAGCAAAGAGTGTGATGTTCTCGGCTAGTGATTTGGGACGGTATGCACAAAAAATTTGATAACGGGAAGATTTTGGATTGATGTGTTCTCTATAGCTTAGATGGGCGTCGGGGGTTTCGCTAATTGTTGCAAATAGATAGAAGACCAAGGAAGGAACCGTCGTCACTTGTCGCTAATGTGAAGGGGAGGGCATTAATGCGGTTCATCTTTAGGAAACCTGCTGCCCCCCTCCTCCCGCCATAGCGCTGAAAATAAAAGGGGAAAAAAAAGAAAGAAAAAGAATTTAAGTAGAACCTGTTTTAACCCCGTTTAAAAAAAAAACACACACAACCCCCCAACACACAAAACACACAAACACACACACCCCAACACACACACACACACACACACACACACAAAACACACACAACCACACCCACACCACCCACAAAAGAAGAACAAGCAAGTAGGCTTCTTATAAATTTAGGCCAGGGGAACGTTTTAAAATTTTTTTGCTTTTAGGTTAAAGGGCTTCTTTTTCTCCCCTCCCCCCCTCCTCCCCCCCTGGGTTGGTGGCATGGTTGGCATCACTAATACAAGGCATATTATATTTATTATAATGGTCATATCCTATTTTTTCCGTTCCCTTTTTTTTCTAATTAATTTTTTACTTTGTTTTATCTATTATTATATTGTTTTTCTCCTTCTTCTCCTTTATCTATATTAGTTTTACAGTTACTCCGGGAGGTTGAAAAGGACTGGAATGGATGGAGGGGGGGTTAGGGTGCCATGGGGTTTTTTGGGGGGCTAGGGGGGGGGGTGTGTTAGGCCAGCTTTGGAAGGAGTGGAATGGATGATGAGGGGGGGGGGCGTTGTTTGGGGGGCTAGGGGGGGGGGTGTGTTAGGCCAGCTTTGGAAGGAGTGGAATGGATGATAGATGGGGGGGGGGCGTTTTGTTTGGGGGGCTGGGAGGGGGGGGTGTTAGGCCAGCTTTGGAAGGAGTGGAATGGATGATGGATGTGGGGGGGCGTTGTTTGGGGGGATAGGGGGGGGGTGTGGTGTTAGGCCAGCTTTGGAAGGAGTGGAATGGATGATAGGATGGGGGGGCGTTGTTTGGGGGGATAGGGGGGGGGTGTGTTAGGCCAGCTTTGGAAGGAGTGGATGGATGAGATAGGATGGGGGGGGCGTTGTTTGGGGGGCTAGGGGGGGGGGGGGTGGGTGTTTAGGCCAGCTTGGAAGGAGTGGAATGGAGATAGATGGGGGGGGCTGTTTGGGGGGCTAGGGGGGGATGTGTTAGGCCAGCTTGGAAGGGTGGATGGATGATGGATGGGGGGGCGTTGTTTGGGGGGCTAGGGGGGGGGGGGCTGTTAGGCCAGCTTTGAAGGAGTGGAATGGATGATGGATGGGGGGGGCGTTTTTTGGGGGGCTAGGGGGGGGTGGTTAGGCCAGCTTTGGAAGGAGTGGAATGGATGATGGATGGGGGGGGCGTTGTTTGGGGGATAGGGGGGGGGGGTGTTAGGCAGCTTTGGAAGGAGTGGAATGGATGATGTGGGGGGGGTCGTTGTTTGGGGGGCTAGGGGGGGGGGTGTTTAGGCCAGCTTTGGAAGGAGTGGATGGATGATGGATGGGGGGGGCGTTTGTGTTGGGGGGCATAGGGGGGGGGTGTTAGGCCAGCTTTGGAAGGAGTGGAATGGATGATGGATGGGGGGGGGCGTTGTTTGGGGCTATAGGGGGGTGTTAGGCCAGCTTTGGAAGGAGTGGAATGGATGATGGATGAGGGGGTTGGGGGGGGTTTTGGGGGGCTAGGGGGGGGTGTAGGCCAGCTTTGGAAGGAGTGGAATGGATGATGGATGGGGGGGGGGGGGGGTGGTGAGGGTGCGGGGGGGTGTAGGCCAGCTTTGAAGAGTGGAATGATGATGATGGGGGGGCGTTGTTGGGGGGGGAGGAGGGGTACAGGCCAGCTTTTGGAATGAATGTGATGAGGGGGGGGTTCGGGTAGGCGAGAGGAGGAGAGGGGGAGGGTGGAGTTGGCTGAAGGACGGGTAGGGTGGTTGTAAGGGCCACGCCATAAAAAAAAAACCCCCCCCGGGGGGAAACGTTAAAAATCATTATTAGCTCGAGTTTGGCATTCTCTCTCTCTCTCTCTCTTTTCTTTCTCTTCTTTTCTCTCTCCCTCTCTCTCTCTTTTCTTCTTCTCCCCCCCACCTCAAAAATTGGCGAAAAAAACTTCCCCAATCTTTGAGCAAGTTGCATTATAGACAGGGTTCGGGAGTCTTTTTCGACCATTCCCTTTGCGAATGAAGTTATTTGGGGAGGCTTTTATATGTCTATCTATCAATTTTTTTACTTCCCCCGCTCTGATATTTTCTCTTTTTTTATCCTGGATGTTAAATAGTTCACTTTATTTTCTCTCAGTATTTTTATATTTGTTTTAAGGGAATATGAGGAATTTTTTTTTCATATTTTATACTTTCATTCGTTTTAGGAAAATATTTTTTCAAGTGTTTCTTTACTCCTAAAAACTGAGGTACACTTCCCCCCACACAAAACAGGTATATTGTTTTATTTAAGACTCGATTACGCCCTTGTTATTTGTTTTACTTACATGCGAGATGACGTGGGGTTACCTGCATAAGATGGGCCATTTCTTAAAAAATTCCCCCCCCCCCCCCCCCACCGCACACACACCTCCACCCTTTTTTTACCACGTTGCATTTTGAAGGGATAAAGAAAACTTGACACCTTAAAAAAAACATAAATATAATTCCGTCACAAAAACCAAAAAAACTCCCTCCTTATACTGAAAGTGTACGGGGTCTAAGGATGGAATCTGGGTGGGCAATGCAAACAAAAACCTACCAATATTATACTTTTTTTCTGGGCTATGACCTTGGACGGTAAAAACACAACTTTAATAAAAAGAAAGAGTGATATTTTTTGGCTGGACCTTTTGGGAGGGTGTGCCGAACATTAATAACGAAAAGAGGTGATAGTTCTGGCTAGTGACCTTCAGACGGTATGCACAAAACTTTTAAAAACAAGCAAGATGATATTTTTTTGGCAGGACTTGGACGGTATGCCAAAACTTTGATAATATGAAGAGTTGATATTTCCCCGGCTATTGCCTTTGGGGACGGTATGCAGAACTTTAATAACGACAGAGTGTGTGTTTCGGCTAGTGATTTTGGGACGGTAATGCACGAAATTTGATAAGGGAAGAGTGGATTGATGGTTCTTATAGCTTAGATGGGCGTCAGGGGTTTCGTAATTGTTGCAAGATAATAGACAGAACCCAAGGGAAGGAACCGTCGTCACTTTCCTAATGATAAAGGGAGAGGTCTTTAATGCGGGTTTCTCTTTTGACCCTGCTGCCTCCTCCTCCGCCATAGCGCAAAAAATAGAGAAAAGAAAAGAAAAAAAAAAAGGGGTTATAGTGAACCCTGTAACCCCCGTTATACACAACACAACACACACACACACACAACACACACACCACACACACACACCCCACACACCCACACCCAACACACACCCACACACACCACACACCCACACACACACCAAAAAAAAAGAACAAGCAAGTAGGCTTCTTCATAAATTAGTGCCAAGGAATTTTTAAAATTTTGTTTTGCTTTTAGTGTTAGGTCTTTTTTGGTCTCCCCTTCCTCCTCCTCCTCCTCCGGGTTTTGAGTGGACTTTTGGGGCTACACTGAAACAAGGCTATTTTATTTTTTATAATGGTCACCTCTATTTTTCCCGTTCCCTTTTCTTCTAATTTTAAATTTTTTACTTTGTTGTTCTATTATTTTATTGTTTTTTTCCCCTTTTCTCCTTTTCTTATTTGTTTTACAGTTCTCCCGGGAGGTTGAAAAGGACTGGAAAGGTGGGGGGGGGTTAGGGTTGCATGGGTTTTTTGGGGGGGGGGGGGGGGGGTTTAGGGCCCGTTTGGAAAGGGTGGAAAGGATGTAGATGGGGGGGGCTTGTTTGGGGGGCTAGGGGGGTGTGTTAGGCCACTTTTTGGAAAGGGGTGGAATGGATGATAGATGGGGGGGGGGGGGGCGTTGTTTGGGGGGGGTGGGGGGGGTGTTAGGCAGCTTTGGAAGGGGTGGAATGGGTGAAGTGGGGGGGGCGTTGTTTGGGGGGATAGGGGGGGGGTTGTTTAGGCCAGCTTTGGAAGGGGGGAAAGGTGATAATGGGGGGGGGGGGGGGGGGGGGGGGGGGGGGGTTTGGGGGTTGGTTTGGGGGGGGGGGGGGGGGGGGGGGGTGTTTAGGCCAGCTTTTGGGAAAGGGGTGAAAGGATGATAGATGGGGGGGGGGGTTGTTTGGGGGGGTAGGGGGGGGGGTGTTAGGCCAGTTTGGAAGGAGTGGAATGGATGAGGGGGGGGGGGCGTTGTTTGGGGGGGTAGGGGGGGGGGTGTTTGGCCAGCTTTTTAAGGGTGGAATGGTGAGGATGGGGGGGGTTTTTGGGGGGTTTGGGGGGGGGGGGGGGGTTTTTTAGGCCACTTTGGAAGGAGGGGGAAGGGATGTGGGGGGGGGGGGGGGGCGTTGTTTGGGGGGGGGAAAGGGGGGGGGGTGTTAGGCCCCTTTGGAAGGATGGAATGGGGATGGATGGGGGGGGCTTTTTTTGGGGGGGTGGGGGGGGGTGTGTTAGGCCAGCTTTGGGAAGGAGTGGAATGGATGATGGATTGGGGGGGGGGGGTTGTTTGGGGGTAAAGGGGGGGGGGGTGTTAGGCCAGCTTTTGGGGAGGGGAATGGATGTGATGGGGGGGGGGGTTTGGGGGGGGGGGGGGTGTTAGGCCACTTTGGGGAAAGGGGTGGATGGATGATGGATGGGGGGGGGGGTTTTTGGGGGCTAGGGGGGGGTGTTAGGCCAGCTTTGGGAAAGGGGTGGGAAAGGGTGATGGAGGGGGGGGGGTTTTGGGGGCTAGGGGGGGTGTTGGGCCCCGCTTTGGAAAAAAAGGGGTGAATGATGATGGATGGGGGGGGTTTGGGGGGGGGGGGGGGGGTTGAAAGGAGTTTTGGGTATGAGGAGGGGGTGGGGGTTCGGGGGGGGGGGGGGGGGGGGGGAGGAGGGGCCGGGGGGCGAGGGTGCGAGTCCGGGTGGGTGGTAGGGAACGGGGGGTTTAAAATTTTTTTTTTATTTTTTTTCCCTTTGGGTTTGTCCCCTTAGGGAAAAAAAAGGAATGGGTGAGAAAATTTTTTATGGTTTTTTTTGGGCTGGGTTTTGGCTTTTGTGGAGGTTTTGAAGGTTGTGGATGGTTTTGGCTGGTTGTGGACTTTGTGGAAATGTTTGGGAGGGGAAAAGGGTTTAATTTTTTGTGGGTGTTATTTTTTTTTGGGTTTTTTGTTGAATAAAATTAAAAGAAAAGAAGAAAAAAAAATTTTTTGGTGTGTTTTTTTTTTTTCCGATTTTTGCCCTTTTTAAAATTAAATTGATTTATGAAAAAAGTTTTAGTTTTTATTTTTTTTTTTTTTTGCCACTAAATCTCTAATTCCTATAGTGAAAAAACATAAAAAGGTCAATTTGTTGTGTTGAAATAGTCAAAGAGGAAAAAAAAAAAAGGTTGTGATTTGGTTGATGTTCATGTTATTATTTCCGAGTTTTCGCCTTTGTATTAGAATTGTAAAAGAGAAAATAGTGTATATAATGGTTTAATTGTAATATTTTTCCTCGATTTAATTTAGCCACTAGTTGTGAAATTGCTATAGGTAGTAGACAAATATAATAATGATATATTCTGTGATTTTTTTCGAATTTTATCACAAATTTGGACATATTTCCTGTTTTTTGTTCTATTGTTTTTGTATTCGTTCTTGTTTTCCTTGCGTCATCTCGTATATACCTAAAACATATTTACTGTATATAGAAAAAAGTAATGATAGTATATACCTGTAATACAATCATCATTATCATCATTATCATAGTCATCATTATCATCATCAATACGACCGTTGCTGCTTACCCTGCCTCATTAAGCGTATCCTGAGACAATGTTTTGATTAAGACGCTGATCGAACTCCTTATTGATACTACTTTACTATCTATAATATATTGTGGCTTGACACACACACACACACACATACACACACACACACACTTCACACACACACACACACACACACACACACACACACACAACACACACACTTCACACACACACACACACACACACACACACACCACTTCACACAAAACACACACACACACACACACACACACACACCACACAACACACACACACACAACTTCACACACACACACACACACACACACACACACACACACACACACACACACACACTTCAACACACACACACACACACACACACACAACACACACACACTCTCTCTCCTCTCATCTCCTCTATCTCTCTCTCTCTCTCTCCTCTCCTCTCTCCTCCCTCCTCTCTTCTTCTCTCCTTTTCCCTCTCTCTCTTTTCTCTCTCTCTTCTTCTCTCTCTCTCTTTTCTCCCCCCTCCCCTCTCTTTTCCTCTCTCTCTTCTCTCTCTCTCTCTCTCTCTTCGCGGCGGGTAGGGGATTATTTCCCTTTTAACCCTTTCCATTATCTACCCTTTATCCACTCTCACCTGCAAAATCAGAGAGGAGAGAGAGGGGGAAAGAGGAGGAGAGAGAGAGAGAGAGAGAGAGAGAAGAGGAGAGAAGAGAGAGAAAGAGAGAGAAGAGAGAGAGAGAGAGAGAGAAGAGGAGAAGTTTCTAGATGGAAGGGGGGGTACAAGGGAAGGATAAGAGGGAATGGGGGAGAAAGGGAAGAATATGGGGGAAAGGGAGAGAAAGGGAAAAATGGAGGGAATAGGAGAGAAGGAAAAGATATGGGGGAATAGGGAAGAAGGGAAAGAATATGGGGGAATAGGGAAAAAAGGGAAAAAATATAGGGAATAGGGAAAAAAAGGGAAGAAATGAGGAATAGGGAGAAAAGGGAAAAGGGGAAAGAGGGAATAGGGAGAGAAGGGAAGATATGAGGAAGGGAGAGAAAGGGAAAAGGGAAATGGGGGAATAGGGAGAAAAGGGAAAGAAGAGGAAAAAAGGGAGAGAAAGGGAAGTATGAGGGAGATGGGAAAAGGGGAAAGTAGGAGGGAAATAGGAGAAAAAGGGAAAATGGAGGGAATAGGGAGAGAAAGGGAAGAATATGAGGGAATAGGGAAAAAGGGGGAAAAATATGGGGGAATAGGGAAGAAAGGGAAGAATATGAGGGAAAGGGAGAGAAAGGGAAGAATATGAGGTGTTGAGAGGCAAAAAAAAAAATCGGGTCTCAAAAGGGGGTATCAAATTCCTCTCGTGTCTCGCATTAAAACATTCCCTTGCGCTTAATTCATCTTGTTTTTTTTTTTTTCTTTTTGCTTTTTGTCTGTATTCCCTTTTTTTTTTTTTACCTACTTTACGGTTTTTCTTTTTTTCCCTGTTATAATTTTTGTTTCTGTTTCAATTCATTTTGAAATTTTTTTTTGTTTGCTTTTTTTTTTTTTTAGCTTTGCCCTTTTGTTACACACCTCTCTCTCTCTTCCCCTCTCTTTTTCCTCTCTCTCTCTCTCTCTCTCTCTCTCTCTCTCTCTCTCTCTCCTTTTCTCTCCTTCTCTCTCTCTCTCTCTTTTTTCTCTCTTTCATGTGGCTTTCAACACGTAGACAACAACTAAGGGTTATTTTATCCTTTTAACGTGTACGCTTCAAAGGGAAGCCCAAATGTCTTCTGTTATCACACACCCACAACACACACACACCACCCCACACCCCCCCCCACACACACACCCCAAAAACCCCACACAACAACACACCACACACACACACACACAAAATTTTCCATGGTGCCAAATAGTGGTTTTAGACATTTTTGGAAATTTGAACAAAAGGAAAAGGGGTAAAAAGCAAAAACGGGGGTGGTCTAGGAGGCAAAAACAGTGGCGGTTTTAAACGAGGGTGGGGAGAAAGGTTTTAAAGGGAGGCAAGTCCAGGTGGTCATGAAAAAATATTGCAACGTTACGTTTTGCTGTAAATTGTTCTGTGGGTTTGAAGTGCGTTTTCTTGATTTAAAGAGGATTACCCTGAAATTAAAAGAGAGAAGAGAGAGGAAAAAGGAGGAGAGATGTAAAATTTTAAAATTTTGTGACCTACTTCTTATCCTCACACATGACCCCTTTCCTAAATGATAAAAGTCTTTACGTGTAGCATCACATAAACCTGTCTGTGTTCATTAATTGGCCGGCCGCCCGACTGACTTCCGTGTTCCTTGGGGGAAGTGTGTGTGTTTGTGTGTGTGTGTGTGTGTGGTGGGTTGTGTGTGTGTGTGTGTGTGTGTGTTGTGTGTGTGTGTGTTGTGTGTGTGTGTGTGTGTGTGGTTTTGGTGGTGTGGGGTGGTGTGTGTGTGTGTGTGTGGGGGTGTGTCGTGGTGTTTGGTGGGTACTCAGCTCACACATACTGTCACTGGCTGAAAAAATGACTGAATTAATGTCTGATACTAATGAATAACTGGCTGGAGGTAGTTGACTGACTGACTGATATAATTTTCTATCCGACGGATACTACACAATGGTCGATTATTTATTTTCATGATGTATTTTTTTATACTTATTTATTTTGCAAAAGGGAAAACTGTTTAGCTATCAACTCTTTTTATCTCTCTTGGATTAGGAGGAGGAGGAGGGAGGGGGGGGAGGGGGGGAGGAGGAGGAGGAGGAGGAGCGAGGCACTGCACGCGAGGCAATTTACGGACCTTCATCTATAGATCAAAAGGTGTCACTATAACAACCCAAGCCTGCGCCACCAACTGGCGAGGGCCATCACGACCTTCCAGAATGTGCAGGGCCAACCACCTGAGCCCTCAAGGAAAAGTATAATAGCCTACAGGCGTTATAGCCTTCAACGTAAAAAAAAAAAAAAGTCCTGCTGCAGAATAAGGCAGAGGCTCCCGGTTTTCCCCACTGATCTATATAACATGGATCGCGGATCTGGCTAGCTGTGGCCGAGATACTGAAGTCACCAGCCGCCATCTTGAAATAACCAAAACAAATACATGGGCCGGCCAGGCAGTGGCTGGGTGTTGGCTGCTGGCATGTGATAGCCTATATTACCACCACCTACTACTACTACTATTACCACCTACTACTACATTACCACCTACAACTACTATTAACACCTACTACTACTAAACTTTCCAACCTAGTGCATCGTGGGAACCTTCCAAGTCATTTATTTACGGTGATACACAGACAACAGGTGTGTTGGGGAGGCCGTACAGGTGTGTAGTGACAGGTGTCTTGCGAGGCCGTACGGTGTGTAGTGACAGGTTTGTTGCGAGGCCGTACAGGTGTGTAGTGACAGGTGCCTTGCGAGGCCGTACAGGTGCGTAGTGACAGGTGTGTGCGAGGCCGTACAGGTGTGTATTAAACAGGTGTCTTGCGAGGCCGTACAGGTGTGTAGTGACAGGTGTGTTGCGAGGGCCGTACAGGTGTGTAGTGACAGGTGCCTTGCGAGGCCGTACAGGTGTAGTGACAGGTGTATTGCGAGGCCATACAGGGTGTGTTAAACAGGTGTGTAGTGACAGGTGTCTTGCGAGGCCGTACAGGTGTGTAGTGACAGGTGTGTTGGCGAGGCCGTACAGGTGTGTAGTGACAGGTGTGTTGCGAGGCCGTACAAGTGTGTAGTGACAGGTTTGGTGTATGTGTAAAGCGAGAGGCTAAGAGTGCAGTGTACAGACCTAATGAGCGAACCCGAGTGTGTGTTTTGTTGCCCTAATGAGCGAACGCGCAGTTCCGTCCACTATAACGGCGCTAGCCCCGTCCCGCCCGCCCCCCACGGGTACGGCGCGAGCCACAGTGGTCCATAGAAGCTACTCTCGGGGATTACAGGAAGTTTAAATTAATCAAAAACCTTTGGCCTAATAAAAAAAACCTTTTAATTAGGTATATTGAATTGAAAGTAGTTAGTTTCGTACACTGATTTTGAGTATTTTCGTACATACCTGGGGTCGTTTCGTAACTCTAGTAGTCAAGTTCAACTCTGAGTGAGTGTACGAAACGACTATGGTTTCATTTAGACTACGAAAACAACTTTTGGTAATAATGGACGAGTTTCGCGGTCGTTTTAAGAGACATCAACTATTTTTTTCTTGGCCTACAATAGGTGCTTGTTGCAAGGGAGATAGTTTTATTTTGCGCAACCCCCCCCCCCCCCCCCAGAAAAATAATATTAATGAAACCTAACCTAGCCTTATAGGTTTTAATGAAACCTAACCTAACCTTAAAGGTTTTAATGAACCTAACCTAACCTTAAAGGTTTTTTAATGAAACCTAACCAAACCTTATAGGTTGTAATGAACCTAACCTAACTTAACCACAAGGTATACTTTTTTTTCCTTTTTTTTTTTTTCGCAAAAAAAAGCTATCTCCATTGAACAAGCAGGTCTGCTTCCGTTCCCCACTAATTGTTAACAAGTATAAAAAAATATATTTATATCTATATCTCCTATAAAAAAAAAAGTATACCATATCCACCTATATTTTTTTTTTAACTAGTAGGTGGATGACTGGAGTGGGTAGATGGATTAAGAGTGGATGGGCTGGGTGGGGAGTGGGTGTGGGTGTGGGTGTGTGTGTGGTGTGGGGGTGGGTGCGTGGGTGTGTGGGTGGGTGCGTGGGTGTGTGGTGGGTGCGTGCGTGTGTGTGTGGTGGGTGCGTGTGTGTGGGTGGGTGGGTGTGTGTGTGGTGGGTGGGTGTGTGTGTGGTGGGTGTGTGTGTGGTGGGTGTGTGTGTGTGGTGGGTGTGTGTGTGTGTGGGTGTTTGTGGTGGGGTGGTGTGTGTGTGTGGTGGGTGCGTGTGTGTGTGTGGGGGTGTACTCACAGGTGGGAAAAATTTGCCACTTCCAGTCCTGGTCTGTTTGTACAGGACATAGCAGCACAGCTTGGCATGACGAGGTGATAACACAGCCAGACAGCAAGCACAGCTTGGCATGACGAGGCGATAACACCAGATAGACAACAACGCGAGCCGCAGAAACAAGGCTTTGTTTTGGTTACGACAAGATGGCGGACAGTTGGAACCAGTGCTGAGCCAGGCTTCCGCGATCCATGTTATATAGATCAGTGGTTTTCCCCCAGAGAGGAACGTATACCTTTTGGCAGATCTCCAGGCGATTTGTGTGGGCTTTACATGGGTCACTCCTGCGCTATCTATAATAATATAAGCGAAAGTGTGTCTGTCTGTGTGTGTGTGTGTGTGTGTGTGTGTGTGTGGTATAGGTTCCGCCCCCCGTGGCGCAAACACCTCATATGGCACATTTTTGGAATCAGGTTGACCAGGGGAAGGTCATAAGCCCATTTATGAGATGATCCGATCACTTTTTTCTTCTTTTTTTTAGCAGCCTATTAGCGAGAATTGTGAAAACAAAAGTGGGTTGCGAGAATTGAGGAAGCCTTGATGTAGGGTGATGGGTAATGGGTGAGTGAATGGGGGGGGGTGATGGGTTAAGGGTGTGGGGTGATGGGTGAGTGAATGGGTGGGGGTGATGGGTGATGGGTGAGGGAATAGGTGGGGGGTGATGGGTAATGGGTGAGTGAATTGGTGTGTGGGTTTATGGGTAATGGGTGAGTGAATGGGTGGGGGTGATGGGTAATGGGTGAGTGAATGGGTGGGGGGTGATGGGTAATGGGTGAGTGAATGGGTGGGGGGGGGGATGGGTAAAGGGTGAGTGAATGGGTGGGGGAATACTACATTTCTAAAATCCATGATTTCAGGAAAGTTAGAAGGGGCTATCTGGAGAGTCCATGTTTGGTGGGCCGAAAGGCCCACCAAACACAGGTGGTGGGCTTAAGGCCCACCAATGGGAGTTTTCTAATAAGCTCACGCTCAAGCCTGTTTCTCGCGCTCTCATATCCCCTGCCCTTTGAGCGTGAATGATCTATCATTTACCGTAAATTTCCTGTACTTTTTCGGGACATATCAGAATTACCCTTCAATACAACAACTGAAACAGTTCTTAATAAAAAAAGTAGTTTATCATTTTGATTTTCAGCACTTGAAGAAAATATTGGGAAAACATAGAATACTTGAAAACTCAATTTCTTAAAATCGTCATTTCATGGAAACACTGCCCCGTTCAAGCTGAATGAAGCTTCAGGAAGTATGTACTTGTATGTAAGCTTTCACTGAGTACCTGTTTTGGGTGTACATGTCTCTCTTACGACGAACATTTAACCAAGAAGTAATTTAAGTAATTGGCACCTCAACGAACAGTCCTCTATCGAAGACATACATGGGTCTTGTTTACTTGTTGTCTTTTAAAAAAAGGGGGGTGCAGGAACGCATGCATCCGCCGTTATCTGCCTCACCTGTGCCCTTCCTGAGGAGACAGGTCAACTACCACGCCTGTAAAAAGCATCATAGGACATCACCAGGGTCATAGTGTTTTCCCCAAGGGATCCTCGCAGCCCTAAAACAAGAAAAAAACAAGACTTTCCCCAGCCGTGGATAAGAAGAAGTGACTGATATCAGATCCCGACATCGGGATGGTTTCTTCGGAGATGCTGAACGCCACACTATTTCTTGGTTAAATGTTCGTCGCAAAAGAGATAGACACATCCAAAACAGGTACTCGGCGAAAGCTTACATACAAGTACATACTTCCTGAAGCTTCCCTTCAGCTTGAACGTGCAGTGTTTCATGAAATGACGATTTTAAGAATTGAGTTTTCAAGTATTCTATGTTTTGCCAATATTTTCTTCAAGTGCTGAAAACAAAATGTAAACTGCATTTTTTATTAAGAATGTTTCAGTTGTTGTATTGAAGGGTAATTCTGATATGTCCCGAAAAAGTACAGGGAATTTACGGTAAATGATAGATCATTCAGGCTCAAAGGGCAGTAGATGTGAGATGCGCGAGAGACATCTGGCGGCTTAGCTTTGAAAACTCCCCATAGCCCTCCGCAGGAGCTAGCCAAAAAGTCCGCCCGGAGGGCGGCTTTGCGGCTAGTAGCTGCATAAAGGCGATAGTCGTGATCCCTTCAAATGTTGCATGATTATGGAACCTCCCAGTCAAACTATTCTTTCGCTTGTGCCACGACGGTCCGCTTCTCGTTGTTTTTGATTTGTGAAGTTAGATATGATAAATCTTCCTGCCTGGAGCCCTTACCCAATCACCCTTACCCCCCCCCCCCTGAGGCTCCCCTATGTCACTGCTATCACCTCCACACACACACGCACACAACACACACACACACACACACACACACACACACACACACACACACACACCGTTCTCCGTAGTGTAGGGGAAGCACGCTCGGTTCACAACCGAGAGGTTCCGGGTTCGATCCCCGGGCGGAGCGGAAACAGATGGGCTGTTTCCTTAAAACCCGAGCCCCTGTCCACCCAGCAGTGAATGGGTACCGAGTGTTAGCCGGGGGTTTGTGACCCCCCTCCCAGGGTGCTGGCTTCAGCCAAAAACTAAGGATGAATGATAAATATGTTGATATGGAGACGGGGCCATACGACCGTTGCTCAGGCCCTGTAAAATACAACTAGATGAATACACACACACACCAGAGGTGGGCACTTCCGCAAGCACTTCCGCAAACCGCAACTTTCGCAAATTGTGGAAGTCCGAATTTGTTTGCGGATGTGCGGAAGTGTAAATGTTTGCGGATTTGCGTTTGCGGAACTACTTCCGCAAACGCAAATATGTCCGCAAATTCCGTACGTTTCCTTATAAAATCATTTTACTCCGTAACTATTAGGCCGAGAGTAAAAATGCATAGAAGCAAAGCTGCTAAAGCTGACGTGTTCTATCCAATGCCATCATCGATACCTATTATATCAATAAGTAAAACACCTCAAGCTTAACGTTTGTTTGTTGTTACCCTATTAATGTTTCCTCTACGACTAATAATTTCGTTGGCAAAACAAAACAAAAATAAACCTAACCTAACCTAACCTCACGAAACCTATATATATGATCCAGGTATTTTCATATAATTCATTAAAGTATCTCTCAGGAGATTATTTGGGGGAATATATATACTCCGTAGTGTTGGGGAAGCACGCTCGGTTCACAGCCGAGAAATCCCGGTTNGAAAGGGGTTTGGAAAAAATGGAAAGGGGGTAAACAGGAAGGAAATCCTGCAAATTCGAGTTTTAAAAAGGGTTTGACCAAAAATATCTGGTTGATTTTTTTTCATAATTTTTTGTTTTGTAGGGCCTGCAATTATTTAAATTTGAAAGGATCTCGATTAAAAAAATTCAATCTTCTTTTCATCTCGTTCTTATGGCTGTTCCCCCATGTAAATCCAATGCGGAATTTTTTTGTTTTAAATAAAAAAAAACGAAGTCCAAGTGTTTTGTGGTTCTCCTCTATTATGGATAACGAAAAAAATATTTTGGGCTTGTACTTAGACCATTTTGCATATTTAGAAGGTTTAGGGTGTTGAACAGCCATGGCCCCGTACCGAGAGTCATGATGAGGTTTGAGCGAGACCTTCTTTGACAGGAAGGGTACCAAAAAGAAAATATTTTTTTCAAAACGAAGAGCGCGACGTGGGGTGGGCACAAAGACACGGTCCCCTTGTGTTTTTGACGACCGTCGTCCTGCCTTCGTCCAAAAAATCCCCTTTTATGGTAGCCCCCCTTTTCTTCGGGAACGGGGGTTGTCGCTCGCCCCTTCAGCGACTGGGTAGGGGCCCCATCAGTCTTTAGGGGTAATGGTCTGTGCAACCCTTAAAACATTACTGTTCTCAATATGCTTAGAATGAACCTTTAAAATTTTTTCCCAAAATCAGTTAAAAAAAACAGGGGAAAATGGTATATGCCCTACGGCGGGCCGTGGGAGGGCCCGCCGGTGAGCCCTTGGGCAAATTCCCCCAGGGGCCCCACGTCTACCTTTTGCGGGCCCGGTAAGACATACGGGGGCCTTCCGGGGGCCCCCTCCGCCTTTTTTTTTGCGGGTCCCCCCTAGTGCTTATAGTGTTGGCCGAAGCAGCCCCCGGGGGGCGGGTTAAAAACCCCGCTAACACCCGTACTTCATCGGGGGGAAAGGGGGCTCGGGTTTTAAGGAAACAGCCCAATTTTTCCGCCCCCCCGGGGGATCAAACCCCGGGGATTCCCCGGGTTTTGGGAACCGGGGTGCCCTACACAGGGAAAGTACCCCGTAGAGAAAAAAACCCACACAAAAGAGAAACAAAACAAAACAAAATACATGCAACATGCAGTTCTACTGTCTTTTGACTATTTCTATACACCACATTTTTTCCAAAAAACTTTTCACGTCCATCATCCGTCCACTTGCTCACCACGTACACGTCCAGCAGAAATAACATCCATTCTTTTTTCCCGTCCTTTAAAACCACCTCTTTCATGTCACATTCAACATTTCGAAAAAAAAACTACCGCATCTTTTCCATTTTCTCCCCGTTATACTTCTCACTTTCTAGTATGGCCTCTTCCATTTGGCCCAAGTTGCAGAACCAGTTTTTTCATTCAGGGTTGGGTTCGGGTTTCGGGGTTGGGTTCGCTCACAAAGGAACGAAAAAACCCCCCTTTTTTTGTTTACAAACATACCGTGGCGGGCAATTTAAGAAGAGAGATAACGAAAGAGAGAGTAAGGGAAGAGAGATATAAAGAGAGAAAACAGAGAGAGAGGGGAGAAACGAAGAGAGAGAGAGAAAACGAGAGATAAACCAGAGCTGCTAAGAAGGGATATATCAAGTTTAAGACGCGGGAAAGCAGGGCCCCTCCCCGGGGGCGGCTTTTTGGAACATACTAAGACCATCTTGGGGGAAAGACCATCTTAGCGTAGGGGCATTTTCGGAAGCAAAGTTCGCCCCGCCTAAACAGTGCAGCGAGTGTAAACAAAGGCAGTGTTGGGGTCGTTTAGCCCGCAATTTTCTCCGTCACCATAACAACAATGGTTATATTATTGGTTATTATTTTTTATTTTAGACTTATTAGTAAATTAGGCGAAATACATATTTATATAGAAAGGTTTTTATAATATAACTATTATTAGGGTGGGTGGGGGAAAGAAAGGAAAGAAATTAGGAAAAAAAAAAAAAAAACCAGAAAAAAAAGAAGGATTAGAAAAAAAAGGCAGAATGGGGGAGGAGAAAAGGGGGAAGGAAGAGGAGGGAAGAATAATAGAAGAAAAAAAAGGAAGAGAGAGAGAGAGAGAAAGAGGGGAAGAGAGAGAGAGGGGGGGGAAAGAGGGGAAGAGAGAAGGGAAAGAGAGAGAGAAGAGAGGGGGAAAGAGGAAAAGAAAACGGGGGGGTATCATGATCTATATAACAGGATCCGGGAACCCTGCTCAGAGGGTTTTCCAACTGTCCGCCATTTGCCGAAACCAAAACAAAGCCTTGTTTCTGCGGCTCGCGTGCGGCTGGCTTTTTTTTTCCCCCCCCTCGTCATGCCAAGCTGTGTTAGCCTGTAAAGCAGACCAGGCCCCTGGAAGTGGCAAATCTTTCCCCCTGTGAGTAACCCACCACACACACACACCACCACCACCCACACACCCACCCCCCACACACCCCCCACCCCACACCCACCCCCCCACCCACCACACCCCCCCCACCCCCCCCACCCCACCCACACCCACACCCACACACACCCACAACCCACATACACACCCACACACACCCAGACACCCCACCCACAACACCCATACACACCCACACCCACCCCCCCAACCCAGCCCCCCTCTTAACCATCTTACACCCACACCCACACACCCCAAAATACACACCCACCCCACCCCCCCTCCCCCCCCGCCCACCCACTCAAATCCATCTACCCCCCAGTATCCAATACTAGTTAAAAAAAAATAAGGTGGATATGGTATTTTTTTATATAAGAGATTAATATAAGTATATTTTTTTATTTTTTTAACAAAATTTGTGGGGAACGGAAACAGACCTGAGTGCGGTTATGATACAAAAGATCATAGCGCTTCCTAAAAGCGGTGGTTTTTCTAATGGAGATAGCTTTATTTTGCGAAGAAAAAAAAAAAAAAAAAAAAAGTAAACCTGTGGTTAAGTTGGTTAGGTTTCATTTTAAAAACCCCTAAAGGGTTTGGTTAGGTTTCATTAAACCTCTAGGGGTTTGGGTTTGGTTTATTAAAACCTATAAGGTTAGGGTTTGGTTTATTAAAAAACCCTTTAAGGTTTTGCTAGGGTTGGTTTCATTAAAACCATAAGGTTAGATTAGGTTTCATTTAAAATTATTGGGGGGGGGGGGGGGGGGTGCGCAAAATAAGACTATCTCCATTGCAAAAAGCACCTATTGTAGGCCAAGAAAAAATAGTTATGTCTCTTAAAACGACCCCAAAATTTGTCCCTTATTACCAAAAGTTGTTTTGAGTCTATTGAAACCATAGTCGTTTGTACACTCAGCTCAAGTTGAACTTGACTACTAGAGTTTTCGAAAGACACCAGGATGTACGAAAATACTCAAAAAACGGACGCAATAAAATACTTTCAATTAAAATACCCAATTTAAAAAAGGTTTTTTTTATTAGGCCAAAAGGTTTTTATTTAAATTTTAAAATTCCTGTAATCCCCGAAGAGTTCTATGGACCCACTGTGGCTTTGCGCCCCTCCCGTGGCCGCCCGGGGGCGGGGGTGGCGCCCTTTTAGTGGACGAGAACTGCGGTTCGCTCATTTGGTAGACACACACACCGGGGGCTAAAAACTGCACTCTTTGCCTCTGCTTTACCACATACACCACACCTTCACTACCACCTGCGGCCCCCCCGCAACACACCTTTACTACACACCTGTACGGCCCGCAAAACACCGTCCCTACAAAAACCCGTACGGCCCCCGCAACACACCTTCACTATAACCTGTACGGCCCCGCAACCCCCTGTCACTACAACTGTACGGCCTCGCAACACACCGCCTACCCCTGACGGCCTCGAACACACCTTACGGCCTCGCAACAAAACCCGTCATTTCAACCCCTACGGCCTCGCAACACACCCGTCAAACACCTGTCGGGATGCAACACCCTTCACTACACACCGTACGGCCTCGCAACAACCGTCACTACACACCCGTACGGCCTCCAAGAACCTGTCACTACACCCTGTACGGCCCCCGCAACAACCTGTTTTTCTGGTATCACCGTAAAAAAATGACTTGGAAGGTTTTGACGAGACTAGGGGAAATTTAGTAGTAGTAGTAGTGGTGTTTAAAAGTATTTTTAGGTGGAAAAGTAAGTAGGTGGTAATATTAAGTTAAAATGGTTTAATAGTAGTATTTGGGGGTTAAATAGGCTATCACAGCCAGCAGCCAAAACCCAGCCACTGCCTGGGCCCGGCCCCTGTATTTGTTTTGTTTGACAAGATGGCGGTGGTGACTTCATATCTCGGCCAAAGCTAGCCCAGATCCGCGTCCATGTTATAAGATCATGCTGGTATACGTATTTTTCCCCCCAAATACAACTTGTGTCGCGCGCGGATTGGTTAGGGGGCACTAAGAAGGGTTGCCTTTTGTCCCCTTACACGAGGCTAAGAACGCCCGAAAAAAGTTCTTGTAATTTCTGGCCCCGGTATAACAAGTCGGGCTTAGGGGCGCTAAGAGGGGTGTAGTTAGAGCCCCTTGAAAAACCCCCCCAGGCCTTTTATGCCTTTTTAGCGTCTGACTCCTCTCCGATCGTATTCGGGAAACCTTTCACGATAAAGAAATAGGGGGCCCCAAAGGGGACCATTAATTGTTTTTTTTATGAACTGAAGCTCTACCCAAGCTACCCCCCTCCAAAGTGAGTAGAAAAGTTCACGGGTTTTGCTGAGTACTACGCGCTTTGCCTGACCCAGGTTTTCGTGCGCAAATGGAACGCCTGAACTCTTGGGTTCCGTGAACTGGTTCTGAAAATGGCGCAAATGGAAGAGGCCTTACTAACTACTACTACTACTACTACTACTACTATACTGTCTCACGGTAAATATTCCGCAGAAGTTGGCAGCCGCCAACCAGCCGAGGCAGCCGGGCAATCGCGCACCATCAGATGTGCATATTTAACCATACAAATATTAACTATACAAAACCTAAACCAAACCTATCTTAAACCTAACCCAAACATAACCTAAATTTAACCTAACCTAACTTAAACGTAACCTAGCCTAGCTATAATTATTTACAAATAAATGTTTTATTTTCGGTTTCCGCAAGTGAATAACTACTGCATAATATACTGAGCAGAAAAATTATTGAGAAAGAGTAAGCTGTAAGGCCTGTGCACTGGTAGGGTACGCCGTAGGTCCAATGAAAAGTGAAATATAGATTATTTCGAATTTGGCAGGGTGTTTTCTTATGTAAAATTGAATTTTAAGGGTGGTTTGTCCTCTTCAACGTTTTGGTTTGAGCACTTCTTGCTATGCAAAAATGGACTTCTATATTTATATGCAAAATATAGCTTAAAGTGCGATTTTGCATAGAAGAATTGCTCAAATGCAAAAATGGAAATTGATAAATGTCTTAGAATTCCATTTCACATAGGAAATTCGCATGCCAAAGTTGATAAAAAAAAATTTTTGTTATACGCGTACCCTAACCAGGGTACCAAAATAGTTGGATTGGGTTACGATGGGAGGAAGGACAAGACCAGGGCGATGGTGCCCGAGAGCTATGGGAAACTGCACCCAAGGTTGATCAGGGAGGAGCATGTGTCAGTGACAGAGGAGCCATCTGGAAGGTACCTTTGGCACTTTGTACCAGAGGACCCGGTGCCACCTGAGAAGCCTGCGTTCAAGGTGGCTCAGGCTCTCTATGATCTGCTGGTGACATACGACTCCATCGACTCACTGATCGTACTGCAAGGTGACTCAACTAGGGCCAACACGGGGTGGAAGGGTGGTACTCACGCCCATTTGGAGAAGATACTGGGACGCAAGCTCTTCTGGAGTATATGCGTGTTGCACACAAACGAGTTGCCCCTGCGCCACCTTACCACCAGCATCGACGGGCCTACCTCATCTGACACTGGCTTCACGGGTCCAGTGTGCAGTCTGCTGTCCAGCGTGAATGAGATGCAGTACAACGCAGAGTTCAGAGGAGTGCCAGGCGGTGAAGATCTCACGGAGATACCGGAGTATATCCTGGTCAACATGTCCACTGACCAGCAGGTCTCCTACCAGCTGGTCCAGGCTGTGAAGCGGGGCGTTTTCCCGTCCGAGCTGCAGGAGATCAAGTGTGGCAAGGTGTCCCACTCCAGATGGCTCACCACAGCCCAGTCGCTCGTGTACATGTGGACCAGAAAGCATGGACTGACTGGCAAAGAACTGAACATCCTGGAAATCCTAGTCAAGTACTGCCTGCAGGTGTACTTCTGTGTTGACAGAAATTGGGGGTCACTGGTATGGGGGTTTTATAACTGGTCAACGTTACTTGAAGGATATTATTTGGGGATGATTTGATAAAAGATTACAACTTGAATGGAGGATTTAACTTAGTCTTCTGACTTCACTATATGATTATAGTTTGACCACTTCTCACTACGGAGAGTACTGAACAAGGGGGTATACTTAAGGGAAAAGATAATAAGGTTTAGGTTATGGGGATTTGCTGCCACCAGCCCTGATGAGTATTTCACTATGATTACTCCCGGGGCACGTTAGTTTAATATTAATATTAGATTGATCTTGGTAGTCGTGGTTGGTACGAGGGCTTATACCGAAACAAGGCTTGGACTCTCTTGGAAGTGTGGGGAATTATTGTCCTAACTCAGAATAATCACCTGGGTTTTCATAATAACACAAGAACTATATTTGTAAATGATATCCTATTTATTTTGGAAACATGGTAAGTCTCTCACTTGAGATCATCTTCAGCATATAAGGGTTAACACTATACCGAGAAAAATCTACTCGGAAAAAAGAAACTTGACTTCCACCCCTGACGTAGGATTTTCCTAAGTTATGAGATAAAGCTCTAATGAGCATAAATCCCCTTCCCTAGAATTACCCTTCAGGGGAATTGCCCTACACTAGGTAACATACCACTTAATATTTAAAAAGCACACATGGAAGATAGGTATCTAGTAGAGAAAGAAAATGGCGAGACAGTGGGGTATGTTTTTCAGTAAGAACCATGTGGCCATTCCAGGAGGTTTCGCGCCAACCTTGAGGAGCGCGGAGAGAACACTCTGTTAATATTCACTTATAAGGAGGGGGAATATCTATGCCTTAGTGACACTGAACTGTCCCTATATATTTATATAGAAAATATATAGATGGAATATACTAGGGGAAAAAAAACCACCGGAGCCCGGGGCAAGAGGGCTTACCTTGAGGAGCGCCGAGAGAACACTAACTCGTGCCCTGCGGGCTTTCCGCACCAAAAAAAAAAAGGAACTTGTTTGGAAAGTCTCACCGTGACCTTAAATGAACAACTTATAATCCCGAACCAACTATTTAAGTAATGAAAACTCGCGGTATCCCCCGAAGAGGCCGTCCTAATACAAACTGGCTACTTTGATATAAGAGAATTTAATGTCTTAATCTAATATTCACGAAGGTTGGTTTTATGTATATCGACAATCCGAACACCTATTTCGAGCGAGGTGGTATTGAAATTGTGTTTAGAACTTTGGTAGGCTTTCATTTTAGCGTGTATCATTATTACACCGCCATATATGACCATAACCGATAACGATAGGGATTATTTGAAAGCCATGAGGATTTTAGGAGGGCTCCTAAATCTGAGAAGATGGTTTGGAAGAAAGAAAAGAATGGAATACGTTAGTTATGACTGATGCAGAATAATTATCCTACGGATTGTGTCTCGCATACGGCATATCGGGGGGGGAATGGAAGGAAGGAAGAAAAAGTGACGGGTGAAACACGAAAGAAGATAGAACAAAATGGCGTCTAGGATGGCCAACTGTTGAGAAAAAATGGCGGAAAGCTAGAAAATACGATGAGTCACCTTACCCCAAAGAGAAAAAAAATTTAAATACTGACAAGACATAGCTCGGGAAAATTTTATAATAATAATTTTCCTACTATTTCCCGAATAATGGGCATTACACTTCAAAACCTCTACTACGACATCAAGGTTCACCACAGGGCTAGAGGACGGCCCAAGCACATTCCTCACGCAGCTCAGAGTAATGAAGGGCGCAGCCCAAGAAGGTTTCCAAACAGCTGTGACCTTCTACGTGGGGGACAGGAGCAAAGGTTTGCACACTCAGAATGTGTCCTCCTCTCGCTGATGGCGAGTCAGAGTGAGGACGACCGCAGGTTCGCCGTGACCCGATTTTGAAGCGAGGGCTGGCGAGGAGTATGGGGACACCAGTGTAAGACTTCGCATCACAAACCCCAAACTGAAACTTGTCAGGCCCCAGCTTGCAGACACTGATCAGCTGGCAGCCTGGCCAGGTGCACGAGCCGGCATTCACCTGTTCACTGTCCGGGGATCAGATCCAGGAGATCCTGGTCAAGCCGTACGAGGTTCCGGAGTTCTCTATCCACACTCAGAGCACCGAAAGAGTCGTGAAGCAGGTGACAGAGGCTGCGGCAGCAGGCCAGAGACGGGTTCATCCGGGCTCGGGCCCACCACCGGGAGACCATGCCCTGCTTCAGGTCTAAGAAGGACATGATGGACACGTTCTAGGCCAAAGTAGAGGCTGTGACACTGTGATGTAGTGCCTAATGAACCAACTGATCAGAAAGAGCTTACCACGCTAGTCATTTGGAACTCATATTGGTGCATGATGCAATAAACAGGACCAACCGGACACTGCGTACTCATTTAAGCATTATTCGATAAGGGTGCAATATAAAAGTGCGATTTTGCATAGTAAGAATTGCTCAAATGCAAAAATGGAAAAGATAAAATCGTCTTAGAATTCCATTTTACATAGGAAATTGGCATGCCAAACTTGAGAAAAAGAATTTTTGTTATACGGCGTACCCTACTGTGCAGGCAGACCTCTAACATCTGTGGAATATCAACCACCACTACTACTACTACTACCTTCACCACCATCACTACTGTGTGTGTCACAGTGGAGGAGCCCACCCTTACAAGCCCCTTGCAAGAGAGTAGTGGTTTACGGGCATGGGAGGAAGCGATGCTCATCATAGCGATAGACAGTTGCTGGCCACTTTTACTTTGTTGGGCATTTTGAACACGGGCTTGTTTCTGTATTGGTACCATTCATAATTATACCAACATAATTGAAAAAAGCGTGGTGATTCCGAGACAGTAATTGCCAAAATTCAATGCGGGGAAAAGTATGGGAATTTAAGGAGTTGAAGCAAAAAAGTTAGAGAAAATGTTTATACACCATTTCTTTTTGCTCTCATTATCTTATATAATGTAGTTTAGTATAATATTGTATTTGCTCATACAGGTAACAATGTCTTGTGAGCATAATGGGGGTGCTCTTATTCCTAAATATCACTAGATAGCTTGATAATACCGGGTTAAGAGTACAGTATGTCGGTGCGCTTCCTTAACTGTACTAACGCCGTTGCCTTCCCAAACAACATTCATCAGAGGCAACGGATATCACCCTCGTCACACTCACGCGAAAGTCTTGCGTATCTTAAGCCCCCGTCCACACTACCACTCACCACCGTCCCGGCAAGCGCCGACGGCAAGCGCCGATGCCAGTGTTGTGTCCCAAACAATTTTCTCACTTTTTTGTCTTCAACTCGCTGCAATTTCTCAACTATTTCTCCCATTTAATTTTTGATCACATATTCGTAATCAGCTGACTTTTCTTGGTTCTGATGGGATACGGTAATAGCAATACAAAAATATCTAGATGGTGAAAACTGCCCATAACTTGAAGCATATGTTCGGCGCTGACCCCTGAGGGACGGGCATGCCCGCCCAATATTAAACCTGCTGAATGTGGCGGGCAGCACCGACTGTTAAAATTTTCCTCGTCGGCATCGTGTCCACACTGCCCCTTTTGAGTGACGAACACTGTTCGACGGGAAGCGCCCACGGTGGTGAGTGATAGTGTGGCGGGGCTTTAGGTACACAGCCTTAATGTATGATAGTTTTCATTAGGTTTATATATTTTAAACTGCTAGTCATTAAGTAGGATGGGCCTTTTGATCACGAGAAAGAATATGTAACATCTTTCCGAAATACGAACTATTACGAGACCCCCCATGGGTCTCAATCACTGATCTATATAACATGGATCGCGGAAGCCTGGCTCAGCACTGGTTCCAACTGTCCGCCATCTTGCCGTAACCAAAACAAAGCCTTGTTTCTGCGGCTCGCGTTGCTGTCTGGCTGTGTTATCGCCTCGTCATGCCAAGCTGTGCTTGCTGTCTGGCTGTGTTATCGCCTCGTCATGCCAAGCTGTGCTGCTATGTCCTGTACAAACAGACCAGGACCTGGAAGTGGCAAATCTTTCCACCTGTGAGTAACACCACACACACACACACGCACCCACCACACACACACCCACCCACACACCCACCCACACACACCCACACCACCCACACACCCACCACACACACCCACCCACACCCACACACACACCCACACCCACACACCCAGACACCCACACACACCACCCACTCCCCACCCAGCCCATCCACTCTTAATCCATCTACCCACTCCAGTCATCCAACTACTAGTTAAAAAAAAATAAAGGTGGATATGGTATACTTTTTTTTATATAAGTAGATATATTTTAAGTATATTTTTTTATACTTGTTAACAATTAGTGGGGAACGGAAGCAGACCTGAGTGCGGTTATGATACAAATGATCATAGCGCTTCCTAATAAGCGGTGCTTGTTCTAATGGAGATAGCTTTATTTTGCGAAGAAAAAAAAAAAAAAAAAAGTATACCTTGTGATTAAAGTTAGGTTAGGTTTCATTACAACCTATAAGGTTAGGTTAGGTTTCATTAAAACCTTTAAGGCTAGGTTAGGTTTCATTAAAACCTATAAGGTTAGGTTAGGTTTCATTAAAACCTTTAAGGTTAGCTAGGTTAGGTTTCATTAAAACCTATAAGGTTAGGTTAGGTTTCATTAATATTAATTTTTTTTGGGGGTGGGTGGGGGGTGGGGTTGCGCAAAATAAAACTATCTCCATTGCAACAAGCACCTATTGTAGGCCAAGAAAAAATAGTTGATGTCTCTTAAAACGACCGCAAAACTCTCGTCCATTATTACCAAAAGTTGTTTCGTAGTCTATATGAAACCATAGTCGTTTCGTACACTCAGCTTAGAGTTGAACTTGACTACTAGAGTTACGAAACGACACCAGGTATGTACGAAAATACTCAAAATCAGTGTACGAAACTAACTACTTTCAATTCAATATACCTAATTAAGAAAGGTTTTTTGATTAGGCCAAAGGTTTTTGATTAATTTAAACTTCCTGTAATCCCCGAGAGTAGCTTCTATAGACCACAGTGGCTCCCGCCGTACCAGTGGCCGCGGCGGTACGGGGCTGGCGCCGTTATAGTGGACGAGAACTGCGCGTTCGCTCATTAGGTCAGACACACACACACTCGGGGGCTAACACTGCACTCTTAGCCTCTCGCTTTACCACATACACCACACCTGTCACTACACACCTGTACGGCCTCGCAACACACCTGTCACTACACACCTGTACGGCCTTGCAACACACCTGTCACTACACACCTGTACGGCCTCGCAAGACACCTGTCACTACACACCTGTACGGCCTCGCAACACACCTGTCACTACACACCTGTACGGCCTCGCAACACACCTGTCACTATACACCTGTACGACCTCGCAAGACACCTGTCACTACACACCTGTACGGCCTCGCAACACACCTGTCACTACACACCTGTACGGCCTCGCAAGACACCTGTCACTACACACCTGTTGTCTGTGTATCACCGTAAATAAATGACTTGGAAGGTTCGACGATGCACTAGGTTGGAAGTTTAGTAGTAGTAGTAGTAGGTGTTAATAGTAGTTGTAGGTGGTAATAGTAGTAGTAGGTGGTAATAGTAGTAGTAGTAGTAGGTGTTAATAGTAGTAGTAGGTGGTAATATAGGCTATCACATGCCAGCAGCCAACACCCAGCCACTGCCTGGCCGGCCCATGTATTTGTTTTGGTTATGACAAGATGGCGGCTGGTGACTTCAGTATCTCGGCCACAGCTAGCCCAGATCCGTGATCCATGTTATATAGATCAGTGGAGCTTGCAATATCTATTGAACGAAGTGCTCATCTATTCCCGGTGTCCATAAAAACCTTGACTGGCATTTATCTTCTATTTCTCAGCGTGGCAAAATGCTAACAAATCTCACATTTCCTCTAAAGCGCCAATTTCTAGCCCAGTTGAGAACGGGATATTACTGATCGATGTATGTGTGTGAGGAAGTTAATGGACTATACTCGCCGCACTCTAAGTTGGCGAAAAGTGGGCCCCCTCACTCCCCTTTCCGAACGCACGGGATTGGCTGAGGTGTTGGGTGTTGGGGCTGAAGGGCGGACCTTGGGAGTAAGGCATTCTCACCCAACACCTAACACCTCAGCCAATCTCGTGCGTTCGGAGGAGGGGGGGGGGGGGTGAAGGGGCGCAATTTTCGCCAACTTAATGTGCGGCGACCAATTTGAACGATAAGCTGATGTAGTTTGTGTCCTGTGTTGTCATAGTTATGCCCACTGGAACGATAGAGAATATTCTTTGTCACTGCATTTCTGTATTCTCTCTCACACGACCTCTTTTGCTACTCATTTCTTATTACTATTTGTCTATCTTCTTCCTTTTACTTGACATCCTCACACACTCGCCACCCTTCTCCCTTCCCTCATTTTCTCCCTTTCTCTTTTCTCTCCCCCCCTCTCCCTCTCTCCTTCCTCTCCCCTTCTCCCTTGGGGCTATTCATTGAGATTTCTGAACTGTATGTCATAATTTCTTTGCCTATTTCTTAATTTTGTCTTCCTTCCCTTTCTATTTCTGTTTCCAGCCTTGCCCTCGTCTATCAAAGTACCTTCTTGAATATAAAGAGAGAAGAAAGCGAAACTCAGTGAAAGGAGTGACTATGAATAACATGGAAAAATTAACTTACGACAATGAAATGGTTTATGGTCGAACAATGATTTTATTCGTAACAGTTGGATCTTCACATCAGATTAACGTCATGGGACGGGAGGACCTTACGACCTAATAACAACAACAAATCTAACCATGTATTTGAATAGGACAAAACAAAATTAACAGGTAACAAATGCATAGAAAAACCCACAAAAGCTTCCACATTAAATAAACCAAGAGATAAAAACTAGAAAATTGCAAAAACAAAACAAAAAACAATTGCAAACAAATGTAAGGGAATAACAAAGCTTGCATGTGTGTGTGTATGTGTGTGTGTGTGTGTGTGTGTGTGTGGGGTGTGGGTGTGGGTGTGGGTGTTAGGTGAGGACAAAATAACCTCTTAAAAGCACAGGCAGCATTAGGAGGGGGGTGTAGGGGGGGTCTTCCTCTGGTGACAGCGCTGGACGGGGTTGAAGTAGGTCCTCACACAGGCCCGGGTCTTTGCCACAGCAGGACAGCATCGTGACACAGTACCCTCAATGCCCTAGTCTTGATGCCCCACGTGAAGGCCTCTTCGCTGTGCTACAATCGCCTATGACTTAGCAAACCTCATCTGTAAATATAGATACAGGAGATGAGGTGATGGGGGAGGTGGGGAAGGTCAGGGGTTGATGGTAGAAAGGAAGAAGGAAAGGACATGGTCGTTTAGTGGAGATGAGGGAGAGATGATTGTGTGATAGGGAATAAAGGAGAAGAGGAAGGGAAAGCATCCTATGGCAGTGGGTGAGGGAAGGAAGGGGCTGTATTGTAGTATTGGGAGTAAGGGAGTGGAGGACTTTATATTAAGGGGAACTAAGAACATAATGACCAAGGTGATATTCATAGTCATAGTAAAGGGAGTTAAAACACATCACTACAAACACACACACACACACACACACACACACACACACACACACACACACACACACACAATATCCCTTACCAATCATGCATCCGTAACCAGGCTGAAAAGGAAAATATTACTATAACTGAACGCAAGAAACGTCCACCAGACCTCAAGCCCCTCGTTCTTACCTGGATGTAGGTAAGTACAGTTATTCGTTGCGTAGCTGTAGTAATAGTATTCCCCGGAGCTCTTACAATTCTTGAGGTAGTAATCCCAAAGGCTTTCTGGTGCTGGTGTCCTGCTGCACTCGTAGTAACTATCGCAAAGCTGAATCGTGCCCTGGAAAGACATTTTATGTCATCAGATGATCATATTGTCTCCTTTGTATGGTTGTATGTTGGTTAGAGACTTGACACTACCAGTATAAAGTGTTGGTATTTATGAAAAGTACAGCTTGAGTACTTTAATGTGCTTTGTAGAATGTTTGCTGCTACGTAAAACAAGTGTATTCATTTCTTCACATATCTCTCTCTCTCTCTCTCTCTCTCTCTCTCTCTCTCTCTCTCTCTCTCTCTCTCTCTCTCTCTCTCTCTCTCTCTCTCTCTCTCTCTCTCTCTCTCCTTTACCGTATACACGTTGGGCTCATCACAGAGAGCGTAGTCACTGCAGTAGGTGTCCTTGATCCACTCATCGTCAGGGATCGTATTCTCATCGGAGCATATGTGCACGAGGGTGTTCGTGTTACTGACGGGAACGCCGTCGGACGAGGGAGGGCATTCTGACGGGGAGAATATTTAACCTTTATAACCTTTTAATTAAGATTCACATCATATTTAATTATGATAATAACGCCTTAGCCCCCCTCTTTATCTCTCTATCTATCTCTCACCTTGGGGCATCTCTATACACTTCTCCTCGTCCTTGTCGTACACATTGGCAGGACTCTGGCACAGCGCTAAGGCCGGGATGAAGACATCGCTGATGCTACAACCCGAGCAGAGATTCATATTCCTCGGCTCTGGATCACAGTATAACTTGGTCTCACAGTACTCCTCACGGAAGATACAGGGGACGGGGTTGGCTGTAACTGGGGGTGGGGTTGGGGGTGTAACTGTGATTGTAGGTGTAATTGAGGGTGAAGGTGAAACTGTGGGTGTGGGTGTGACTGTAGGTGTGGGTGTAGAGGATGGTGAGAGAGTGGGTGTAACTATGGGTGTAGGTAAAGTTGTGGTGGGTGTAACTAGGGGTGTTGATTGAGTGGAGCCTAAGTTAGAGCCACAGGGAGCCGGTACGAGGAAGGGGAACACGCACTGATCCAGGTCGTTGCTAAACACCGTGCCGGCCTCACATTCGAAGTAGAAGATGCGGTAATAGCCAAGATTCATATTATCGTAACACCTGAGGAAGAAAGGATTTGATTAGCGGTGGTTTGAAGACCCTTAACCCCTTGAGACCCAGAACGTATTTTCCATTGTAATTTGGCTACCATTAGACTATTTTAATTAATGTAAGTAATATTCTATAGATATGACCAGTTTAGTATACCCTTGTTCACTAGCTAATTTGGTATATTAAGTTACTTTTCGTAATTTTATGGCTAACAGACGATTATGCAAAGAAAAAATCGGCGTGAAAACCTTTAAAAACACATGATTATTGTCTCCTTCAGCCTTCTGTAGTTCCCCCCTGCATGGCACCCAGACCCACCTGTAGTACCAGCTGCAATTCCTCGGGTGTTGGAAGACGCCCTCTTCACTACAGTTGACGCGGGGATGCGTGATGTAATGAGGATAGTGCCAATCTGGGAAATAATAATCGAGTTAGAAATAAAAGGGGCTGAAAGACTTAGGGAACACCAGTTAATTCCCCAATGGTTTTATATCACATGTTTTACTATAGACTCTTACTTTCTGAATCTAGCGGGTCCCCTGCAGCCCAAGTTGCCGCGACCACCGCCGCCAACACACCAATGGCTGCTGGCAAAACTTTCTTCCACGTCATCTAGGGGGAAACGAAGACATGTCAGTTTTATGAAGGGAAAAACAGTTTTGAAAAAAAGAAAATCAGTTTTGTGGAGGGAAGAGGGAAAAACAAATAGACGATAAAGAAAAGAGTGTTAATACAAGTTTATGTACCAAATCTATATTCTCTGAGGCCGCACTGAGGCATTTTGTTCCTAGAAGTGTGTGAGGGAGTACCATGGATAGGGGGATGTGCTGTAAGATAGTGCATATAGGAAGGAGGCTATTTAAATGGCATGTGTTTTATGTGTAGGATGCCTGTGTATACCTATGTCTGTGTATAACCTCCTATACAGCCTTAGGTAAGCTTTGAGTTAACCCCTTGAGGCCCAGAACGTATTTCCAGTGTAATTTGGCTACCATTAGACTATTTTAATTAATGTAAGCAATATTAAATAGATATGACCTGTTTACTATCCTTTTCCACTAACTAATTTGGTATATTAAGTTAGTTTTCGTAATTTTATGGCTAACAACAGATGATTTTATATATATATAGCAAAGGAAAGATCCGGGCATGAAGAGGTTAAGGATGACTAGTGAAGGCGACGTAATATGCTAAAGATCAGGGTCTGTTTATTATCAAGATGTGAATATTGGCATGCGGTGAGTGGGTAACCCGCACACCGGGGGAAGGAGGTGTCGCGGCGATACCTGCGCGCGTCACTGCCTCCCCCTGGCCACGCCCCCTCCACGCGGTCCGGTGCGAGCCTGACAGACGGCGCGGCAGATGAGAGGGAGTCAAGGGCAAGGACGTGCTGTTGCTTTAACCCCTTAAGGCCCAGAACGTTATTTTCATTGTAATATAACCACCATTAGACGATTTTAATGAACATAAGCAATATTCTATAGATATGATATGTTTAGCATCCATGTCCACTAGCTTATTTGGTATATTAAGTTACTTTTTCGTAATTTTATGGCTAACGCCAGACGATTTCATATAACAAAGGAAAGATCTGGGCATGAAGGGGTTAAACTGCCGCAGAGAGAGAGAGAGAGAGAGAGAGAGAGAGAGAGAGAGAGAGAGAGAGAGAGAGAGAGAGAGAGAACCCGTAAAGATTAGAAAAGGGTTCGGGTCACAGAGGCCGCTCTGACACTGATTATACGCGAAGTCAGGAGCGATAGAAAGTCAGATCACATCAAGACAACCATGAATAAACTACAATCGAAAGAAAATCATTAGCTCGCTACGTGAAGACAGCTATAATAGACCTTCATCATAATAAGATAAGATACTTTGATCCTATTTAGACACTTTGCAAGTACCAACTACAAGGTTATTGACTATACAAAGCGCCACCACGCCAGGACGAACTTGGGCTCGAACCGCTGACCGAATGCAGACCTTCATCATAAGATAAGAGTAAAGTGAAGGGCGGAATAACACTGAATAACACTTACATTAGAAACAATAACTTATCCCCGTTATTAGTTCAATTTGGTAATAATAGAAAGAAAGTGAGAAAATAGAAGGAAAGGTTAGATAAAGGAGAGTTAGAGGATTTTAGTGGTAAGGTAAAAGAATGTAGAGGAGGAGGAGGAGGAGGAGGAGGAATTAGAGAGAAAGCCTTGCTATCTATTACCGCCGCAAGTCATCATTCCAACCCATAATTATTTCCTACTTTATTCTTTCTCTCTAACCCTTACGCCCGTCTCTCTCTCTCTCTTCCTCTCTCTCTCTCTCTCTCTCTCTCTCTCTCTCCCCTCTCTCTCTCTCTCTCTCCTCTCTCTCTCTCTCTCTTCTCTCTCTCTTCTCTCTTCTCTCTCTCTCTCTCCCAACAACACAACCAACAAAATCCAACAACAGCCACAGAAGTCGAATCCATAATTCACGGACTCAAGATATCGTCACCAGGTCACGACGACATTAATGCTAAAATTTTAAAAGAATGTTGTGAAGAGGTCTCTCCATTTCTTGCACATATTATAAATAAGTCTTTTAAAGAAGGTTCCTTTCCCATGCAGTTAAAGATTGCAAAAGTAATACCCATATATAAAAAAGGCGATACATCCTTACACACCAATTATAGGCCGATATCAATTCTACCAAGCTTTAGTAAAATTTTCGAAAAACTAGTAGCAGCAAGGCTAATCAACTATCTTTCCCAACATGCCTTATTAACAGAGTGCCAACATGGATTCGCCAAACCATTCAGTTGAACAGGCAATACACCAAATCACTCAAAGTATTTACAACGCCTTAGATAGTAAGTTATACCAACTAACTGTATTTTGTGACTTAAGTAAAGCATTTGACACTATCCCACACTCCATTCTATTAGAGAAACTACTGGTATACGGGATTCGTGGTCCGGCTTATAAATGGTTCCATTGTTATCTTAACCAAAGAAAACAATACGCAGTGTATGATAGGAAAACATCTAGTCTTAGACCCATTAATTGTGGTGTGCCTCAAGGCTCCATCCTAGGACCAATCTTGTTTTTAATTTATATTAATGATATCACACGTAGTAGCAATAAACTTAATTTTGTTCTTTTTGCAGACGATACAAACATCTTTATACAAGGAAAAGATCTCAATGAACTTAAAAATACTTTAAATGAAGAATTAGAGCAAGTATCAAATTGGATAAAAAGTAATAAACTTACGTTAAACACTTCAAAAACTCACTTTATGGTATCACACACTTTAAATCAACCCTATGATATGGAGATAAGAAGTAACAATAATATAATAAAAGAGGTAAAGGAAACTAAATTTTTAGGAATTATCTTAGATAATAAATTAAACTGACAACCACAATTCAATGCGATAAAACTAAAATCTCTAAAATATCTGGTGTATTATACAGGGTAAGAAATTTTATTAATTCAGACTGCTTAAGACAAATTTATCTATCCATTGCATATCCACATATGATTTACTGTTCAGCAATTTGGGGAGGCGCTTACAAAACATACATAGATGATATTTTTATAGCTCAGAAAAAGCTAATCCGGATCATGTTTCATCAACTTAGATATGCCCACACTAATCCCCTATTTGTTAAATACAAACTACTTAAATTTCAGGACATTATATCTCTTCAGACATATTTGTTTGTACATAAAGCTCTCCATAGGC
>JACEEZ010001282.1:40000-44199 GCA_016584305.1 Chionoecetes opilio
GGGTTTTATGTTATTGATTCGTTCTTGACCTGCCTTGGTTAATTATCAGATAGCCATTGCGTCGAGAAAGGGTAAACTAAATAAAACCGATGCTATAAGGTAAAATTATGGGTTTGTAAGTACGAATACAGCGAAAATATATTATACGTATAGACAAGTACAGTTGAGTTTTTCTTTTCACTCTTCGCTAAGAATTAAAGATTTTGACTTGATTTATAAGCCTGATTATATTTATTATACTGATGCTGCATGTAAACCCCGACTTTATGGTTCACACATAACCAAGATTTATAGTACCACCCTATGTAGTCCTTTACCGTTAGAACAGACAACCCGCCCTTAGAACACGCCTGCAGATATTTAACGGAGAGAACAGAGGGTACATAGGGGGAGTACGGCTGTTAGGGGAAGGGGTCTTAACTCCAGGGGGTGGGATGTTACAAGACCTCCTGGGGCCAGATCCAGCAAACACATACGCCGGTGTATGTCAGTGTAAGTCTGAGATACTCCTCTTTCGAAAACTTTCTTGGATCAGGAGCTACATCTGCGCCAAATCGATGACGTCACAACGCCAGACTTTACCCCTCGGTGCAAGTCTGCGCCAACCCTCCCTGGCTGGATCCAGCAAGCGTACTTACTCCATTTCCGTGACGTCACAGGGCCAATATTATGGCGTAGATTTACACCACCTCGATGAGGAGGTGTAGAGAAGGTGTATCTCATATATATAAATAAAATGTCATTTATTATGCCTAATAGACGTTACCACCGAGGTAAGGATTGAAATATAAGCCTATTGGTAGTCGGCAGCGGCGTGTGTTTACAAATGTTTAGGAGATACAAGCCTTGGTGGGAGACCGCCTCGGCCGTGTAGGGACTGCCTTCGGTGTTTTTGTTGTATTAGTTCGTTATTGGGCAGCACCAGTTTTTTAGACCACTAGCGGAGTCCTGTGAGCAGAATTGTTGTGGGACGAGGCGAGCCTGGCATCCCGCGGCTAGATTAATGTTGTTTCACTATATCGTAATTTGGACGTTTTTGAGAATGAAACTTTTGTTCTGATGCCTGCCCCTCAGTGACCTTGCACTATGGTTAGGTCACTCAGGACGCTTGACCCTCATTGCCCCTGAATGGTAGTTAGGTCACGTTTGCTAGCCTTTAATGGTACAGTCCCCGAACGGAAGGAATGCTCGCCACCGTCGGAGAATGTTCCATTTTGGAAATACTTTGGAACTCACCCTTCCGGCTTTGACTGAAATGAACTACCGCACTGTATTGTATGCTTATTGTACTTCACATCTGTAAAGGTTCCAGCGTGCGCTCAGCCTTGGTTTTGGTGCCTCAAAAAATTCTAAGTCCAGTTAGGTTAGGTTAGGTTAGGTATACTTTGTGGTTAAGGTTAGGTTAGGTTAGATATACTTTGTGGTTAAGGTTAGGTTAGGTTAGGTATACTTTGTGGTTAAGGTTAGGTTAGGTTAGGTTAGGTATACTTTGTGGTTAAGGTTAGGTTAGGTTAGGTTAGGTAAGGTATACTTTAAACTTACTTTTTACTTTTTTTTTACTTTACTTTTTGGTTAAGGTTAGAAATACTTTGTGGTTAAGGTTAGGTTAGGTATACTTTGTGGTTAAGGTTAGGTTAGGTTCGGTTAGGTATACTTTGTGGTTAAGGTTAGGTTAGGTTAGGTATACTTTGTGGTTAAGGTTAGGTTAGGTATACTTTGTGGTTCAGGTTAGGTTAGGTTAGATTTTTACATATAGTGACTTTGATGATTTTTTGGGGAGCCATTAATCACTTATATTTGCTTCCCCACCCAAAACCCCTGTATTCCCGCCAGTTCCCCAGGCTTGTTGGCTATAGGGGGAAGAAAAAAAAGATAGGGGTGAAGGACTTCTTCCAAAGTTTTACCTCCATTTTTTTTACGTCGGCGAGAGTTCCTATTAAGCGACAGTTACAAGTTTATTTATGAACATAACAGTACCCAATCTATATATTTAAACAGCTTTTACCCGTGTTTGTGAATTCAGGGACCGAATATCGGGGGTTAGTTTAGTGATTGGGGGAGTCTGGGGTTTTGACATGTTACGTAACCAATGTCCATGTATCGTATTGAAGTGTAGTTTTAAATTATTTTGGGACAAGCGAAAAACTTGTCCAATAACGAAATACCTTTTATTCTTTCATTTGCACCTATTACAAGTGGAACTCGCCGAAAACTTTTATGTCGGCAAGACTTCTCGGTTGGTGTTTCAGTTATAATGGACGATAACTGGCGGTCACTACCGCCATTACCACATGCGTTTTCTATATTATTTTCTGTTTAGTATACTGTACAGTATTAATGCACTTCCGCGTAACCTTTAAAACTTATGGTATTATTCTAGTGTTTGCCCATACTCCCCCCTCTCCCCCAAAACAAGCTTGGGGACCTGGGGGAATGCAGGATATATGGCTGGGGTACAAAATATGCGTCGCAACCACATACTTTTTGAGTTATGGAAATTAAAAAAATTCTCTAGATTTAGGGAAAATTCATTAGATTTCTTCTGAGTCCAGAGACGTGTGAACCTGACGATCCTCACAGAATGATGAATGAAGTGTTGAGAATCCCCCCCCCCCCCCGCTAGGAGGTTAGGTTAGGTTAGATTTGGTTAGGTTAGGTTAGGTTAGGTTAGATTTGGTTAGGTTTGGTTTGGTTAGGTTAGGTTAGGTTATCGGTGGGTCAAGCCCCCCGCTAGGTTAGGTTAATTTTGGTTAGGCAAATTTCTCTAGATATAAGGAAATTACCCTAGATCTAGGGAATTTTAACCCCTAAACAACTCTTAAATTACGTGTTTCCGACGCATAATTTGTTCCCCACCCGAAAACCCCGCATTCCCACAGGTGCCCAAACTTGTTTGGGGGAAGTGGGAGAGTATGGGCAAACACTACAATTTTACCAAACTTATATACATATTGTAGAAATGATATAGTTGTCTTAGACTAATACTCATACAGACACAACCTCCCCTTCCAGAGGCCCCCCAACCATATAGGAGGTTTGGTTAGGGTATTATTGATTAGGGTAGGTTATATTTGGTTAGGTTAGGTTAGATCTGGTTAGGTTAGGCTAGATTTGGTTAGATTTAGGTTAGGTTAGGTTAGTTTATCGGTGGGTCAAGCCCCCCGCTAGGTTAGGTTAATTTTGGTTGGGCAAATTTCTCTAGATATAAGGAAATTACTTTAGATCTAGGGAGTTTGTCTCCTCTACACAATTCTTAAATTACGTGTCTCCGACGCATTATTTGCTCCCCACCCGAAAACCCTGCATTCCCACAGGTGCCCAAACTTGCTTGGGGGTTAGTGGGAGAGTATCGGCAAACACTAGAAATTTACCGGAAAAACTAGTCAGTGTCTCAGAAAATGACCGCGCAGTCCTCGTCCATTTTTACCAAAAGCACTAATTTTAGGCAAGGAAAATCTAGTCAGTGTTTCAGAAAATGACTGCGCAGTCCTCGTTCATTTTTATCAAAAGCACTAATTTTACCCAAGAAAAAACTAGTCAGTGTCTCAGAAAATGACCGTGCAGTCCTCGTCCATTTTTACCAAAAGCACTAATTTTAGGCAAGGAAAATCTAGTCAGTGTTTCAGAAAATGACCGCGCAGTCCTCGTTCATTTTTACCGGTATCTTTCCCTTAATATCCTACTAACCTAACCATTACCTTCGGCCAGAGTTCCCGGATTGTGTCAGGACGAGAATTTCGGTAGACGAGAGTACCAGGTACCGTTCTCATTATCCCTGAATGATACGATTAGGTCACTCAGAATGTCTGCCTCTTAACGCCCTTGAATTATATGATTGTATGGTCAACCATGATGTCTGCCCCTTTTTGTCCCTGAATTATTAGGTTAATCAGGATGGCTGGCCCATTATTGCCCTAGAAATATTTATTAAAAGTCAATCAGGATGTCTGCGCCTTAAATTATTGCCTCCAAATTGTTTATTTCTGGTCAATCTGTACTGTCAATGGTACTCCTTAGTGGGGTACTGTTGATTCGGGCCGCCTATAGTAGCATGCATACCCAGCAGACAGGCAGTTTAACGGTCGTTTTCAGAGACACCCAATTTTTTTTTTCTTGGCTACAATAGGGCTTGTTCTAATGGGATAGTTTAATTGCGCAACCCATAAAAAAAAAGGTTATACTTTTTGGTTAAGGTTTTG
>JACEEZ010001283.1:9445-40318 GCA_016584305.1 Chionoecetes opilio
TTGGGCGGGGCCTAGTTCGCTGGGGCCTGCGGCTGTCCATAGTTAGCTGGACGTGCCTAGTAGCTGGGCCGCGGTTAAAGGAGTGTGGCGACTTCTACACTATAAAAGCCACAGGTGTGGTGGGGTCCTTGGAGGCAGTTGTCGGTGGGAGTTCCTTGTCCCTCCACTCTTTGACAGACCTCTCATCCCTTCTCTTCATGACAACTGGTTCTCCCCTTTTCCCTAAACAGATTGTCTTGGGAGACTCTTGGGGCTATACTATACTATACCAATTGGCTTTTTGGGACAATCTGAGTCTTTTCCTTATCTAAAGGGAATATTTCAGCTTCTTGGACTCTCTGGAAGTGCGTTTGATGGTCTCTAGAGTCAGTGGAGAACACGTGGTAAGAGGTGCCGCTGGCCAGGCCTCGCAAGGGTCGCAGAGATTGTTGGGCGATTGTCGGAAAGTAGGGACGAGTGGTTGGTTCCTTTCCTCCTTTGCCAGCTTTGCCTTGAGTGACTACGCCGGCCCCGTCTATGGGACAAAACTGGAAGGACAAAAGCTGCTAGCGCCGGGTTGTGAAAGTTTCACTCGTGACCGAGACTCAAGGCAAGCTATTGGTCTTTTCAAGACCCTGTGGGAACTAATTCCCAGTGTTGGAGGGATCTAACGCAGCAGTATCTTCTTTCCATGCACTTTTATTTAAATTTCAATTCATGGTCACAATTTACTGAATCTCAAAAGCGCTTTCTGAATATTTAGTAAATATTTTGAAATCAAATCGATCTTTGCACCATGCCTTCCACGTTTAGAGAATGTGAGGATTGTGGGATTAAGTACATCCCCAAGTTTTTCAGTAATTCATCGGCGTGTAGATTTTGCGTCATGACGAATTCTATGGAGGAAGCGAACCGTAAACTAGCAGAGGAAACGAACCGTAAAATTGATGAAACGAACCGTAAACATGATGACCTCTTTGCAAAGTATAATACCCTTCAGGAATTTGTTGCTTCTGTCACAAACCACAGATGCAAAGTTGCCCCCAAAGTGGTGGCAAGCTGACACTTTACAAACCAGATGATCGTATAGCTTTTGAAGGAAATTACCCAGGTTCGAGGTGAGGGAATATAGCAAAGGGGCAGGTAATCTTACAAATTACTTTAATTTACATATAACACAATAACAAAAGGAGCCAGCATTAGTAATATCTAGAACAATCCCATAACCAATAACTTTAACATAATACCCAAAACACAGACTTTTGACATATACAAATACACAAAATATAAGAATAACCTAACTGGAGGAAATGAAGCAAAGCAATCACCACCCGTGAAAAATAACACAATACTCAGCCTTGGTAGGTGCTTCTCTAGCCACTCTCGAGGAGAGAGGAGGAGGGAGGTCGGTGCCCAGTGGAAGTCGAAGAGCCTCTGCTGAAGTGAGCAAAACTAACCCTAGACATCACCTCTGATAGGGTAGGGGAGAGGAGGCGGCGTGGGGAGAGTGGTAACGAGCGTCTCAACAAGACTTGGAGGGAGAACTAGGTGGTTACACGCTGACTAGAGGTAACCACCCGTGCCTTGCCTACGTGACCCCCGTCACGCTGACAAAAGTCGAATGTTGTGCATTACACCCCACCGCCAAAGAACCTCCGTAAGGCTGATGAAGGAGGTAAGAAGAGTCCAGGAGCGGTGAGGCGAGGGGTTCCCATACCCTCACGGTTCTAGATGGGAGCACGGGAGAGGGAGTCCGCAAGGACGTTATCCACCCCCTTGATGTGTTGAACCGTCAAGTTGTAGGGTTGAATTGGAGGGCCCATCTGAGGATGCGTTGGTTCTTGGTCTTCATGGAGTGTATGAAGGCCAGTGGGTTGTGGTCGGAGAACACCAACGTGGAGCGAGGAGCGAGGTGGAGATAGCAGTCAAATTTCTGTAAGGCTGACACCAAGGCTAGTGCTTCCTTCTCAATGGTGGAGTACCCCCTCTGGTGTAGCTTCAGCTTCGCAGAGTGGTAGGCGACAGGATGAAGCACATCGGTAGAAGTGTCAGGTTGGAGAAGGACCGCCCCAACTCCGACTCCACTCGCATCTATTTGGAGATGAAGGGTTGATTGAAGTCGGGGTTTCCGTACGACAGGGTGAGAGGCCAGCAGGGTCTTGAGGCTGGTGAAGGCCAGGTCACAGGCGGGAGTCCACCGGAAGGGGACTGAGGAACTGGTGAGGTCTGTCAGTGGTGCAGCCACAGTAGAGAAGTTGCTGCAGAACCTTCGGTAGAAGCCTGCCATCCCAAGGAATCTCAGGAGCTCCTTACGAGTAGCAGGAGTGGAAAGGGCAAGGAGGGCTTCCACATTGGCCTCCTTAGGTTTCACCTCGCCATGACCCACGGTGTGGCCCAGGTAGGTCACCGAGCCCTGACCGAACGTAGACTTAGCCAGGTTCAAGGTGATCCCGGCTTCCTGAATAAGGAGAACAGACTCTGTAATCGGGTCAGGTGGTCTTGCCAGGTGTCAGCCACGACCACTATATCGTCCAGATAGGCGGCTGTACCCTCCAAGTCTTGTACGATTCCTGTGATCATCCTCTGGAATGTTGCAGGAGCGTTACACAAACCAAAGCTGAGTACTTTATATTGAAATAAGCCAAAAGGGGTAACGAAGGCTGAGACAATGCGGGCTCTGGGGGTGAGTAGTATCTGATAGTACCCCTTTTGGAGATCGATGGTGGTGATATACTTGACTGACCTATTGTATCAATAATCTCATCAATGCGGGGAAGAGGGAATGAATCACGAACTGTGACTTGATTGACTTTCCTATAATCGGTGCAAAACCTGAATGAGCCATCAGGTTTAGGTATAAGTATACAGGGTGAAGCCCATGGTGACAAACTAGGTTCAGCTAGATTATTTGTTAACAGGTAATCTACTTCCCTTCTCATTATTTCCTTCTTCTCTGGGTTAAGTTTGTATGCACTTTGTTTAATAGGTCTGGCACCTGGAAGCAATTCAATATCATGGTGCATAAAATTACAGGTCCCAGGAAGGTCAGCTGTAACATCAGGAAATTGTGAGAAGAGGGAGGAAATGTCATGAACTTGAGTGGAAGACAATTGAGTCATGTAATTAGTAATGTTACTTAGCCAGTACGAGTTCAGGGGATTTCCCATTTCAGGAGGTAAATCCTCCAAAGTTGAATCACATTGTGGCTCAGGCTCAGTCAGACTTTCAGGACACTGTTCAGGATTCATTCTCTCCACAACTAAAATACTTGGGGCTGTAAGGTCTTCCTCTGTATCTCTGGAATGATAGTGTTTTAATTAGGTTAACATGGACCATTTTGAGTGTTCTTCCGCCTATCAGGGGTGGAAATAACATAGTTAACTTTACCCAGTCTTTTCTCGACCAGATAAGGTCCCATGTACTTTACTTTCAGTGGTGATCCTGAAATGGGAAGGAACAACAGAACTTTGTCTCCTGGTTTGAATACACGAATGACTGCCTTGTGCTGTTGCTTTATCATTCTCTGCTGGAAGTAAGAAGGTTTTTGATGGCAAAAGAACGAGCATTACTCAATTTGGTTTGAAGGTTCTGAATGTATGATTCCACAGAAACTGAGGAGGGAGTAGAATCTAACCATTTATCCTTTATGATTTTGAGAGGTCCTCTAATTTGTCTCCCAAACAACAGCTCATACGGAGAATACCCAGGGACTCTGTGGGCACTCTCGTACAGCAAACAGGAGAAAGTCCAGCTGTTCATCCCAATCCAGGTCATGCTCACAGCAAAACTTTCGTAAGCGGATTTGAGAGTCTGATGAAAACGTTCCAGGCAACCTTGGGACTGAGGGTGGTAGGCACTCGAAGTTACATGAGCCGCCCCTAGTTCTCTCGTAACCTCCTGAAATATGGTACTAGTGAAGTTGCTCCCTTGGTCTGTCTGAATTGTTTTAGGGACACCAAATGTGGTAAAAAAATGCAGTAAGGGCTTGAGCAAGGCTTTGGAAGTAACCGTCTTGAGAGGAAAAGCTTCAGGATACTGGTTGTAACGTCCCATAATCGTTAACAAATACTGTTACCTTTACGGGTTTTAGGAAGAGGCCTAACCACGTCCAGTACCACTTTCTCAAAGGTTCAGAGGTTACAGGTATAGGATTTAGGGGGGCAGGACGAATGACTTCATTTGGCTTTCCTGCCACCTGACAAGTATGACATTGCTTTATGAAGGTCTTTACCTGTTTTTTCATTCCAGGCCAATAGAAGTTCACTAGTATTTCTTATAGGTCTTGTTAATTCCTAAGTGACCTGCCAAACCATCATGTGCCAAGTAATCAAAGAAGATCGCACAGAGTGAGGAACTACAATCTGGTGGTACTCAGCACACGAATCAAGGTGTTTCATTTCAGGAGGTCTATATGCTCTTAACAGAACATCACCTTGGTAATAGAAACACGGAAGGGTTGTTAGATCTATAGTCTCCACAGCAACGTTTCTGATCTTAGATAAGGTGGGGTCGTCTTGTTGAGATTGCACTAATTCTTCCTTAGTTATACTTTTCTTATTAAGACACTCTAAAGAAGTTTCAAGAGCTTTGGTGGAGGAATGGGTCTTGACTAAAAGCTTCTAAATCAAACTCAGACATGTTGAATAGTAAAGAGCTTATCCAACTTGAGAAAAAAATAAACAATGAAAAGGTTGGCAGTGATCAGCAACGGCTGTTGCCTACGGATACGATCGCAGAACCATTAGCGAGTTTGTGAGGCTGGCGTGACTCAAAGGACACTTGATAAAAGAGTCATAGGATACTTGATAAGATACTTGATACTTGTTTTTAGAAACTCACTAGAATAAATGATAGTTCTTGGCGAATCGTATGGATACTTGAGAAAATGAGGGGCACAGAGTTAATGAGTCAATAACATCGTTCGCATGGCATGACAATTAGATCCAGAAACGAGCTATTGATTGAATAGATAGCGTAGTTCGTACGGCATATACAAAAAAGATCCGGATAAAACGACGCGGTCGTTCGTACGGCAATAAAAGCAAAAAAGATCCGATATAAACAAACGCTATGAGATAAGACTACTACACTACTGCCTATGTATATAGTCCTATAGACACTCTTTCCAAAAAAGCACAAGATTCAGAAAAAACTGGAGGCTGAGCACAAAACACTAAAATCCACACAAAATATCAATAGATGCCAATAAAAGTCCCTAAACACAACACAATAATAGCTAAACACGAAAATTTTATCACTCAAAACAAAACACTGGCTGTAAAAGGTAAGTAGTGCAAATTAAGGGGGGGGGTGTAAGTAATTTACCTTTCACGATAACTACTTATCCTGGTCACGGCACCATTAAAATGTCACAAACCACAGATGCAAAGTTGCCCCAAAGTGGTGGCAAGCTGACACTTTACAAAACACAGATGATCGTATAGCTTTTGAAGGAAATTTACCCAGTTCGAGGTGAGGGATATAGCAAAGGGGCAGGTAATCTTACAAATTACTTTAATTTACATATAACACAATAACAAAGGAGCCAGCATTAGTAATATCTAGAACAATCCCATAACCAATAACTTTAACATAATACCCAAAACACAGACTTTTTGACATATACAAATACACAAAATATAAGAATAACCTAACTGGAGGAAATGAAGCAAAAGCAATCACCACCCGTGAAAAATAACACAATACTCAGCCTTGGTAGGTGCTTCTCTAGCCACTCTCGAGGAGAGAGGAGGAGGGAGGTCGGTGCCCAGTGGAAGTCAAAAGACCCTTCTGGTGAAAAAAAAAAGCAAATTTTTAAAAACCCGGGGGAAATTCACCTCCGATAGGGTAGGGGAAGGAAAGGGTCCCCGTGGGGAGAGGGGAAAACAAAGGTCTCCCCAAACTTGGGGGGAAAATTTAGGGGTTCAGGGGTGAACTAAAAGGGAACCACCCGGCCCCTTCCCTCGTAAAACCCCCTCCCGCTGACAAAAGCCCCGAAGGGAAACCTTTTAAACATTAGGGGGTGCCCGGGAAAGAAATTTTTAAATGGCCAAAAATTTTTAAAGGTCCTGGGGAAGAGGGGCACCTTTGGCCGGTCCGCCCAATTGTTAAAGGAAAGGCTTTGGGGGCCCCGATAAAAAAGGGGGCCTCCTGGGGCCCCTTTCTTTCCGGGCGGGTGGTGCCCGGGGCCCATAAAGAAAAAATTTTTTCCGTCAGGCCTACAAAA
Source organism: Chionoecetes opilio (assembly GCA_016584305.1). NCBI lineage: Eukaryota > Metazoa > Arthropoda > Malacostraca > Decapoda > Majidae > Chionoecetes > Chionoecetes opilio. Next base: position 15,651 of record JACEEZ010001283.1, read on the forward strand.
ATTTCAACAAGCCAGGAACCTAGAAAAGAAGGGGGATTCCTTTTTAAAAAAAAATTTGCGGAATTTTTTAAGGCCCACCCGAAAAAAGTTTTGCCCGGGTCCCCTTTATACAAAAAGGCCCTTTAAAAGGAAAATAGGCCCCAAAAAAAACCTTTTCAAAAAGCTTGAACAAATTTTTTTTATAAAAACCGGGTCCGGGGAAAATTTTCCCCCAAAAACAAAAAAATTATTGTCATAAAAAAAAATCCCAAAATTCAATTTTTCCGGGCCATTTTTTGCAAAAAATTTTCCAAATTTTGGGGACGGGAAATTTTTTTAAAAAAAACCTTTAAAAAAGGGCAAATTTTTTACCCCTTAAAAATTTTTTCAAAAAAAACTTGATTTTAAAAAAACCTCTGTTTTTTTTTTTAAAAAAAAAGCCCTTTCAAAAAAAAGGGTTATTGGGATTTTGGGTCACTGGGTTTGGGCAGAAAACTAAGCACAGCTTTTTATTTATTTTTTGGTTTAAAAAAAAGGGCCCCCGGACGAACTCGAGTCCCCTCCCGACATAAAAATCTAGAAAATAAAAACCCGGGGCCCCTCCTCTCCGACGTAACCTTTTAACGTAAATAAACCGCCCCCACGAGGGGCGCCCCGGTTCAAAATATCTTTAAAAAGCCTGTATTTTAAATGGGGCGAAAGGCATCCAAAATAAATGTTCAGACCTCGGGGCCCCTTGTTGCGACCCCCCCGAAGTTATAATTTTTTTGGCAAATCAGAACCCGGGGTTAAAAAACTAAAAATAAAGATTTTTTTGGCTAAATTAAAATTTTACCTGGCTTTTAAATTTTTAGCTGTGAAAGGGCGAATGGGAAACAGGCGGGATTTTCAATACGTAAAAGCCGGGTTCTTCTTTCCTCCCCGGCCCATAGAAACGAAAAAATTTAAAACTTGGATTCTCTTTTTTTGCAGCTAACGATGGGCCCCAAAAATTTTTTTTCAATTGGATTTCATCTATAAAACCCCCAGTTCCCCAATGTAACGCTGATAGCCAGCTGTAGCCCAAATTTAAAACAGAAATGAAAAAATGAGTAAATTTGCGTCATTTTTGGTGTTTTCAACCTAGCCTTTCCCTTTCGGGGGGGAAATCCCCCCAAAAACTCCTTTCAGATAAAAGATTTACAGCGTTTATTAGAAATTTCGTTAACTAAAGCGTCCAAAAACCCCGAGAGGTGAAAACCCTTTTGGGAAACCTTTTTTTTGAAAAATTTGCCTTTTTGGTAAAAATGTGAATTTTGGCCCTGTTTTTGGCACTAGCGATATAGAATTGGGTCCTTTGATAAAAATCTCGAAGTGTTCAGAGAAAGCGTTAGCAAACGAAAAAATTTTCCTGTATAAAAGGTAAACTTTGAAAACTTGGGGCCGATTTTGTCAGAAATAGATTGGAGCGTGCAAATAAAAAATCAATCGAATTTAGCAATCATGGGGGATTTTAACAAATGGGGGAATTTTGGGCTGAAAAGGGTCTTGTGTTCCAGTGGGGAAAAGACTCCTGAAAAAATAAAAAAAAAAACCCCAATGGGGGAAAACAGACAAATCGAATCTGGGCTTTTACAGAAAAAAGGGGGCCTACCGTAAATAAAATGTCATCTCAAAACAAAATGATAAAATAGAGTTCAAAAGGGAACAAACGGCGGGGATACGAAAAAGTTGATAAAAAAAAAGTAAGAAAATCTTAAATTATAAAATTGAAAGTATCAGAAAAATCAAAACCCCAAAAAATTTTTTCAGTTACGTGCGAAAGAAAGTTATCACAGCAAAACAAAAGGCCCCCACTTGCACTTGAAAACGGTATCTTACAAATAATGAAATCGAGAGGGTTTGAAGTTTTTAAAAATGTTTAAAATTTTGGTTTCTTTTTTTAACAGTTGAAGATAAAGGGAAAGGGGCAAAAGTGGGCTGGATCAAAGTAACGAAATTTCCCTTTTGATCAGGTGCGAATTCCTTGAGGCCCAAAATAATAAAAAGCAATAGATAAATTTAAAATTAAAACAAACCCCCCGGGCCAGACTTTTTGGGGCACCGCGATTTTTTAAAAAGGAAGCGAAGCCCCGATTTGAAAAACCTTTTTCAATTTTTTTTAAAAATCCCAAAATTCCGGTAAAGTCCCTAGCGTTTGGGGACCCTTGAAAATTTTACTCCAATCAGAAAAAAGGTGTTTTTAAACAAAACCCGGGAGCAACTACAGACCAAATAAAGCCTCACATCCGAAAGTCTGTACTTTAAGGGAAAAACATAATACAGAAAATGTGGAAAAATTCTTAGAAGAAAAAATCGTAAAAAACTCCCAGCACGGCTTTCGAAATTTAAACTTTCTTCCCTCAAAAATCTGCTAGATTTTTTTAAGGGATGTTCCCGGAAACGTTGGGAACGAGACAAAAAAAAGCGTAGATGTGATTTACTAGCCCTTTAAAAAAGCTTTTACAAAAGTCCCCCATAAGCGTTTACTTAAAAAAATTAAATTTCTCAGGGCATAATTGGAAATATTTTAAATTGCCTTGAAGATGGTTTTCGGAGAAAAACAGCGCGTCGTAAAAATTTAAAAAAGCATCTAGCGGGGCAAGATTTTTTAAGTGGCGTCCCCCAAAGGGTATTTTTACTAGGTCCTGTATTTTTTCTTAATTTGTAAACGATATTGCCAAAGGGCCTCCCCTGTAAGATATCAAATTTGCGGACGATACTAAAATAACGAAAAAGTAATCACAACGTATAAGATCCCAATTGAATCTGATTTTGGATCCCCTTATTTAGTTGGGAAAGAAGTGGCGAAAAATTTTAAAACCCGGATAAATTAAGGTTTTGCATATAGGAAGAAATAACGATCAAATTAACTACCAATAGGGGGGACATGAACTTTCCAATTTTCCCCCCCCCGGAAGAAAAAGACTTGGGGATTTTTTAAAAGGGCAACGACCTCAAGCCCAGAAAAACGTTGTTCAGAAGTTGTTAAGAGGGCTAACAAAAAAAACTTTTTTCATGGGAAGAACTTTCGAATATGTCTGAAAAATTTCATTCTTACATTTTTAAATGCGATGTCTCTTCATCTTGAATTTTGTTTCAGTTCTGTCCCCCTTACAAATAGAAAAGTATAATAAAAACCTGGGGGGAGAGAAACAAAAAAAGGGTTAAAAAAAAGATTCCGCGCTTGGGGGAAAAAACCCAAATACGAAGAGGGGTTAAAGGGAAAATTAAAATTGTCAGTTTGTAAAACGTAGTTTTGGCGGGGGAGCCTTAATAGAATAGTTAAAAATACCCCATGATTCGAAAATTTTTAACAAAAAAGACTATTTGAATATTTTTGGACAACCCTACTCTTTAGTAATGGTACAAGATCATTGGAAAGGGGATTTCGGTCACTGAGGAAAGCACTTTTTCTTTAATAGATTTGTTAATATATAAAAACCTCTTTTCCCAGCACAAGTATTTAATAGAACAGGGTTTGAAGCTTTTAAGAACAAATAGAAAATACTTAGCTAAAACTGCCCAACTCGTTTAATTCGGCCCTACGTAAATTTTTTTTTTTTAGCGTTAGTTTTAGAGTCTGTCTCCCCTTTTAAAACTTTCTATAAAATTCCATGGCATTTTTTTTTCTAAAATCCCGGGTGATTTTTTCACTTTTTTTCCTGCCGGCCTGGGCCCGGAAAGGGAAGGGGGGTGGGGAGGACCCTTTAACTTTTTCTATTTTTACCCCTAACTATAGAAACTTAGTGGTAAAAGTAGTCCCCACAGCAGGGCCTTTTGTTTGGCCCCGTAGGGCTTTTTGGGTGTTGTTTCTTCCTTTGTATTCCTTTTTATTCACGGCTTCCGGATGCGTGAAAAAATCCCGTGTGAACTTATAGTCTTATACCCTCGATATGATCATTCCTCCCTCTCCTTATTCCCCCCCACACATTATCTTATTAACTTTTTAAATTTTTTCCCCCTTTACCCCCAAGATTTTTTTGGGGTATGAAAAAAATTGTCTGTTGTTAGCCATAAAAAAAACAAAAAGTAACTGAAAAATACCAAAATAATTTTCGACCCAAGGGAAAAAACAGGTCATATTTATTAAAATTGCTTATATTCACTAAAAAAAACGTCTAATGGGACCCAAAATTTCAAAAGGGGAAAATTTCGTTTTGGGTCCCCAAAGGTTAAATTTAAAAGAAAAAACCTTTAAAAAAAGGAAAATAATAGGGTAACCTATGGCTCAAACGTCAAAAAAAAAAAAAAAAAAAAAAAAAAAAACCTCCCGCAAAAGGGCCTTTAAACTATGTCAAATAAAAAAAGATCCCATTTTTCTTTATATTTAAAACTTTAAAAGAGGACTACCTTTTGTGGGAAAAACAGTAATGATTCAAACCCCCCCCCCAAATTTAAAACCCTTTCACAACAAAAGGGCCCCACCCAATACACAAGTTTTTCCCAAAAACCCTTTTGGAAAAAAAAGAAAGACCCCATTTACTAAATACTGAAAAATTTAACCCGGAACCCAAATTATCCTTTTGGGGGAACCGGAAGATTCAAACGTTAATATTTAAACCCTAAAACCAAAATGGCCCACTATTTAAAAAACAAAAATGGCCTCACTTCCTAATACAAAAAAAATGGCCTCCCCAATCCTAATACACAAAAGGCCTCACATATCCTAATAAAAAACATGGCCTCACATATCCTAATACACAAAAAGGCCCCAAAAATTCCTAATACACAACATGGCCTCACATATCCTAGTACAAACATGGCCTAAAATTTTCCAAACCCAACATTTGGCCTCACATATCCTAAACACAACATGGCCTCACATATTTCCCAAAAAAAACAAAAGGCCCCCACAAATCCAATACACAACATGGCCCCAATATCCCAATCACAAAATGGCCCCCAAAATTTTCCCCAAAACAAAAAACATGGGCCCCAAATATCCTAATACCAACATGGCCCCCACAATCCTAATACCAAAATGGGCCCCCACATATCCCAATACCAAATGGCCTCACATATCCAATACACAACATGGCCTCACAAAACCTAATACACAACAGGCCCCACATATCCTAATACACAACATGGCCTCACAAAACCTAATACACAAAAATGGCCTCACATAAACCTAAAACACAACATGGGCCCCACATATCCTAATACACAACCCTGGGCCCCACATACCCAATAAACAACATGGCCTCACATATCCAATATCACAACATGCCTCACATATCCCAATACACAACATGGCCTCACATATCCTCTCTGGGTGAAGTTGAAAAGAAATTTTCAAGCTTCCTTGGGTTCCGGGCGTTTTGCGTGTTAACAGGTGTTTTAAAAAAGTGTCTGTTCTTTTTCCTTCTTACCTTCGCTGATAAAGTTTTTTTTTGTCTTTTCCTCCCTCCTTCAACCCCTCCTCCCCCTTTCAAAAACCCCCCCCCCCCCCCCTGTAAACCCCCCCAAACTCGTATATTGAAAGTAGCAGTGAGGCTTTGCGTTTCTCCCCCCCCTGGGGTCTTCATAATCCCGCAATAAAAATGACCCCCGCCAACAAATGGGCTCAATACAGGCAAGGCAAACGTGGTGTCACGGGTAAGCAAGGGGGGCCCATGCATGTATCATTTTCATCATCATGCCCCCAAATGTAAAGCAATTCCCCCGTCTGAAGTGAGGGATTCAGCCACGGGCGGAAAGCTATGTATGTTATTTGATGTTATTCTATGTGATGCTTTATGTTACTCGGTTTTTTGCGATGTTTCCCGCATGATGGTTCTGGTACTCATGTTAAAAAGTCATAAACCTTACTTTTTTACTCATGTTAAAAAAGTTACTCATAAAAAGTTTTTGTTACTCATGTTAAAACGTTACCAAAAAACGTTTTTTGTTTACTCATGTAAAAAAGTTTACCCCCAAAAAACCTTTCTGTTTCTCATGTTAAAACGTCACTCTAAACCTTACTGTTAATCATGTTAAAAAGTTATCATAAACCTTACTGTTACTCCCTGTTAAACTTTTCTCCAAAAAGTTATTGTTACTCATTTAAAACGTTTCTCATAAACCTTACTGTTTATCATGTTAAAAAAGTTACTCCTAAACGGTTTTTGGGTTTCTCATTTTAAAACGCACTCATAAACCCTTCCGTTTTCATTTAAAACGTTTCTATAAAACCTTTTCTGTTACTTTATTTAAAAAAGTTACTCATAAACCCTTATTGTTTCTCATGTTAAAAAAATTTACCCATAAAAATTACTGTTTTTCTGTTAAAACTTACTCCCTTTAAAAATTTTTGGTTTCTCTTTCTAAAACGTTTCTCCTAACCCCAGTTACCCTGTTTTTAAAAATTTTTCTAAACCTACTGTTTTCATTTTAAAACCTACTCATAAACATTGTTTCTCATGCTAAAACGTTACTCAAAACCTGTTACTCAGGCTAAAAAAGTTCTCATAAACTCACGGTTTCTGTTACTTTATGTTTTTTAAACCCCAAAAAAATTATCTCTCCTTTTCTCTTTTCTAAAAGTGTGTGCTTTATTTTCCCATCGTGGTCAAAGCGTCCTCAAAAATAAGTGTAAAAAAACATGTTTTTTTTTTTCCCCTACAGGGTTTTTTCTTTTGGGAAAAGTGGGATAGTTAATTAACCTGCCAGTCCACCTTTTATTAAATACCGCGGGTCCTATCCTTTATGCATCAAACTCATTTTCTATTCGGAACTTTAGTCGATGGGTACCCGCTGATTTTAAAAACCCTTCTGCCTGCCACGAACTGACGACCGAAAGCATCGACCTTTTTTTTTATTGCCGATATGATTTATGTACATTTGATCGACTGTAATTTATCGCCTGTATATGATTTTTCCGGCGTCTGAAACACTCCTTTTCTTTATGCGTATGAGTGGCGGGGCGATCTTTTCCTGCTAATCACCTTGCCCCTTTCTGACCCTCTTAGTATAAAGAAACTCCTACCAAATGAAACTAAACCCCCTCAAACGACCCCCCTCCCCCCCCCATGACCCCCCCAGCCCCCAGACCCCCCCCACACCACTCTCAACCCCCCCCCCCCCCTAGACTGCTAAATAGTAAACGCCCCCAAACGATACCCCCCCCACCCTCCCCCCCCCCTCAAAACCCACATCATCCCCCTCCCGCCACCCCAAAAAACCCCCGTCCCCCCCCCTGCCCCCCCTCAAAACCCGGGCCCCCAATCTTCCTCACCTGGCCAATTGGTGTTTTAGACAGCGCAGGTGAGAGCCGGAGGAGAGAGGAGGTAGGTTTCAAAAAACCCCCCAATTAGCCTCGCGCCCCCAACAACCTTTTAGGATTAATTTGGGCCTTGTTTGGCCTGAGGGCGTCCAGTGGGGGGGGCTGAGGGGGGGGCTGAGGGGGGGTGACGGAGTGGTGACGGAGTGGTGAGGTGGGTGAGTTGGTGAGGGGGAGGGGCAATTACTCAAAGGGTCTGGGGTTAGTGACAAAAAAGACCAAAAAGATACCCGGGTTTTGCACATGTAGCACGGGAAAACCTGCAACGACAAGGGCCTTTTATAAGGGAAAAAAAAGGGTTTTGGGACTAATATGTATTTTTGAAGGTTGGAAAAAAGGGCTGCAAATCTGATAAGGGGAAAAAAATGGGTGCTGGGGTTTTAGGGTTTACGGTAGTTGTGTGTGTTGCTGAAACAAAAAACCGGTTTTACCTTGGCACGTGAAAAAAAAATACACCACCCCCACACACCCCACACACACACACACACAAAACCAAAACACACACACCCCAAAACCCCAAAAACCCCACACACACACGTGCCTATAAATTGTCCTAACGGAAAGGAAATAATGCCCCCGCAGACTGTTGCCTGAAAGTAATCTCCAAAAACCCCTTTTTTTTTTTGCATAAATTTTGGTTTAATGTTTTTTTTTAAAAAAACCTAAACAACAAAATATTATTCATTTCCATGCCTCATTTCCCTAAAAAAAATGACTTTTTAAAAAGCGCGGGAAAAAAAAAAACAGGGTTATTCCATCCGGGGCGCGAAACTTACTGGTGACGGGCACATTTGGAAACTTCCCCCCCTGCCTAACAAAAACCAGAAATCAGAATAAAATAGACTTTTAAAAAATTTTTTGGGGGTTTCTGATATTTTTTTTTTCGTATGGCATATACTTGCATCCCTTTATAATCATCCCAAAAAAGTTTTTTAAAAAAATTTGCCATTGCAGAGCTTTTGCACCCATTTCTGACCTATTTGGCCAGGTATGGGGTGTGCAGGCCTGGCAAATGGCGGGTTAGAGGAGCCCCACAAGACAGTAAAAGTTTCACACCGCCTCCTCTCACCCCCACCTTTCCAGGCGCTGCACACACATATCATGGTCCCAAAAAGGGCGGGGAAAAGGGTGCTAAGCGCCGCAAAGGCACCGCTTTCTTGCTCTATTAGGAAAGGGTTCAAGTATATGCAGTCCCCAAAAAAAAAAAAATTTAGAACCCCCCAAAAATTTTTCAAGTAAAAAATTTTTTTCTGATTCCCGTGTATTTGTACAGGGGAGGCTGGGGGCTTCCGAATGTGACGTCGCCGAGCCGTGGGGGCGTCGTTGCTGTTGTCAGTTTTGTTTTTTAGGCTCGGGGAATTTTCAGATTTTGAAAGTTTTTAACTTTTACCTAAAAAACAAAAAAAATTTTAGGGGTAGAAAGTATTTAAAACGACGCCTCGTTTTGGCCCAGTAGGGCTTTTTGCTGTCTGTTTTCTTGTTTTTCCCTTTTGTATTCACGGCTTCCGGAGTGCGTAAAAAAAACACCCCTGTGGAACTTATACCAGGGGGGGCCCAACCAGTCGAGGGGGGGACGCTGGGGGATCACAACTTTTTTTTAGGGGTCGATCACATATTTTTTACCTGTTAATAATTCGTCCTTCAGAATTCCCCATGTAAATAGCTCAATACCCATATCCAAGTACTCTGATACTTGGATATTATGGGGTTTCCTTTTTTTTGGGGGGAATAAGTTATATTTAAAATTCATAATGGGGGACATGTTGCCACCATCCCTTGCATACAAAATTAAAAGGGGCAGCCTACCCCTGTGTTTCATGCACTGGCACCCTTTTTTAACCCTGGGGGGGTTTGGGGGGAAATGACCCAGTGGACGGGAAAACCGTAGCGTTCTTTCCCAGTGGAAAGGAACCGTAGGGTTTCGTAACAGGAAGGTGATAGGTGGATTGCTGTTAAACCTGTTTAAAAATTTGTCATTACTTGTAGGGCCAGTGTGTGCTTTTGTTATTTTCAAATACTGATGATTTGTTAAAAAAAAAAGTTTACTCAGGTTAGGGTGTCTTGTCTACACCCGGGATCATTTTGTAAGGTCAAGGGGCAAATATTAATTGGGCATCTTTTGTTCCCCCCGCAACCTCCCCCCAATTTTTCAGCAAACGTTGGACGTGTGGGGGTTTTGGGACATTGTCTCGAAAAGGGGAAATTTTTTGCGGCTTAAAATAGTCAGTAATAAGAATATTCCACAAATAAAAAATTTAAGGAGGGAAAAAAAAGTGCATTTTTTTTAGTTATTTCTTTTACATCATTTTTAAATGCTGTTACTTCGTTTTCCGCAAAAACAGCAGCGTCCCGTACACATCATGACTAGTGCTGAAAAAAATCCGCCCGTGTAATACTTTTTTCTTTTCGAACAGGTTTTTAAAAAACGGGTTTATTAGACTAAAACTAACCAAAAGAGTAGTGCGGAGCGGATCGAGTGCAAAAAAAAAAAGAAAAAAATTACCATTTTCACGTGGTGGGAAAAGATTTTTTTTACCATGAACATTCGAAGTGTGTGTGTTGTTTTGCATGAAAACCCCAGCCGGGGGGAAGAAAGGAAAAATTTTGAAAGGGCTTTCAAAAGTTTCACAAGAAGAGGGGACAGTGATTTTCCCCCAAAAAAGTGGCTACTAAAAAAGGAAAAAATTCGAGAACTAAAGGCCAAGCTTTCAGACAACAAGCCCTTTTTTTTACAGGAGCGATTTCAAAATCAAAGGGGCACACCATTGCTCTTTTCAGGTGAGCCGAGTACTCGCAAAGAAAAAAAACCTTTTTCAGGATGGAGAAACATTCAAGGGGTTTTTTCTAGAGCAGCAGAATCATTTTTTGAAAAAATTTAAAAACAAGTCTGAAAAATTTGTCTGCTTTAAAGAAGTTCAGTTATCAAAAAACACTGTTTGAGGCGCTGTGAATTTTGGGAGGTTTGGTGAAAAATGCAAGGGACATACGTGAGTGTGTCTTTTTTTCATTGCAGTTTGATGAAACTACTGGGGGGGCATATCGATTTTATCCCAACTGTCCCTTTTCATTGAAAAAGGGTTCAAAGGGGTCTGAGCCCAAAGGGGGGGAAATTACTAAAGGTTTTTCCCAAATTAAAAAAAGGAAAAACCCGAGGTGGGGGGGCATTTTTTTCACACTTTCAGTGATTTTGTCAACAAGGGGAACCCCGTTGCCAGTAAACAACTCGTATCAATGACAAACTGAGGAAAACCCCCGCGATGATTTGGGGCGAAAAACCAAAGGGTTATTTTCCCTTTTTCAGGGGGGGATGAAGATTTTCCGACTTCTTTAAAATTTTCATTGTGTCATTCATCACAGCAAAATTTGTGGTAAAAAAATTTTTAATATGACAGAAGTCATGGCATTTCTTTTAAAAAATTTTAAATTTCAATTTGGGCCAGAATCTTCAGAGGGGGGGGGACGTTTCGAAGTCAGTTTTTCAAGAAAGAGAAGCAGAACACTCTGATTTGTTGGGGGCATACAGATCCAGGTGGTTAAGCAGGGTAAATTTTTTCCAAAGATTTTGGAAAATTGCTACCTGAAATAAAAGTGTTTTTTGGCCTCAAAAAAAATCGGCCCTTTTCATCACCCCCACAAATTGACAATGAAGAAGGCTGCGGGGTTTAGCATTTTAGTAGACATAACTGGTATGTTGAATGAAAAGAACTTAGATTTTTTAAGGAAAAGATAAAAAACATAGTTAAATGATTAGTGCTGTGGACAGCATTCAAGCAGGAAACTAAAAAATAGGTCTTCAAGCTACAGCAAAAAATGCACTGAAAAATTTCAAAATATGATGTCGAATGGAAAAACAAGGTAAACAATGTGATCAGTTTAAACGTGGTCGCTAACGAACAGGTACAAAACCTCGGGGGCCCGATTTTGACAAGGCGTTTTTTTAAGATATAGCCGCGTGGAACGTGTTGCCCAACATACATGTGTTTTTCCCTTTTGGTAAAGGGACAGATGTTGAAGAATTGCATCTAAATGGCCCCCATTATTTAACATGGGGTACATCGAAGTTGGGAAAAAAGAGATTTTTAAACTGCAAAATATATTCAGATCAAATCCAGGCAACAAGGGGGGGTTTCTGGAACCTTCTCAGTGAAGAAAAAGACCCAATGTCAGAAAATGCCATGTACTAACAGCTTTTTTTTTGGTTCAACCTACCCCTGTGAATCAAAAATTTTCACACCCCGAAAACATCAAACAAAATACCGATCAACACTGTCAATGAAACCCCGGATGCCTGTTTAAAGTAGCAATCCCAAATACGCCCTAACTACACCCAAGTTGCAGGGGAAGCATGCAGGCCAATCTTCATTAATAATGTAATGTGTGTCTGTAATTGTATTTTAACAATTTTTTATCATAAATTTTTGCAGTGTTACAGTTACGCAAAAAAAAAAATTCTCCTCTCTCTCTCTCTCATTACCTCGAGTGGGAGTAAGGTTTCCCCCTGGTACAGTTACATTTATGGAATATGTTTGAAATCTTACTGGGTAGAAAACGCTCAGGGTAAAAATGTAGAAAAAGTAATATATCTCACAAAAAAGGTTGGCCACCCCTGACTTATACCCCCGTTGGGGTCATTCCTCCCTCTCCTTACCCTCACCACACATTACCTTATTAACTTTTTCCTTTTAACCCTTCACCCCAAGATTTTTTTTTTCTTGGCTAGAAAAAAAAAAGTCTGTTGTTAGCCATAAAAAAAAACAAAAAGTAACGATTTTACCAAAAGTTTGTCGACCAAAAAAATCTAAAAAAAAAGGTATTTTATTACATATTTCTTATTTCCTAAAAACACGTCTAATGGTCCCAAATTAAAGGGGAAAATTACGCTCTTGGGGCCAAGAGGTTAAAAAAGAGAAGAAAAATAAGAAAGGAAAAAATAATAGGCTACAGGCGCTATAGGCTCAAACGTCCAAAAAAAAAAAAAAAAAAAAACAAAAAAAAATACCTCCAGCAAAAGCCTACAATCTATGTAAAGTAAAATAATAAAGATCCTATTTACTATATATTTAAGACTGTAAACGAGGGACTAACTGCTTGTGGCAACAGTAAGATTTCAAACGGCAAATTTAACCCAACAAAACAAGGCCTCACCCAAATCACAAAAGTTCCAAAAAACTGTGAAATAAAGAAAGACCCTATTTTACTAAATACTGACAAATTACCACGGTTGACTAAAATTATTAGGGCAAAACAGTAAATGATTCAAAACGTTATATTATTCTAACCCATAAACAAACAGGGGCCTCACATATCATAATCACAAACATGGCCTCACATATCCTATACACAACACAGGGCCTCACATTAGCCGAATACAACAACATGGCGCCCTCACAGATCCTAAGTACTACAACTAGGGGCCTCACATATCCTAATAACAACATGGCCACACATATAATAATACAAAATAGGCCTCACCAATCCTAGTACACACCATGGCCGTCAATATCCTAATACAACAACATGGACGTCAATATCTAATACACAAACATGGCCTCCCATATCCTAAATAAACACAACATGACTCACAACCTATACACACAACAGGGCTCACTATCCTAATACACAACTATTGGCTACATATTCTAAACACAAAAGGCTTCACATTATCCTAATTACACAAACATGGCCTCACAATATCCTAAACACACATAGGCCTTCACATATCCTAATTCCACAAACAGGTCCTCCTCACCTATCCTAATACCACAACATTGGCCTCACAAACCTAATACACAAACATAGGCCTCACAGAATCCTAATACACAACATGGCTTCTCAATATTCCTAATAACACACACATGGACTCACATATCTAATACACACCAGGCTCACATATCCTAATTACACAACATGGCCTCACATATCCTAAGTACAAAACATGGCCGCACATATCCTAATCTACACAACAGCAGCCCACATATCCACTCACAAACAGTGCCTCACTATCCTCCTGATTGAAGTTGAACAAGAAATACAAGCTTCCATTGGGTTTCCGGGTGCGTTGTGCTGCTGTTAACAGTTGTAAAGAAGGTCTGTTCTTACCTCTCTTACCTTCGCTGATAAAGTCTATGTTGTCTTGCTCCCTCTTCAACCCCTCCTCCCCTTGATGGCTACTGTGTAACCCGCCCCCCCCCCCCTGGGTTACAAAACCCCCCCTCAAGTCGATTTATTTGAAGTAGCAGGTATGGCTTGCGGTTACTCCCGCCCCCGGACGTTCTTCATAAAATTCCGCAATTAAATAAACATGACCCCCCGCCAAGCAATGTCTCATTACAGGCAATGGCAAACAGTGGTGGTGTCACGTAACGCAAGGGGCCGCCCAGCATGTATGTAGTCGTCTATTCATCATGCCACCAAGTGTTAATGCAATTCCCTTGGTTGAAGGGATTGGCATGTCAGCCACGACGTATGCTATTGCTATTGGATGTTGATGTGTAATTCTTATGTGATGCTGATGTTACGCTGTTTAGTGATGTGCCCGCCATATGGTTTTTGGGTAAATCATGTTAAAAGGGTCATAACCTTACTCTGTTAATCATGTTTAAAAAGTGACTTCATAAAGTTAATTTTGTTAATCATGTTTAAAACGTTGACTCAGAAACGTTATTGTTACTCATGTAAAAAAAAGTACTAATAAACCTTGACTGTTACTCATGTGAAAAAAACGTCACATAAACCTTACTGGTGACGCATGTTTAAAACGGTTACTCATATAAAAACCTTACTGTTATCATGTTAAAAAACGTACTTCTAAAACGTTATTGTTACGTCAGGTTTAAAACGTTAACTTCAAAACCTTACTGTTCCTCATGGTTAAAAACGGGTACTCTCTAAACGGTATTGTTACTCATGTTTTAAAAACGTCCAACTCATAAACCTTTAATGTTATCATGTTAAAACGTTTACTCATAAACCTTTTACTTGTTATCAGTGGTTAAAACGTTTTATCATAAACGTTAATTGTTACTCATGTTACCAAACGTTCACCCATAACCTACTGTTTCATGTTTAAAACGGTAAGCTTAAAACCTGATTGTTACATGCTAAAACGTTACTCATAACCCTCAGTACTCATGTGTTTATTTAAAAACGTATCTAAACCGTAACTGTGTTACTCAGTTATTAATTAAACAGCTATTCATAAACATTACTGTATCATGCTAAAACGTTACTCATAACCTGTACTCAGGCTCCTAAAACGTGTATAATAAACCTCACTGGTACTGTTTACTCATGTTAAAACCCTCAAACAAATTATCTCTCTCTCTCTCTCTCTCTATGGTGTGCTTATTTCCTATCGTGTTCATTGCGTCCATTCATAATCCTACGTGTAACCAACATGTATGTTATTCTTATTCCACTACAGGGTGTTCTTGGGAAACGTGACATAGTTAATTAACCCTGCCCAGGTTTTTTTTCCACCTGTTGATTAAATACACGCCTCCTATTATTCATTTGCATCATCTCATTTATCTATTCGAATCAGGTCGATTGATACCTGCGGATTAAACCGCCATTTGCCTGTCCAGAACTGACGAACCGACGCATCGACCTTTGTTGTTTATATCGAATCGTATATGATTTATGGAACAGTATATGATCGGATGTATATCATCGAATGTCGGTATCTTGATTTACCTGTCGTTGAATCCCAAAACTACCTGTCTCATACGCGGTATGATGTGGCAGGGTGCGAATCTACCTGCTAAATCACCTTGCACCTTTCCTGACAACCTCAGTAGGTATGAAACATTCACGACCAAATTGATCTTGATCGAAACACCCTCAAACGACACCCCTCCCGCTACCCCATCTGACCCCCCTCAGCCACCAGACCCACCCACCACCCACTCTCAAAACCCCCCCCCCATATGAGCTTGCTCTATAAATAGTAAACGCCCTCACTCAAAACGAGACCCCAGCCCACCCACCCCCCCCCATCAAAACCCACATCATCCCTCCCGCCCACCGCCAAAACCCGACTGTCCCATCCGCCCCCCCCAGTCAACCCCAGGTCCTTGACCCCCCAATCGTTCCACATGGACAATTGGTGTTCAGACAGCGCAGGTGAGAGCGGAGAGCAGAGGAGGTAGGTGCAAAACGCCTCCCAAATTAGCCTCGCTGCCCCCTAAAAAAACCTTTCATGGAGTAAAGGGTCCTTGTTAGCCTGGGGTGCGTCCAAGTGGGTGTGGGCTGAGGGGAGGCGAGTGTGGGTACGGAGTGGTGACGGAGTGGTGAGGGTAGGTTGAGTTGTGGTGGACGGGTGGAGGTTGCAGAGTACTCAAAGTGGTTGAGGTATGCCAACTGCACAAAAACGTACAGGTTAGCAATGTAGTCACGGGAAAACTGCATACAGGACAAGACCTTCATAGGCAATAACTGGTTTTCTGGTACTAATTACGTATTTCGAAGGTTGGAAAACAGTACTGCCAGATCTGAAAGGGGACAAAAAAGAAAAAAAAAACATATGGGGTGCTGGGGTTTCAGGGTTGGACGGTTTAGTTTGTTTTCTTGTGTTGCTGAAAACACAAACACCCTGAGGTTGCACCTGGGGCACGTGAAGAAAAATACACACACACACACACACACACCACACACAACACCTACCCACACTACACACACACACACCACACAACCACACGTTGCTCCTATAAATCGTGTCATAACCTGGAAAGGGGAACTAAATGCCACGCCAGACTCGTTGCTCGAAAGTAAGTCGTAGACCCATTTTCTTTGCATCATTAGTGTGAATGTTCATTCAACAATACCATAATCACAAAATATTAGTCATTCCTGCTCTCATTTCCCTCGAAAAACATGACTTTTGTAAAAGAAGAGCGCGGGAAAAAGAAAAACAAACGCTTCATGTCCAGTTCCGTGGCGGAATAAAACTATGGTTGACGTCACATCGAAGCTTCCCCAGCGTGCTGATAACAAATACAACAGAGACTCAGAAAATAAATATAGTACTTAAAGAATTTGGGGGGTTCTGAATTTTTTTTGCGAGATCGGCATATACTTGCATCCCTAATAGATACATCAAGAAAAGTTTTAAAAAAATTAAAAAAAAAAAAAAAAAAACTGTGACATTGCAGAGCTTAGCTACCCAATTTCTGACCTATTTGGCCATGAATGTGTGTCAGCCTGGCATGCGGGTAGAGAACCCGACAAGACATAGCAACACGCGCTCCTCTACCGCCACTGCAGCGCTGCACCACATATCTGGTAATAGGTGGAAATGGGTGCTAAGTCTTCAAGGCACGCTTTCTTGCTGTATAGAAGTTGCAAGTAACCATATTGCAAAAAAAAATATCAAAAACCCAAATTCTCAAAGTACTATATTTATTTCTATTCTCGTGTATTTGTACAGGGCAGGCGGAAGCCGAATGTGCTCGCCGACGTGGCGTCTGCTGCGTCAGTTTTGTTGAGAGCTCGGGGATTCAGATTTCTGAATGCGATAATTTAAACGGGTGACTCGATTGCAAAAAGTTACAAAATATTGTTGATATTGATCATGGCTAATTTTGACTGCATAAATCAGGAATGATGAAATGGTCTGAGATAAATAAACTTAGAGCCAGTTGCAAAAGGTCTCGTCGTGTGCCCTATAGGGTTCCCGGCGTGGAAATGCCCGACTGCACAGGTTCAAGAACATCGTCTTTCACCCCCCTGTGTGCCCCATCGGAAAAATCGTCGGCGGTAACCCCCTACGATGAGATGATCGATGAGCACCATATATCCTTAAAAAAAAACCTTCCCTGACTATTTTAAACTTGTTTCAAAAGTTCCTCTGATTGCAATACCGGGCAACGTAATCAGACAAAATTTGTGTTATATGTGTTTACTTTGTACTTCGTATGTATATGTTTTTTTGATGGCGTTATTTGCTCGTATTGGTGTATGTATTGATGTGCATATTACTCGTATTTTAGTAGTTTATTCTGCTCGTATGTGTATGTGTGTGATTGCTCATATGTGTATGTGGTGTGTATTTGTCCTATGTTAATTGGTATGTGGGTGTATTGCTCAGGTGTATGAAGTGTGTGTGCTGTGTGTTTTGACTCCATGTGAAATTTGTTGTATTTGGTTCCTAGTGTTTTGTATTATCGTCATTATCGTAATGTGTAATTTGTATGTGTAATTATTAGATACTTCAAGTGTGTATATATAGGCAGCCTTTAAGAGAGTTAACTTCAACGCTCGCCATTTCATATAATATGTGTTTTTTATTACATGTATAACTGTTTGGTAAATAAATGTATAAAACCTAAATCTAATAACTATATAATCAAATACTTTCATTGAACATTAATAATCAACATATTAAATATGTGACACATTTCTGGGAAGAATCAACGCGTTGTTAAGCCGAAAAGGCAGCTAATTCATCATTTTCCAGTTACCGGGAACTCAAGACAACGGTGATGTCCGACCACCTATTGACAGCGGCTGTGATATGGGGTGGGTGGGCGGGCGGGCAGGAGTACATCCACACCTCATAACATACTTGTCATCCACCTTACCTGTGTCTAACTGAAGAAGACTGATCAACACGACCTGGTGAACGCATCATAGGACATCACAGTGCTCATGATTCCTCAAACGGATGCTTGCAGCCTACCAAACGCCTATACCGCTCGGTATTCCCGCGGGGATATAAGTGAACAGACTTTAACTATGATTGAATGTATGTGTTACTTTTATGCATTTACCATTTCGAAATGATAATAAGTAATATGGCTAAATATTACTGACTAAGAATCATCTAGAAACGCAATAAATTGTAACCATGAGAGAGAGAGGAGAGGAGAGAGAGAGAGAGAGAGAGAGAGAGAGAGAGAGAGAGAGAGAGAAGAGGAGAGAGAGAGAGAGAGGAAGAGAGAGGAGATTAGAGAGTAGAAGAGAGACGAGAGAGAGCCAAGAGAGAGGAGAGAGAGAGAGAGAGAGAGAGGAGAGAGAGAGAGAGGAGAGGGGAGAGAGAGAAGGGAGAGAGAGAGGGGAGAGAGAGAGGAGGAGAGAGAGAGAGGAGAGAGAGAGAGAGAGAGAGAGAGAGAGAGAGAGAGAGAGAGAGAGAGAGAGAGAGAGAGAGAGAGGAGAGAGGGGAGGAGGAGGTGGAACACCAGCGTGGCGTTGTCATGGTAACTCAAATAAACCAACCTCAGAATTTGTGAAATCTTTTCGTACCGCCTCTTTCTATTGAAAACAGCATTGCTAATACAAGTATTAATATATTTTTATGTTATGGAAAACAATAATTCATGATAGAAATGACTGGAATGAATTTCTTTATAGTAGTAAATATTATTATTTATTTATCGCACGGGTTGGTACACCTCGCTCCCGACGTCGGGACATCATGCCGATGGGGGCAAAATCAGCCGTTCATGAAACTCATCAATGGAGTATCACGACAGTCGGGCGCCCCACTCACTATCGTGTACTCGATGGAAAACGTCCATGTCTTGCAACTGGGCCTTACTCCTAAGGTTCTGCGTCACAAACATCACCAGGCAAAGTGACGACCACATCCCATGAACCAGAACATTACAGAACATTACAGAGGTGTGACGCAGCGGTCGGGTGACGTGTTGCAGCTGTCGTGCCCTAAATTGGTCCATTCCCATTTCCTTTTTTCCTTCTATTTCATTTTTACATCCCAAAAGACTGGCCAAGGAGTGCAAAAAATAAAATAAATAATAGAGCAGCAAAAAAATCTACAATCTCTTACTCAGTCTTACTGTCGTGTTTATAGCGACTGGCATCTAGCGGGTGTTTTGTTACTTCTTCTTTTTTTTGCCCTTGGCCAGTCCTTTGAGGTGTAAATAATAATTGACAGCGAGCCTTCGCTGTCGCTTACCATAAGACCCGTGGAACCAAGTCTCCGCCAAAAAGTGTATAACTACTCCTAATTATTGTCGGATTCAACTGAAATTTGACATGCAAGTAGTACTGTCAAAATCAATGGGTGGTCGGGAAATGTTTGCGTAAACAAGCCCTTAATGAGTAATTACGTAAATCTAATTATTGGTGGATGGCTGCTTCGTCACTTCCAGTAGTGCGTCAAAAATCAAATGGGGGCTGTAGACTACGTTTTGATAGAACATAAGTTAATGAGAATTCACCGCTAAAGGGAAAATTTGCTGAGAACTTGCTCCCTGTGTCCACAAGAACTGAGCCCACAAAATCAAAAGCCCAGAGGCTACGTCCATACTTGTGTGTTTATGATGTTAATTGGTGGGACGTGGTCGCTGTCCGTTCAGCCGCAGTAATGAGCTAACCATGGGCCAGAGCGAGCTATACTGATGGCAGCGAGCTTCGGCTGTGCCGCTTACATAAGGACCCGTGGAACCGAGGTTTCCGTCGAATGTGTGTATGACTGTCCTAATATTGTGCGGTTGAGCTGTGAGTGTGATCATGCTATAGTGCTTTCTTTTTGTCCGAATTTTTTTTCAACAACAAGACCGTAATGAGTAATTACGTAAATTAATCCTAAGTATTACATTGAGCTGAAAATTCACATCACAACGTATGCACAAACATCACATGGGGGTCTGATACACCAAACAAACCAATTTACAGTAAAACAAGCCTTAACGTATTCAAGCGATGAGTTAATGCTGGACCTGCATTCTGGCTGGCCGGTTCCAACCGCAAGACAGGCCCTAAAGAATTGTCAGAGCGGACGTTCGGACTTGATAATAGTATTGAAGGGAGTGCTAGCTGTCGTGACCCCAGCATCCAAACCGTGGAACCAAGTTTCGCCAAGCTCATACGTACGCTAAATGGTCGATTCGGTTGAGACTCGAAGTTACAAGAACCTAGCGCAATCGAAAATCAATGGGGGTCAAATAAACTTTTTCCCTTAAAAGGCCTTTGACTTGACCCTAACTCACTCCTAAATTATTGTCGCTTGAGCTGAAATTTCGACATGCAAGTAGTGCTGTCAAACCACGTCTGTAAAAACTTTCATCAAACAAGCCTTAATTGGGAATTCACGTCTTATGATTAATGGACGGAACGTGGCTCGCTGTCACGTTTTTAGCCGCAGAATGAGCCTAAAAGCAAGGGCAAGGGTGCGCCCTACTTAACCACTAACAAGGGCCTCGGGTTTTGAACACTCCGGCGGCCGTGGAAAGGAAACCGAGGCCCAGAAAAGTGTATTTAATTATGTATTAGTGTCGGTGTGATGACTGGTGTTTGGTGGTGTGGGGTGTGTAGTGTGTGTGTGGTGTGTGTGGGTTGTGTTTGTGGTGTATGAAAGCTGATGAGAGATGTAGCGAGAGTACGTAATGATGGAGAGAGAGTGAATGAGAGACAGAGAGAGTGGGTGTCGAGAATAAGGGAGGGTTGGGGTAAGATTGTAGAAGAGAAGAGCGATGAGGATGAGTATGAGGTAAGGAGGAGAACGTGAGGAGTGAGTGTCAGGAAGAATGAGGAGAGAGTTAACAAAATTGCACGGTTAGAAACACATTGTAACGTCTAATATCCTTAAAAAGGCACCGTGTACACATCACAAAGATGTATTAACGTAACTTGTAAACTTTCAACACTAAAAATAACAATAAATACCCAAGGCACTTATGAATGTTGTGTTTGTGTGTGTTGTGTCCCCTGTCGTGTGTGTGTGTCGTTCCGTTGTGTAGTGTTGTGTGTGTGTTCCTATGTTGTTCGTCTTATACACCATGGTTTGTAGCACTCTTCCCGATTCGGGTGGTGTGTGGGTTGTTGGTGTGGTGTGGTGTGGTGGGTGGGTGTGGTGTGTGTTGTGTGTGTGTGTGTAGTGTGTGGTGTGTGTGTGTGTGTGTGGTGGTGGGTGGTTGGTGTATGGTGGTGTGTGGTCTGTTGTGTAGTGGTGTGTGCTGTGGATGTCGTGGGTTGTAGGTGTAGTGTGTAGTGGTAGTAGTGGTGTAGTAGTAGTAGGTGGCTGGTGGTGGGGGAGTGAGATGTGCGGGTGTGTGGACGGTGGGTGAGAAGATGGGTGATGAAGTGGGTGGAAAGGAACTGTGGGAGGGGCCATCCATCCATCACCGTGGTTTCCGTAGTGAGGTGTAGCGTCGTGTTCACCGGGGCCGGTTGTCCGGGGAGGTGAAAGTTGTGGCTGTTCCTATACCCCCGTCCGCAGTGAATGGTCCGCTCGTTAGCCGGGGTTTGTGCCGCCGGGTGTTGTCGCAACAAGACATGAGGGAATGCAAAAATTTATATGGAGTACGGGCCATACGGGCTGTCGGCCGCCTGTAAATACAATAAAATTTTGACATACATTGAGATAACAACCACGACACGTAACTACCATCAATCTCTCTTTAGCTCTGATTCTTTTTTTTGTCCTTCTTTGCGTCATGTCACGGGCAGCCAGTACTTTGCACCCATCCTTTTTTACGTTTTTACTCTCTGCCTCTATCTCCACGTTCCTCCTCCCTCTCTCACTCCTCACCTCACCCACTCCCTCATCATCTTATCTACTCTCCTCTCTCCCAGTACAGTTACGTGATTCCGTATGTGTCTCTCGTTGTTGCTGTGCTGCTCTCTCTGTGTTTCGTTTCTCTCTCTCTTGTCTGGATTTGTTGTTTGTTTTTGTGGTTTGTTGTGTGTTTTGGGGTGTGTTGTGTGTGTGTGTGGTTGTGTTTGTGCGGGTTTTTTTTGTGTGGTTTTTGTGTCGCTTTGTGTGTGGTGTTGGTTGGTTTGTGTGAAAGGGTGGGGTGGTGTTTTTTTTTGGGTGTTTTTTTTGTGCTTTTGGGTTTTTTTTGGGTTTTTTGGTTTGGGGGGGGTTTTTTTTGTTGGGGGTTTTTTGTTTTTTTTTTGTTTGTTTTTTTTGGGGGGGGGGGGGGTTTTTTTGTTTTTGTTTGGGGGGTTTGGTTTTGGGGGGGTGGTTGTGTTGGGGGGGTGGTTTGGGGGGGTGTGTTTTGGGTGGGGGTGGGGGGTGGGGGTTTTGTGGTGTGTGTTGTGGGTGTGTGTTTTTGTGGTGTGTGGGTGTGTGTGTGTGTGGTGTGTGGGGGTGTGTTGTGTGTGGGGGTGTGTGTGTGTGTGTGTGTGTGTGAGGGGGGGGGGGGAGGAGAGAGGAGGAGAAGAGAGAGAGAGAGAGGGGAGGAGAGAGGAGAGGAGGAGAGAAGAGGGGAGGAGAGAGAGAGAAGGAAGGAAGAGAGAATTTTTGCGGTTTAAAAAAAAAACCGTTTTTTCACCCCCAAAAAAAAAAGAACCCAAATAATAAAAGGGGAAAAACGCCAAAACCTCCCAAAAAAATTTAAAAAAAAAAACTAAAATAAAAAAAAAAAGGGGGGGGTATTTTAAAAACCCCAGAGGAAATTTCCCCCCAAAACCCAATTAATTTTAATAATAAAAATTGGGGAGAACCCCCAAAGAAGGTAATCCAAGGGACAGGGAGGGTGTGGAGGGGGAAAGAGGGGGGGATTTTTGGGGGGTTGGTTAAGGTGTTTTTTTGGTTTTAGGGGGGTTTGGGTGGGGGTTTGGGGGTTTTGGGGGTTGTTTTTTATTTTTTTTATTGGTTTATATGGGGTGGGGAGTATTTTTTGGGGTTAAATTTTTTTTTGGCTTTTTTGGGGGTGGGGGATGTGTGGATTGGGGGGGTGGGGGTGTGGTGAAGGGGGAAAGGGGTGTGAAATGGGGGGGGGTGTGGGGGAAAAAAAAGTGGTATGTGTTGGGTGGTGGTTAAAGGGTTGGGGGTTGTGGGGGGGGGAAAATTTTTGGGTGTTTTTTTTTGTAAAAGGGGGTGGGTACCGGGTTTTAGGGGGGTTTGGAGTGGGGTATGGGTTTGGCCCCGTGGTGAAAGTAAAAATTTTTTGTATGGAAAGGGCCTCAGGCCCCCGGCCCCTGAAAATAAATGAAAAAACTGTGTAAACACCACACACACACACACACCAAAAAACCCTATGCCTGCCTTTAAAACCCCGGTCTTTTTTTTTCCCCGGGGTGAGGCAGGGGGCGCCAAACCCAAACCCCCCACCCAACTGTTTATTCTTTCCCTTTCTTTTTCCCCTCCTCCCTTCTTCCCCCTTCCTTTTATTTTGTTCAAAACCCCCTTCCTTTCCTCCACCCCCCCCTCTCTCTCTCTCCTTTTTTTTTTTATTTTTCTCAATTTCTTCTCTCTCTCTCTCTCTCTCTCCTCTCTCTCTCTCTCTCTCTCTCTCTCTCTCTCTCTCTCTCTCTCTCGTCATGATTGGACTTAATTTTCTTTCTTTTTTCTTTCATCTTTCGAATTTCTTTGTCATGATTACTGTTTGAGTCGTCTTCTTTTTTCTTTACTAGGCTGTCCACGACCTTTGTTTTTAATCATAGGTGTTTTTTTCCTTTTCCAGTAGGCCTACTCTTTACTAGCTTCCTTTTTCCGTCAACACAAATAGCTTTTAGAAAAAAATATCAAACATTTTCTACCTTGTCAATCCCACAATACAGGAAGCGAGACGAGGTTCGGAATGTCACTCTAGTTTCCGGTATTAGATTTTCCTTTTTTCTTCTATTTCATATCAAAGGCTCATATTTATTTATCATCTACTCATATCTTCTTCAACCCCTTCACGCCCAGATCTTTCCTTTGCTACATAAAATTGTCTGTTGTTAGCTATAAAACTACAAAAAGTTACTGATATACCAAATTAGTTAGTCGACAAGGGTACTAAACAGGTCATGTCTATAAAAACATTGCTTATATTCACTAAAAATTGTCTTATGGTACCCAAATTACAATGGAAATTACGTTATGGGTCTCAATGTTAAATGTTATCCCATATATGTTCACCTAATTTTAGTTCATTTAACAGGGAGGCTCATCACCTGTCCGTGAGAGAATATTTTTGATTAGCGTAAGGACATTTTTTCACTTTTGGTTGCAAATAAGTAGATTTCAACCCTATCTTAGCATACAATATAGTACCTTAGAAAGAGCTCATTAGTTGACTACACGCATGACATACAGAACTAGATATAGGAAGACACAGTTCAGAAGAATCATTGGAATGATGAAAATTTGGAGTGTACGTTCCCACGTAAATTGTTCATGAATTCCTAACTACGCAAATTCAAAGCGTAAATTATGTTCCTACTGGTTGTTGTGTGTGTGTGTGTGTGTGTGGGTGTGTGTGTGTGGTGTTGGTGTGGTGTGTGTGTGTGTGTGTGTGTGTGTGTGTGTGTGGTGTGTGTGTGTGTGTGCGTGTGTGGTGGTGCGTGTGTGATGTAGTGGTGTGTGTTACGTCACAAGTCTAATTGGACACCACGCTTATTCACATGAACGGTGCTTGTGTTTGACTATTTCATTAATTTCGTCAATCACTATAGTTAACAGTGTCCGTCCGTCCGTCCGTACGAGTTCCATCTGTACAGGGAAGACGGACATTTG
>JACEEZ010001284.1:0-17500 GCA_016584305.1 Chionoecetes opilio
TTACAAATAAAGGATCATAAGTAAAAGCCCCTACTGTGGCGAGACTTATGATCACCTCATAAACAGGCGGGCACTAGTGAGGAGTCTTTACTGGTGGGCTGGTGCACGCTTTGCACAAATTACTCGCTGTATAATTATTTACACAACTATACATCTTCCAACTCAAAGGAGCTGTATAGCAAGAACTGTTGCAGAAAGGTAGGCTAATGGTACGTACCAGGAAGGTTGTGGCAATGTGCTCGCTGAAGGTAGTAGTAACGTAGCAAAAACGTAGTGGGATGTAGCAAATAGGCTGTGAGAAGGTGATGGAACGTGTTAAAAAGGTGATGGAACGTGTTAAAAAGGTGATGGAACGTGTTAAAAAGGTGATGGAACGTGTTAAAAAGGTGATGGAACGTGTTAAAAAGGTGATGCAACGTGTTAAAAAGGTGATGGAACGTGTTAAAAAGGTGATGCAACGTGTTAAAAAGGTGATGGAACGTGTTAAAAAGGTGATGGACCGTGTTAAAAAGGCAGTACAAAGGTTGTTGAAACGTGCAAATGGTTCCCAAAATGTTGTAGAAAGGTTGTCAGTTACGTAGTGAAATACGTAGTTAGGACGCACCTGGGCGTCCACACAAATTCGTGTTAACTACGTATTTTTGCTACGTAAAAGTTACAAAACCGCTACCTTTATTTTACGTAGCAAATACGTAACTGTGTTAGCTGGGCACACACACACACACACACACGTACACACACACACACAGACGTACACACACGTACACACACACACACACACACATACACGTACACACACACACACGTACACACACACACACACACACACACACACGTACACGTACACACACACACACGTACACACACACACACACACACACACACACACGTACACATACACACACGTACACACACACACACACACGTACACACACACACACACACACACCGAGGCCCAGACCGAGGCCCAGTCTAAACAATAACAATGGGAGGCAAGACGGTGGCTTACTTCTACGACCCCGATGTGGGCAATTTCCACTACGGTAAGCCACTTCTATAGGCCTAAGTGACCCCTACAGTGACCTAAGACTACAGTGCCGCCCATGACCTTTAGTTTGACCCGGTAATTATACGAAATAGAGTAAAAAAATGGAGGTTCAGTTTCGGCGTGGTTTATATCTGGCTTATTCTACTGAGTGGTTTAAGATACGGACCTGATTATTAAACGGTAAGGGCTAAAGATACGGTAGCCGGACCCCATTTCACCCTGGCTACCGTAGATAACACTAAAGTCGCCAGGACAACTTTTTTTTCTGTGTACAGCCGTGTGGTGGCGTTAATAGTTACATTTGTACATCCATGATTTCAGGACAGTTAGAAGGGGCTATCTGGAGAGTCTGTGTCATTTTGTGTCTTCATCTGTGTCATAGTAGGGCTATAAATGATCAAATGACTAAAATATCTACAAAGTGGCTACCTACACTAAGGTCGCCATTTAGTGTTTATTTACTGAGTGTCCTCCCGCCGTCGTCGTCGCCCGAAAAAAAACGCGTAGTGAAATTGTAAACCGTCTATACTTGCAGCTACAAAGCATAAAACAACGCTGAAACAGGGTAGATTATACAGTCATGATATAAACTACTGTGTATCATCTTCAGTGGCACAGACACAGCAGTAGTGAGGCTATCATTCCTAATATTTGGCGCCTGGCGACATTACTGCAGGTGGCGACTTTAGGTGTCTTGCACGTGATTATACAGTCATGATATAAACTACTGTGGGAACAAATATCTGTAAACTACATGGATTACGTGGTCACAGGGAGTTTCGTACACAAGTTGTTTCGTACCCAAGTTTTGTTAGTTGTTTCGTACACTGATTTTGAGTCTTTTCGTCCATGCCTGGTGTCGTTTCGTAACTCTAGTAGTCAAGTTCATCTCTGAGCTGAGTGTACGAAACGACTATGGTTTCATATAGACCACGAAACAACTTTGGTGTACGAATCTACTGGTGTACGAAACAACTTGTGTACGAACTGACTTCATAATAACACCAAAACCCCCTTGTGTTATTGTTCATATCCTGTGGCTATTGAAGGTGCAGTCAGTTCGTACACAAGTTGTTTCGTACACCAGTAGATTCGTACACCAAAAAGTTGTTTCGTGGTCTATATGAAACCATAGTCGTTTCGTACACTCAGCCCAGAGATGAACTTGATGACTTAGAGTTACGAAACGACACCAGGTATGGACGAAAAGACTCAAAATCAGTGTACGAAACAACTAACAAAACTTGGGTACGAAACAACTTGTGACCGTTAGAAATACTCCTTATGATGAGAATAAATCGGCTACTTAAAACTTATAAACTAGACTTAACCCCTTGAGACCCAGAACGTAATTGCCATTGTAATTTGGGTGCCATTAGACGATTTTTAGTGACTATAAGCAATGTTTTGAGACCCAGAACGTAATTGCCATTGTAATTTGGGTGCCATTAGACGATTTTTAGTGACTATAAGCAATGTTTTGAGACCCAGAACGTAATTGCCATTGTAATTTGGGTGCCATTAGACGATTTTTAGTGACTATAAGCAATGTTTTGAGGCCCAGAACGTAATTGCCATTGTAATTTGGGGGCCATTAGACGATTTTTAGTGACTATAAGCAATGTTTTAGACCCAGAACGTAATTTCCATTGTAATTTGGGGGCCATTAGACGATTTTTAGTGACTATAAGCAATGTTTTGAGACCCAGGGAAAGTAATTGCCATTGTAATTTGGGTGCCATTAGACGATTTTTAGTGACTATAAGCAATGTTTTGAGACCCAGAACGTAATTGCCATTGTAATTTGGGTGCCATTAGACGATTTTAGTGACTATAAGCAAAGTTTTGAGGCCCAGAACGTAATTGCCATTGTAATTTGGGTGCCATTAGACTTTTTTAGTGACTATAAGCAATGTTTTGAGGCCCAGAACGTAAATTTTCCCTTGTAATTTGGGTGCCATTAGACGATTTTTAGTGACTATAAGCAATGTTTGAGACCCAGAACGTAATTGCCATTGTAATTGGGTGCCATAGACGAATTTTTTTGTGACTATAAGCAATGTTTTGAGGCCCAGAACGTAATTGCCCTTGTAATTTGGTGCCATTAGACGATTTTTAGTGACTATAAGCAATGTTTTGAGACCCAGAACGTAATTTCCATTGTAATTTGGTGCCATTAGACGATTTTTTTGTGACTATAAGCAATGTTTGAGGCCCAGAACGTAATTGCCATTGTAATTTGGGTGCCATTAGACGATTTTAGTGATATAAGCAATGTTTTGAGGCCCAGAACGTAATTTTCCATTGTAATTGTGTACCATTAGACGATTTTTTTGTGACTATAAGCAATGTTTTTGAGGCCCAGAACGTAATTGCCATTGTAATTTGGGTACCATTAGACGATTTGTAGTGACTATAAGCAATGTTTTTTAGGCCCAGAAACGTAATTGCCATTGTAATTTTTTTGGGACCATTAGACGATTTTAGTGACTATAAGCAATGTTTTTTTAGGGCCCCGAACGTAATTTTCCATTGTAATTTTGTGTACCTTAGACGATTTTTAGTGACTATAAGAATGTTTTGAGGCCCAGAACGTAATTTCCATTGTAATTTGGGTGCCATTAGACGATTTTTAGTGACTATAAGCAATGTTTTGAGGGCCCCGAACGTAAATTGCCATTGTATTTGTGTCCATTAGACGATTTTTAGTGACTATAAGCAATGTTTTGAGGCCCAGAACGTAATTGCCATTTTAATTTGTGTCCCAATAGACGATTTTTAGTGACTAAAGCAAAGTTTTTGAGGCCCAGAACGTAATTCCATTGTAATTTGGTACCATTAGACGATTTTTTAGTGACTATAAGCAATGTTTTGAGGGCCCAGAACGTAATTGCCATTGTAATTTGAGTGCCATTAGACGATTTTTAGTGACTATAAGCAATGTTTTGAGGACCAGAACGTAATTGCCTTGTAATTTGGGGGCCATTAGACGATTTTTAGTGACTATAAGCAATGTTTTGAGGACCAGAAACGTAATTGCCATTGTAATTTGGTACCATTTGACGATTTTTAGTGACTAT
Organism: Chionoecetes opilio; assembly: GCA_016584305.1. Taxonomy (NCBI): domain Eukaryota; kingdom Metazoa; phylum Arthropoda; class Malacostraca; order Decapoda; family Majidae; genus Chionoecetes; species Chionoecetes opilio. The sequence goes on from JACEEZ010001284.1 coordinate 4,129, forward strand.
AAGCAATGTTTTGAGGCCCAGAACGTAATTGCCATTGTAATTTTGGGTACCCTTAGACGATTTTTAGTGACTTAAGCAAATGTTTTTGAGGCCCAGAACGTAATTGCCATTGTAATTTGGGTACCATTAGACGATTTTAGTGACTATAAGCAATGTTTTGAGGCCCAGAAAGTAATTGCCATTGTAATTTGGGGTACCATTAGACGATTTTTAGTGGGCTATAAGCAATTTTTTTGAGGCCCAGAACGTAATTGCCATTGTAATTTGGTGTACCATTAGACGTTTTTAGTGACTATAAGCAATGTTTTGAGGCCCAAGGAACGTAATTGCCATTGTAATTTGGGTGCCATTAGACGATTTTTAGTGACTATAAGCAATGTTTTTGAGGCCCAGAACGTAATTGCCATTTTAATTTGTGTACCATTAGACGATTTTTAGTGACTATAAGCAATGTTTTGAGGCCCAGAACGTAATTGCCATTGTAATTTGTGTACCATTAGACGATTTTAGTGACTATAAGCAAAGTTTTGAGGGCCCCGAACGTAATTGCCATTGTAATTGGGTACCATTAGGGGCGATGTTTATGACTATTAAGCAATGTTTGAGGCCCGAAAGTAATTGCCATTGTAATTGAGGCCATTAGAGATTTTTAGTGGGCTATAACAATGTTTTGAGGCCAGAACGTAATTGCCATTGTAATTTGGGTCCATTAGACGATTTTTAGTGACTATAAGCAATGTTTTGAGGACCAGAACGTAATTGCCATTGTAATTTGGGTACCATTAGACGATTTTTAGTGACTATAAGCAATGTTTTGAGGCCCAGACCGTAATTTCCATGTAATTTGGGTACCATTAGACGATTTTTAAGTGACTATAAGCAATGTTTTGAGGGCCCCGAACGTAATTGCCATTGTAATTTGGGTGCCATTAGGGCGATTTGTAGTGACATAAGCAATGTTTTTGAGGCCCAGAACGTAATTGCCATTGTAATTTGGGTGCCATTAGACGATTTGTAGTGACTATAAGCAATGTTTGAGACCCAGAACGTAATTGCCATTGTAATTTGGGTGCCATTAGGGCGATTTGTAGTGACTATAAGCAATGTTTGAGGCCCAGAACGTAATTGCCCTTTGTAATTTGGGTGCCATTAGACGATTTTTAGTGACTATAAGCAATGTTTTGAGGCCCAGAACGTAATTGCCCCTTGTAATTGGGTACCCTTAGACGATTTGTAGTGACTATAAGCAATGTTTGAGGCCCAGAAAAGTAATTGCCATTGTAATTGTGGTACCATTAGACGATTTTTAGTGAAATATAAGCAAAGTTTTGAGGCCCAGAACGTAATTGCCATTGTAATTTGGGGACCATTAGACGATTTTTTTAGTGACTATAACAATGGGTTTTTGGGCCCAGAACGTAATTGCATTGTAATTTTGAGTCCATTAGACGTTTTTAGTGACTATAAGCAATGTTTTGGGGGACCAGAACGTAATTGGCCATTGTAATTTGGGTGCCATTAGACGATTTTTTGTGACTATAAGCAATGTTTTGAGGACCAGAACGTAATTGCCATTGTAATTTGGGTACCATTAGACGATTTTTAGTGACTATAAGCAATGTTTTGAGGCCCAGAACGTAATTGCCATTGTAATTTGGGTGCCATTTAGACGATTTTTAGTGACTATAAGCAATGTTTTGAGGCCCAGAAAAGTAATTTCCATTGTAATTTGGGTGCCATTAGACGATTTTTAGTGACTATAACCCAAAGTTTTGAGGCCCAGAACGTAATTGCCATTGTAATTTGGGTACCATTTGACGATTTTTAGTGACTATAAGCAATGTTTTGAGGCCCAGAAAGTAATTGTCATTGTAATTTGTGTACCATTAGACGATTTTAGTGACATATAAGCAATGTTTTTGAGGCCCCGAACGTAATTGTCATTGTAATTGTGTACCATAGACGATTTTTTGTGACTATAAGCAAAGTTTTGAGGCCCAGAACGTAATTGTCATTGTAATTTGTGTACCATTAGACATTTGTAGTGACTATAAAGCAATGTTTTGAGGCCCAGAAAAGTAATTGTCATTGTAATTGTGTACCATTAGACGATTTTAGTGACTATAAGCAATGTTTTGAGGCCCAGAACGTAATTGTCATTGTAATTTGTGTACCATTAGACGATTTTTAGTGACTATAAGCAATGTTTTGAGCCCAGAACGAATTGTCATTGTAATTTGGTCCATTAGCGATTTTTGGTAGTGACATAAGCAATGTTTTGAGGCCCAGAAACGTAATTATCATTGTAAATTTGGTACCCTTAGACGATTTGTAGTGACTATAAAGCAATGTTTTGAGCCCAGAACGTAATTGTCATTGTAATTTGTGTACCATTAGACGATTTGTAGTGACTATAAGCAATGTTTTGAGCCCAGAACGTAATTGTCATTGTAATTTGGGTCCATTAGACGATTTGTAGTGACTATAACAATGTTTTGAGGGCCCAGAACGTAATTGCCCTTGTATTTGATGCCATTAGACGATTTTTAGTGACTATAAGCAATGTTTTTGAGACCCAGAACGTAATTGCCATTGTAATTGGAGTGCCATTAGGGCGATTTTTAGTGACTAAAGCAATTTTTGAGACCCAGAACGTAATTCCATTGTAATTTGAGTGCCATTAGACGATTTTTAGTGACTATAAACAATGTTTTGAGGCCCAGAACGTAATTGCCATTGTAATTTGTGTACCCCTTAGGGCGATTTGTAGTGACATAAGCAATGTTTTGAAACCAGAACGTAATTGTCATTGTAATTTGGGTGCCCATTAGACGATTTGTAGTGACTATAAGCAATGTTTTGAGCCCAGAACGTAATTGCCATTGTAATTTGAGTGCCATTAGCGATTTTTAGTGACTATAAGCAATGTTTTGAGACCCAGAACGTAATTTGCCATTGTAATTTTAGTGCCATTAGACGATTTTTAGTGACTATAAGCAAGTTTTGAGGGCCAGAACGTAATTGCCATTGTAATTTGGGGTGCCATTAGACGATTTTTAGTGACTATAAGCAATTTTTTGAGGCCCAGAACGTAAATTTCCATTGTAATTTGGGTGCCATTAGACGATTTTAGTGACTATAAGCAATGTTTGAGGCCCAGAACGTAATTGGCCCTTGTAATTTGGGTACCATTAGACGATTTTTAGTGACTATAAGCAATGTTTTGAGGCCCAGAACGTAATTTCCATTTTAATTTTTGGGGACCATTAGACGATTTTTGTGACTAAAGCAATGTTTGAGGCCCAGAACGTAATTTCCATTGTAAAATTTTGGGGGCCATTAGACGATTTTTAGTGACTATAAAGCAATGTTTTGAGGCCCAAAACGTAATTGCCCCTTGTAATTGGGTGCCATTAGACGATTTTTTTGTGACTATAAGCAATGTTTGAGGCCCAGAACGTAATTGCCATTGTAATTTGGGTGCCATTAGAGCTTTTTAGTGACTATAAGCAATGTTTTGAGGCCCAGAACGTAATTGCCATTGTAATTTGGGTGCCATTAGACGATTTGTAGTGACTATAAGCAATGTTTGAGGCCCAGAACGTAATTCCATTGTAAAATTTTGGGGGCCATTAGACGATTTGTAGTGACTATAAGCAATGTTTTGAGGCCCAGAACGTAATTGCCATTGTAATTTGGGTGCCATTAGACGATTTTTTAGTGGACTATAAGCATTGTTTTTAGGCCCAGAAAAATAATTGCCATTTTAATTTGGGTGCCATTAGACGATTTGTAGTGACTATAAGCAATGTTTTGAGGCCCAGAACGTAATGGCCATTGTAATTTGGGTACCATTAGACGATTTTTAGTGGGCTATAAGCAATGTTTTGAGGCCCAGAACGTAATTTTTCCCTTGTAATTTGGGTACCATTAGACGATTTTTAGTGAACTATAAGCAATGTTTTGAGGCCCAGAACGTAATTTCCATTGTAATTTGGGTTTCCATTAGACGATTTTTAGTGACTATAAGCAATGTTTTGAGGCCCCGAAAAGTAATTGCCATTGTAATTTGGGTCCATTAGACGTTTTTAGTGACTATAAGCAATTTTTGAGGCCCAGAACGTAATTGCCATTGTAATTTGGGTGCCATTAGACGATTTTTAGTGACTTATAAGCAATGTTTTGAGGCCCAGAACGTAATTCCATTGTTTAAATTTTTGTGCCATTAGACGATTTGAGTGACTATAAGCAATGTTTTGGGGCCCCGAAAAGTAATTGCCATTGTAATTTGGGTGCCATTAGACGATTTTTAGTGACTATAAGCAATGTTTTGAGGCCCAGAACGTAATTTCCTTGTAATTTGGGGACCATTAGACGATTTTTGTCCTATAAGCAAAGTTTTGAGGGCCCCGAAAAGTAATTGCCATTGTAATTTGGGTGCCATTAGACGATTTTTAGTGACTATAAGCAATTTTTGAGGCCCAGACGTAATTTCCATTGTAATTGGGTACCCTTAGACGATTTTTAGTGACTATAAGCAATGTTTTGAAGCCCAGAAACGTAATTTCCATTGTAATTTGGTACCATTAGACGATTTGTAGTGACTATAAGCAATGTTTTGAAGCCCAGAACGGTAATTTCCATTGTAATTTGGGTGCCATTAGACGATTTTTAGTGACTATAAGCAATGTTTTGAGACCAAGAACGTATTTCCATTGTAATTTGGGTGCCATTTGAGCATTTTAGTGACATAAGCAATGTTTTTAGGCCCCGAACGTAATTGCCATTGTAAATTGGGTGCCATTAGACGATTTTTAGTGACAATAAGCAATGTTTTTAGGCCCAGAACGTAATTGCCATTGTAATTTGGGTGCCATTAGACGATTTTTAGTGACTATAAGCAATGTTTTGAGGCCCAGAACGTAAATTTTCCCTTGTAATTTGGGTACCATTAGACGATTTTAGTGACTATAAGCAATGTTTTGAGGCCCAGAACGTATTGCCATTGTAATTTGGTTTCCATTAGACGATTTTTAGTGACTATAAACATTTTTTTGAGGCCCAGAACGTAATTGCCATTGTAATTTGGGTGCCATTAAAACGATTTGTAGTGACTATAAACAATGTTTTGAGGCCAGACGTAATTGCCATTGTATTTGGGTACCATTAGAACGATTTTTAGTGACTATTAAGCAATGTTTTGAGGCCCAGAACGTAAATTCCATTGTAATTTTTGGGACCATAGCGATTTTAGTGACTTAAGCAATGTTTTGAGCCGAAACGTAATTTCCATTGTAAATTTGGGTGCCATTAGACGATTTTAGTGACATAAGCATGTTTGAGCCCCCAAAAAGTATTCCTTGTAATTTGGTGCCCTTAGACGATTTTAGTGACTATAAACATTTTTGAGGCCCGAACGTATTGCCATTGTAATTTGGGTGCCATTAGACGATTTTTTAGTGACTATAAGCAAAGTTTTGAGGCCCAGAACGTAATTGCCCATTGTAATTTGTTGCCATTAGACCGATTTTGTAGTGACTTATAACATGTTTTAGGCCGAACGTAATTGCCATTTTAATTTGGTTTCCATTAGACGTTTTTAGTGACTATACCCTGTTTTGAGCCCAGACGGGAATTCCATTGTAATTTGGGTACCATTAGACGATTTTTAGTCACTAAAACAATGTTTTGAGCCCAGAACTATTGCCATTGTAATTTGGGTGCCATTAGACGATTTTTAGTGACTTAAGCAAGTTTTGAGCCCCAGAACGAATTTCCATTGTATTTGGGTACCCTTGACGATTTTTAGTGACTTAAGCAAAGTTTTGAAGCCCAGAACGTTTAAATTTTCCCTGTAATTGGTACCATTAGACGATTTTAGTGACCCCAAGCAAAGTTTTGAACCCAGAACGTAATTGCCATTGTAATTGGGACCATTAGACGATTTGCAGTGACTATAACCAAGTTTTGAGCCCAGAACCCCAATCCCATTAATAAATTTTGGGGGCCATTAGAAAGATTTTAGTGACCCATAAGCAAAGTTTTGAGGCCCAGAACGTATTTCCATTGTAATTTGGGTACCATTAGACGATTGCGTGACTAAGCCCTGTTTTTGAGGCCAGAACGTATGTTCCATTGTAATTTGGGTGCCATTAGACGATTGTGTGACTATAAGCATGTTTTGAGCCCGAAGTAATTGCCATTGTAATTGGGTACATTAACGTTTGCAGTGACTATAGCAATGTTTGAGGCCAGAACGATTCCATTGTAATTTGGGTGCCATTAGCGTTTTGTGTGACTAATAAGCAATGTTTTTTAGGCCCAGAAATAATTTCCATTTTAATTTTGGGGACCATTAGACAATTTGCATGCTATAAGCAAAGTTTTTAGGCCCAGAACGTAATTTCCCTTTTAATTTGGGTGCCTTTTGACGATTTTAGTGACTATAAGCAATTTTTTAGGCCCAACGTAATTTCCCTTTTAATTTTGGGGACCCTTAGAGATTTGCAGGACTTTAACAATGTTTGAGGCCCGAACGTAATTTCCTTTAATTTTTGGGTGCCATTGACTTTGTAGTGACTATAAGCAATGGTTTGAGGGCCCAGAACGTAATTGCCCTTTTAAATTTGGGTGCCATTAAAGTTTGTAGTGAATAAGCAAAGTTTTTAGGCCCCCAACGTAATTGCCCTTGTATTTTGGGGACCATTAGACGATTTGAGGGCTATAAGCCCAAAGTTTTGAGGCCCAAAAGTAATTGCCATTGTAAATTTGGGGACCATTGACGATTTTTTCAGTGACTTAAACAAGTTTTTTTGGCCCAGAACGTAATTGCCATTGTAAATTTTGGGGACCTTAACATTTGTATGATATAAGCAAGTTTTTAGGCCCAGAACAAATTTCCATTGTAATTTTGGGTACCATTAGACATTTTTTGTGCTATAAGCAATTTTTTGAGGCCCAAAAGTAATTTCCATTTTAATTTGGGTGCCATTAGACGATTTTTAGTGCTATAACAAAGTTTTTATACTTACTGTTTTTATCCTTGTCCATTAGCTATTTGGTTTATTTTTGTGAGTTTTGTAGTTTTATGGGGAAGACAGACCCTTTTATATCCAGGAAAGATCTGGGCGTGAAGGGGTTAATACAGGAAAAACCTAGGCTTTTATTTTATTTATATGTTAATCTGGTAGAGTTAGGAAAAGAAGGGGAAACCCCCCCCCCCCCCCCCTTGTTTTTTCCCCCCCCCCCCCCAAAATTTTTAAAAAACAGTTTTCCCTTCCCTTTTTTTTTTTTCTTTCCCTTTCCCCTCTTTTCTTTTCTTTTCCCTCTTTCTTTCCCCCCCCCCCTTTCCCTTTTTACGGATTTATTTCCCCCTTTTTCCAACCTACTTTCCTCCCCCTTCCCCTCTATCTCCTCCTCCTCCTTCTACCTCCCTCATACACATACACCCCCCCCTCCTACCCCCCCCCCCCCCTACATCAGGTCCGGTCACCCCATGAAGCCACACCGACTCTCCATAACACACACCTCGTCCTACACTATGGCCTGTACATGAAACTACAGATATAACCGCCCATACCGAGCCAGACTCACGACATGACCTAGTGTGGTGTGTGTGTGTGTTTGTTTAGTTGGGGGTGTGTATGTGGGGGTTGTGGGTGGTGTGTGTGTGGTGTGGTGTGTGGGTGTGGTGGGTGTGTATGTGGGTGTGGTGGGTGGGTGGTGGGGGTGTGTATGTGGGTGTTGTGTGGTGGGTGTGTGATTGGGGTGTGTAGGGGGTGTGTGTGTGGTGTGGTGTGTGTGGTGGTGGGTGGGTGTGTGTGTGTGGGGTGTGGGTGGTGGTGGGGGTTGTGTGTGGGTGTGGTGTGGGGTGTTTGGGTGGTGTGTGGTTGTGGGTATAGGTGTGGTGGGTGGTTTGTATGGGTGTGTGGTGGGTGTGTGGTGTACTGTGGTGTGGGTGGGTGGTGGTGTGTATGTGGGTGGGTGTGTGGGTGTATGTTGGTGTGTGGTGTGTGGGTGTGTATGTGGGTGGTGGGTGGGTGTGTGGGTGTGTGTGGGTGTGTGTGTGTGTGTGTGTTTTTCATGTAGTTGGGAGTTGTGAAACTATGATTACATCAGGACAGGAGATATGGATAAGGTCCATGTTTTGTGACCTGACAGGAATGGAGATGGTGGAATCAGGTAAATTGTCCCTCCTCCGAAACTAATACAATTATCTTCCTGACATTCAAGTCCTGACTCATGGATATGGTGTACGATACATCGAGTGTATTTAACTACTAATACTGCCCAGGTGTGGGTGTGGTGTGGGTGTATGTGTGTGTGGGGGTGTGTGTGGTGTCACTGTTTTATGTGTTGTGGGGTGGGTGTGTGTGTGTGTGTGTCAATGTGGTGTGTGTGTTGTTGTGTGTGTGTGTGTGTCCAATGTGTGTGTGTGTGTGTGTGGTGTGTGTCAGACAGAATAACGAACCATCAAAAATCAAGTTATGACAAGGATAATTATAAGAGAAGAGAGAGAGAGAGAGAGAGAGAGAGAGGAGAGAGAGAATATTTGTGATAGATAAAATTTGATCTTATTTATTTTATTAATTGATCTTATTTGATTTAAGAAAGAAAGACAAACAGAGAGAGAGAGAGAGAGAGAGAGAGAGAGAGAGAGAGAAGAGAGAGAGAGGAGAGAGAGAGAGAGAGAGAGAGAATATAACAAGTTTAAAGAAAGAAAGAAAGACAAACAGAGAGAAAGAGATTTTGATGAAAGGAAGAAAATTATTTAATAGATAAAATGTAATGAGTTTAAAAAGAGAGAGAGAGAGAAGAGAGTAGAGAGAGAGAGAGAGAGAGAGAGAGAGAGAGAGAGAGAGAGAGAGAGAGAGAGAGAGAGAGAGAGAGAGAGAGAAGAGAGAGAGAGAGAGAGAGACTAACCCCCCCCTCCCCCCCCTTGCAGGTTCCACTCTGAAGAATACATTGACTTCCTCATGAGAGTGTCGCCACAAAATGTTCAGAATTTCACCAAGAACCTGGGACAGTTTAAAACATGGCTGACGACTGGTGAGTGTGTGTGTGTGTGTGGTGTGTGTTGTGTGGTGTGTATTGTGTGGTGTGTGTGTGTGTGTGTGTGTGTGTTGTGTGTGTGTATTCATCACTTCATCTAGTAGTTGTATTTTGCAGGGCCTGAGCTACACTGGTATGGCCCCGTCTCCATGGGTACATTTAATCATACCTGCTTAGTGGTTAGTGTTGGGGAAGCCACCACCCCGGGAGGCGGGTCACAAACCCCCGGCTAACACCCACACCCCATTCATGCTGGGGGGAAACAGGGGCTCGGGTTTTTAAGGAAGCAGCCATCTGTTCCGCTCCGCCCGGGGATCGAACCCGGGACTTCTCGGTTGTGAACCCAGCGTCTTCCCCTCCCACCACAGAGTCCCTCTTTACGTGTGTGTGGGTGTGTGTGTTGGGTGTGGTGTGGTGTTTGAGAGAGAGAGAGAGAGAGAAGAGAGAGAGAGAAGAGAATTCCTTATCCTACTAGTACTTTCATTTCCTCATATATTTTTTTTTCCTCTCTCGCCTCTCTCCTCTCTCTCCTCTCTCTCCTCTCTCCTCCTCTCTCTCTCTCTCCTCTCTCTCTCTCTCTCTCTCTCTCTCTCTCCTCTTCTCAACCAACTCACCAATCACACAATCTCCCGCACTCTCCCACGCGGACCATCTATGACTATCCTTATCTCCTTATCTCCCCTACAGCCCAGTGTTTGAGGGCCTCTATGATTTTCTGCTCCTGTACAGGGGCGCCTCGCTGGAAGGGGCCGTGAAGCTAAACCACAATTGCTGTGACGTGGCTGTCAAATGGTCTGGCGGGCTGCATCACGCGAAGAAGTTTGAAGGCCCTCGGTTCTGTTACGTCACGATATTGTATTGCTATACTGGAGATGCTGAAGTGAGTGGTGGTGGTGGTGGGAGGGGGGGTAGTGGTGGTGGGGGGGGGGGGGGGAGGGGAGTGGTGGTGGGGAGGGGGGGGTAGTGGTGGTGGTGGTGAGGGGGGGGGGTATGGGTGGGTGGTGAGGGGGGGGGTAGTGGTGGTGGTGGTGAGGGGGGGGGTAGTGGTGGTGGTGGTGGTTGGGGTGGTAGTTGTGGGGGTTTGGTGGTGGTGGTGGTTGGTGGTTGTGGTTGTGGGGGGTTGGTGGTGGTAGTGGTTGTTGTGGTAGTAGTGGTAGTGGTAGTAGTAGTGGTAGTAGTGGTAAAAATAGATGGAATAAGTATTAGCAGACTAAAGAGGAGGAGAGAGAGAGAGAGAGAGAGAGAGAGAGAGAGAGAGAGAGAGAGGGTGAAATTTAAATAGTTAATATAAGATTGAGATTCCTAACACCCCATTCCTAACACCCCATTCCTAACACCCCATTCCTAACACACCATTCCTAACATCCCATTCCTAACATCCCATTCCTAACAACCTCCCCAACACCCTTCCTAACAACCTTCTTAACACACCCTTCCTAACATCCCATTCCTAACAACCTTCCTAACATCCCATTCCTAACACACCCACACTAATACCCTCCTAAAACCCTTCCTAACAACACTCCTAACATCCCATTCCTAACAACCTTCCTAACATCCCATTCCTAACACACCCACACTAATACCCTCCTAAAACCCTTCCTAACAACACTCCTAACATCCCATTCCTAACCCTGTAGTAATAGTAGTAGTGGTAGAAGAAGAATAAAGAGAGAGAGAAGAGAGAGAGAGAGAGAGAGAGAGAGAGAGAGAGAAAAAGAAGGTTAAATTCCCATAGTAACCCCATTCCTAACACCCCCTTCCTAACACCGCCTTCCTAACATCCCAACTGTCTTAACACAACCCTTCCTAACACCCTAACAACCTTCCTAACACCCCAAGTTTTTTTCTTTTTCTTTTGTCTTAACACCCTAACCCCCACCCCCTTCCTAACACCCCCTTTCTAACACCCCCTTCCTAACACCCCCTTCCTAACACCCACTTCCTAACACCCCCTTCCTAACACCCCTTCCTAACACCCCCTTCCTAACACCCTTCCTAACACCCCCTTCCTAAACCCCACTTCCTACACCCCCTTCCTAACATACACCCCTTCCTAACACCCCCTTCCTAACCCCACTTCCTAACACCCCCTCCTAACACCCCCTTCCTAACCACCACACCCCTCCTAACCCTCAACCCCCTTCCTAACCCCACTTCCTAACATCCCCTTCCTAACACCCCCTTCCTAACACTCCCTTCTAACCCCACTTCCTAACACCCCCTTCCTAACACCCCCTTCCTAACACCCCCTTCCTAACCCCCTTCCTAACACCCACATCCTAACACCCACATCCTAACACCCCATCCAACACCCCCCCCCTTCCTAACACCCCCTTCCTAACACCCCTTCCTAACACCCCCTCTTCCTAACCCCCACTTCCTCACCCCTTCCTAACACCCCCTTCCTAACACCCCACTTCCTAACACCCCTTTTCCCAACACCCCTTCCTAACACCCACTTCCTAACACCCCCTTCCTAACACCCACTTTCCCAACCCCCCTTCCTAACACCCCCTTCCTAACACCCACTTCCTAACCCCCAACCTTCTTAAAACCTAACACCCCTATTTATTTATTTATTTTTTTTTTTAATACCGAACATTAATTTTTTTTCTGTTTTTATTCCTAACAATTTTTTTTTTCACCCTAAAACCCCAACTTTTTTTTTTTCTTTTTTTTCTCACCAACCCTCAACGTTTTTTTTTTTCGTTTTTTTTTTTTTTTTTTTTTTTTTTTACCCTAACCCCCCCCCCCCCTTTTTTTTTTTTTTTACCCTAACCCCCCCCCTTTTTTTTTTTTACCTTCCCCCCCCCCTTTTTTTTTTTTTTTTTTTTTTTTTTTTTTTTTCTCTCTCTCCTCTATCCTCTTACCCCGTTCGTAACCCCTTCAGTACCACCCCGCGTGCTGTACATCGCTAGATCACCCGGGACGCGTTTCAGGAGGCCTTTCTACTCCCGACCCCGGTCATGACGTGTCCTTTTCCCCAGTATGCATTCTTCTTTCCCGGGACAGTAGTGGCGGAGGGTGGGGGGGCAGGTGAGTGGGGGGGGGGAAGAGGACAGGGAGGAGGAGAGAGAAGTTAAAAAGAGGAAGAAAATAGTTTTTGTAAAATCTGATTTCTTGTTGGTACATATCTGATTACTGGTGTATATGTTTGAAGGAGGAGGAGGAGGAGGAGTAAAGAAGAGGAGGAGGAGGAGAGGAGAGGAAGTAGAAAGGGTTAGGGAAGGGGGGGGGTTAGTGGTAGTGGTTTTTGTAAGGGGGTGGTGGTTGTGGGGGGGTTAGTGGAGTGGTGTGTTAGTGGTAGTGTGGTTGTGGGGGGTGTTAGTGGGAGTGGTTTGTTTGTGGGTTTTGGGTTTTTGGGTGGTGGTGGGGGGGGGGTTAGTGGTAGTGGTGTGTTTGTGGTAGTGGTGGTGGTGGTGGTTGTGGGGGGGTTAGTGGGGAGTGGTTGTGTAGTGGTAGTGGTAGTGGTGGTGGTTGTGGGGGGTGTTAGTGGTAGTGGTTGTGGGTTTGTGGTTGTGGTGGTGGTTTGGGGGTGTGGGGGTGTTAGTGGGAGTGGTTGTGGTGGTGGTGGGGAGGGTGTTAGTGGGATGGTTGTGTTTGTGGTAGGGTTGTGGTGGTGGTTTGGGGGGGGTTAGTGGTAGTGGTTGTGTTGGTGGTGGTGTGGGTGGTGGTTGTTGGGTGTTAGTTTGGGAGTGGTTGTGGTAGTGGTGGTGGTGGTGGTGGTGGGGGTGGGGGTGTTAGTGGTAGTGGTTGTGTTAGTGGTGGTGGTGGTGGGGTGGTGGGGGGGGTGTTAGTGGGATGGTTGGGGTGGGGGTGGGGAGGGGTGTTAGTGGTAGTTTTTTGTTATGGTATGTTTGGTGGTGTTGTGGGGGGTGTTTAGTGGTAGGGGTTTTGTTAGTGGTAGTGGGTGGTGGTGGTTGTTGGGGTGTTATGGATGTTGTTGGGGGTGGGGGGGGGTGTTTAGTGGTAGTGGTTTTGTGTTAGTGGTTGTGTTTGGTGTGGTTGTGGGGGTTTTTAGTGGTAGTGGTTGTTTGTGGTGGTGAGGGTTTATGGTAGTGGTGGTGGTGGTGGTTGTGGGGGGTGTTAGGGTGGGTTGTGTTTGTGGTGGTGGGGTGTGGTGGTTGTGGGGGGTGTTAGTGGTAGTTTGGGTTTGTAATGGTTGTGGTGGTGGTGGTTGGTGGGGGTTTAGTGTAGTGGTTGTGGTGTGGTGGGAGGGTGTTAGTGTAGTGGTTGTGTTAGTGGTAGTGGTTTGGTGTGGTTGTGGGGGTTAGTGGGAGTGGTTGTGTAGTGGAGTGGTTGTGGTGGTGGTTGTTGG